>JAACNH010000116.1:185636-424080 GCA_019447015.1 Hymenochirus boettgeri
ATATCTGGAATATTCTCCTCCAGGTCATGGTATATCTGTTATATTCATCCATCCAGGTCAATTGGTCAATATCTGTAATATTCATCCTATCCATTGGTCATGTATACCTCTTACTATTCATTCATCCAGTTCATGGTATATCTGTAATATTCATCATCCAGGTCAATGGTATATCTGTAATATTCATTCATCAGGTCATGTATATCTGTAATATTCATTCATCCAGGTCATGGTACTATCCTGTAATATTAATATCCATCCAGGTCATGGTATATCTGTAATATTCCTATCCATCACCAGGTCATGTGTATCTCTGTAATATTCATCCATCCAGGATCATGGTATATACTGTAATATTCACATCCATTCAGTCACTTGTGTCAGATCTGTTTTATATTCATTCATCCAGGTTACGTGTATATCTGTAATATTCATTCATCCAGGTCCATGGTATATCTGTAATATTCATCCATCCGGTCATGGTATACTGAATAGTCATTCACCCAGGTCATGGTATTCTGTAATATTCATTCATTTTCCTGTATACACATCAGGTATATCTGTAATATTCATCCATCCAGTCATTGTATATATGTAATATCCATCATCCAGGTCACGGTATATCTGTATATTCATCCATCCAGGTCATGTATATCTGTAATATTCATCCATCCCAGGTCACTGGTATAATCTGTAATATCTCCATCCAGGTCATGGTATATCTGTATATCTTCATCCAGGTCATGGTAATCTGTAATACTCATCCATCCAGGTCATTGTATATCTTAAATATTCCACCATCCAGGTCATGGTAGATCTTTATTATTCATCCATCCAGGTCCGGTAATATCTGTATATTCATCCATCCAGGTCATGGTATATCTGTAATATTCATTCCATCCAGTTCATGGTATATCTGGTAATATTCTTCATCCAGGTCATGGTTATATCTGTAATATTCATCCATCCGGTATGTAATCTCTAATATTCATTCATCCAGTCATGTATATCTGTATATTCATCCATCCAGGTCATGGTTATCTGTAATATTCATCAATCCAGGTCATGGTATATCTGTAATATTCACATCAGGTCATGGTATATCGTAATATTCCTATTCCCGTCATGGTTATCTGTAAATATTCATCCATCCCAGGTCATGGTATATCTGTAATATTCATTCATCCAGGTCATGCTATATCTGTAATTATCATCTATCCAATCCAGGTCATGGTATATCTGTAATATTCATCATCCAGGTCCTGGTATATCTAGTAATATTCATCCCTCCAGGTCATGGTATATCTGTAATATTCATCGCCATCCGGTCATGGTATATCTGTAATATTCATCCATCCAAGGTCATGGTATCTGTAAATCACATCGTCAGGTTACCTCTGTACTATTCATTCATCCAGGTCATGGTATATCTGTAATATTTATCCACCAGGTCATGTATATCTGTAATATTCATTCTCCAGGTCATGGTATATCTGTAATATTCATTCATACAGCCACGGTATATCCTGTAAATTCACCCCCAGGTCATGGTATATCTGTAATATATTCATCCTCCAGGTCATGGTATATCTGTATATACACTCCATCAGGTCATGGTCTATATCTGTAAATATTCATCCATCCAGGTCATGGTATACTGTTAATATTCATCCTCCAGGTCATGGTATATCTGTAATATTCATCCCTCCAGGTCATGGTAATATCTGTAATATTCATCCATCCAGGTCATGTATAATCTGTAATATTCCTCCTCCAGGTCATGGTATATCTGTAATATTCCCTCCGTCCAGGTCATGGTATATCTGTAATCTATTCATGCATCCATCCATGGTCCTGTTAACCACTTTACTATTCTTCCATCCAGGTCAGGGTATATCTGTAATATTCATCCATCCAGGTAATGGTTATATCTGTAATATTGCATTCATACAGGTCATGGTACATCCAGGTCATGGTATATCTGTAATATTCATTCATCCAGGTCATGGTATATCTGTAATATTCATTCATCCTGGTCATGGTATATCTGTAATATTCATTCATCCAGGTCATGGTATATCTGTAATATTCATCCATCCAGGTCATGGTATATCTGTAATATTCATTCATCCAGGTCATGGTATATCTGTAATATTCATCCATCCAGGTCATGGTATATCTGTAATATTCATCCATCCAGGTCATGGTATATCTGTAATATTCATCCATCCAGGTCATGGTATATCTGTAATATTCATTCATCCAGGTCATGGATATGATAGGTCGTATAGACTATATACGTAATTAAGCGCGGCCTACATCACCATATCTGGTAAACAGCACCGATATATGGAATAGTTGTTATTTGCACGGGCATAAGATCGTCACTCCAGCCTTCTCCCCATTACCATTGTAACTCTGTATGTTTAACCCACAACCTCCGAGATGGTAACCTCTATGGGCAGGCGACCTCATTACCCGCAGATCTTGGTGTGGAAACGATCGCACTTATATTTCTTAATGTACTGGCGGGGGTGAGGGGGAATGGGTAGGGCAAGGGTTGTTGTACATGAGCTATTTTATGAAACGGTGTCGAGGGGGGATTGCCAGGCGCATAGGCGCGTCCACCCCTACAAACCTATGTTCTAAACGCAGTATTGCCAGCATGACGCTACACAGAGCAGGCCAAGCAACGTGTCGCCATCCACGGAGAGGGGAGCGAGATAACCAGCGTTTAGGTGAGACCCACGACGTGCAGAAGGGGGAGAGTTGGGTGGTGGGATGTCAATATCAGCGAATTAAAATTGAGGCAGGGACGTTCCTTTAAAACAGGGGTAACATTTTGTGTAGTGGCTGCAGACAACCAAAGGAGGTCCGCAGGGCCACTTTTTGAAGTCTAAGGCGCAAAGTGTGCTCTAGCGTTAAAGACTGGTGACAGTGGACATCCTACTGTCGGAGACCCTTTTGCCTTATCTCTGAACAAAAGGGGCAAGATACTAACTCGGAGATACTCAGGGTGAGCACTAGCCCCATTCTGGTAGTGCAGGTTGGTATAATTTTAAAATCAAATCTTTCCCCATAGCGTTTACCAATGAGAAGAACTGGTGTAGGGGTCAAATGGCAGGAATATCGCTAGACAAACAACGTGACAAATGATTTTCATTTAATTGTGGTTGGTTCTCATAATATCATTTAATTCATTTAGATATTTAGTGAAGATTGTTACCTGTGTTTTAAGCCATTGTAACAAGACACGATCCTTGGGATATCAAATAATACGCTTTTTAAATTGGCTGTGCTCCAACCCTCAAAATTGAAATGAAAATTGCATCTTTCCAAACACTTCGGCTTCTGTCCTTAGGCTTGATACAGATACTAACTCTTGTGAAGACAACCAACTAGTTTTATAATAGGATAAGAACAAAGACGTGCGGACAGATTATAGGGCGCGATGGTGTGATGACCGTAATAAAGTGCAGTCTCAGCTCACGTTTTGCCCCCCAAGCCTAGGGAGACTCTCAATCGGCTATCCGCATAAAAACATAATATTCGGTTTTTAATTTACGTTACACAGGCCCATTGACGGGGTTGTACAACCCACCACTCATTAGTTAAGTTTCCCGCTAAACAACAGGTCGACAGGGTATTGACAAAAAACTTGAACAGTTTGAAAAATAGTGAAATTGTGGTGGTGTTACGGGAGACAAACTCTAAACAGTGGTTTAGATGTGGGGTTGTATTTTTGAGGTAAGATTTTGAAAACCTGTATTCCCATGACATAAATGTATTGTAGGGTCTTCTTCCATTTAGGACGATTGTTATATCTTAGAAAAGACCTGTAATGGCTTATTTGCGAGAGAGGTGCAAAAGTCGGGTCGCATCGGGGCATGGTTAATGTGCACGGCAACATGCCAGATGAGCGTTCCATTGTAGAAGGTGAGCGATTTTCAGGACAACTTACAGTCGCAAAGGTGCAAAACAGGTGTAGTTTTCACATGCTGGACCGATTGAGGGCAATGAAGTTTGATCCCCCGTGGGTTTGCTGGCTGATGGTAATCAATTAGGAACCTGAGAGCTCAAAATTTGTCAGCGCGGATCCTATATATGATTATTGACGAGATGTCAACCAGAAAAAGTGGGTGTTGCTACTACTTGTGGAGGTGGGCAGGGCTTCTTGCAGCGAAGCTGTGTGGTAGTGGAAACAACCACAAATAGGGACACTGGCTAGGAACTGAGAGGGCTGGCCTCGAGGGAGTGTGTGACCATCTAAGGCCCTCTAGCTCCACAGCAGACGGGTTTTAGGAGGTCCAGGTCTCTAGTTTGTGTACTCCAAAAAAAAGTTGATGAGGACTCTGCTAAACTGTGTGTGATAATAACTAAGCAATTTTACTACCATTTAGTTGCAATCAAGACCTTATTTGGTACCTCTCGACTTTTTTTTTTCCGGTAAAAAACAAAAAAACCAGTTCGAGTGCTATGGTGGGACAGACAACACAGAGGTAACCAGTAGTGCAGCGTAATAGTTTTGACACATTATTCAGTCCGCTAATTCACCCCACCATGTTACAACCACTTTTTATGTCAGCCCTTTGATTACCGAGCCAGCTGTTCGGTCAACCCAGTTTAAAGCCACTTAATAAGGGCAGCCCCTCTAGTTTCACCGCCACTGTTAGTCAGACCTTCAATTCCACCGATCCAGTTGGACTTATCAGTGTCTGGTGAACTAGAAGGGCTGACTAACAAGTAGTGCTGGTTGAACTGAGGGTGACTTACCCTAGGGAAAGGAGTCTGTTACGATCGTGTACAATAACCTCCAGGAATTTAGGACTTAAACCTAGCACAGAGCATTATGAAACTAACAGTTTATTGAGGATAATCCACGAAAATCAAACACCAAATGGGGCCATGGTTTCGGGACTACTAACACAATTATCAGGCACAAACAGAAGAGAAAGAAGCATTTCCAGCACTCAGGCTAATTATAGGAGTAAACAATAAAACCCCTTATTTATAGGTGATTAGTCATCCAAAATTGGGGTGCAGTCACAATAACTGAAAAAAAAACATTAACCTAAAAACCTCATTACATCGGTATCACCGTTACAAGTAGAGTGTCTAGTGCACATCACCCTCTAGTAAAGTTAGGGTCAGTAAATGCCAAGTGTAGGTAACCAGAAAGGGTACACGGGAATTATCTGTCAAGAATGCTGCACATATCGACACAGACGTGGGGGATCCCAAAACAGATGAGAGGGTCGGAAGACTGGACCGAGAAGACCAGGCTAGTGAGGAAAAAAAAAACAAACGCCGAACTCGTTTTCGTCAATACGTTTCCTCCAGGCACGCGTCAATTAATTATGTAGCCCGCACAGGATTGTTAAATCCCCAAATGCATCACCTTACATTTACGAACATTGAATCTCCCATCTGCCCTTACTGCTGCCCATTGTAGAATCTAATACTATGTCTGCGGCTTTAAACACTTGCACAGCATTCTGGGCGGTCCAGGAGCTCTATGCATAGTTTAAGGGTCAGCCAGAGACCAATTGGCTCTCAATGCCCCTTCTAAGTCAGGGGGTACTGACCCCTGAGTCCCTTACACATAGAAACTGTTACCCCAAAAGAGTACCACGAAAGCAAAAATACAAGATGTTCAATGAAGAAGATTTCAGGTTAGAAATTTTGGACCAACCTGTTGAATCGCAGATTGTGTGAAAACCGCTAGATTTGTGTAAATACAACTCCCCAGTTCAAAAATTGTGGTGTAACCAGAATTCAGGAATTAATATGGAAGTAGAACGTAATGTAGCAATATGATTTTGTTATCATGTACACTAATTTATGAGTTTTTAATTATCGATTTGTAAATATATCACACCAATCAATATCCATGTATTTTCAATAATTTATCTGGACTGATATGGATTCTATAAATAAGTTTTACAGGTAAATATATCCTAGAAAGAGTTACGAGTGTTTGATGTCACTTCTACTCTACTAACTATGGATAAACTCTCTCCTGTTCCATCTGACATTCCTACTGCTCTCAATATACACCACCAAGTATTAAAACATCCAGCCTGATGAGGTGGCTTAGGACTCCCGAAGCTTTCTTAATGTTTTATTTAGTTGCCCACTAAAGGTATCAAACAGCCTAGCTTCTAATAAACAAGGGAAGGTTCATGCAGAGCAGCAAACATAGATGAAAATATATTTTATAACAGGAGACAGCTTATGAAAAAAAAAGTGAGATCCAAACACTTTCTTTTTGAATGTATTTTACATTTTGTCGTCTTTCCCTTAGACCAATGATAGAACCCGACATCGATCCCTGGAATTTCTCTTTGGGATTCCAAATAATCTCCATAACTTCAGGATTCCGCTCTTCCCACTGTTCCTTTGATGTACATTCTGACAGTCTGGGAAATGTCCTCATCATAGTGCTGGTTCAACCAATCGAATCTCCAGACCCCTGTACTTCTTCCTCCAGCAACTGTCCTATCCGACCTTCTGGAAACTGGAAATATTGGTTCCCATCATGCTCCAAACAGTTAATAATAGAAGTACAATCCCTTGTTGGTTGTTGACACAATTATATTTTTTTGCTAGTGTCGACTATTTCAGATGTTACTTCTAACAAGATAATTTCCTTGCAGTATCTGGCCATCTGAACTCTACGTTACACTTCTATTAACGCTGAGTTTGTGCTAAAATTAACTTCTGTATCATGGCAAGTTTAGGCATTGTTACGTATAAAAACATAAATAGTATTGGCAAACTGCGTTCTGTAAAGAAAGTTCTATTGACCATTCTTCTGTGATTGAATCCTCCTAGAACTTTCCTGCTCAGACAACAATCAATGTAAAAATTCAAGGGACTCCTAGCGACCACCCCTTACTTGTTCACCAATTAATGAATCATTGTATCAGTGATCTTTATTTAAAGATGTAGCTAACAAAATCGGAGTACTGGAAAAAAAGCCTTTCCCACCTGCAGCTCCCACCTGCTGTGGTGTCCATAATTACGGTGGACTTTAATTTTTATCTATTGATTCCCACAAGAAACAATCATGACCCTTAACCAAAGTTCCTATCTCTGTTGTACATAGTGGTTCATATTATAACCCGTTAATTATATAGCCTGACAGAGAATAATGATATAAAAAACAGCTTAAAAACCGTTAGTAATTAATAATATCCCTATCTACACAAAGTTCAAATCATATGAAATATTTAATTATACTATTATTACATTTATTAACATCCAGTAAACAAAATGTTAAACTTTTTAAAAAAAAGTTTGAAAATTGTTTTTTAACAGTTTTTGAATCCTATATGCTGTAATAAGATAGTCCAATCTGGTCCTAAGCAGTAGGATGTGGACAAAAAAAAAACAAAAAAGGGGCTTGAATTCATTACAAGTCCAGGTGGCCATATTTATAAAGGCACGGAGGCAAATTTGCAAGCATTAAAGTAAATACGACAACGCTTTCAGCCATGTGCCATTATCCACACGATTACTGACCGTTTTGTTTCTGACAAGTCCATTAAATTTTCCACTTTAGACTTAGATATGAGAACACGGATGCACCTCTGACATTAATAGGGAGCGGGACTAGGGAGAATGTGGCTTTTGTTTTGGTAAAGATATCATATACACTGTCGAATTACCTCATAATTATATGTTTATTATGTATAATAGATCCATAAGTAAGGGGCCATGATAAAAGTGAAGAACTTCTAGGTAGTATTTTCAGAAATACTTTCTTTGTTTGGGAGACAATAGGAGCTTAGAAAGTGTGGCTAAGAATGTGTGGCTAAGAAGCTGGGGTAGGGAGAAGGAATTTGGGTGCTAAGAGAACTGGGTAAATTTTAGGTTCTTTAGTATGGGTGTCCTGCATCTCAGTGATGATGGAGCTCATTTCAAGCAAGAACAGCAGCAGTGATGCACTTTCTGGTAGCGTCTGCCAGCAATTGGTTGTGGTTTCATTGCTGTGGCTTTAACTGACATGCCCTTTAAACTTGCTATTGGTGGTAGGGTATTAATAACATCACAGGGGTAGATAGCACAGTAAGGATAAAGGGAGAGGAAGAGGGGTAGCATAGAGGATAAGTATGCTTATATATTGTACTGTATGTAGATACATTTTTATTAAAATCAAAATTGTATTGTATATTATATTGTATACAAATTTTAATTGCTTTATAAGCTTGTGAAGGTTCTCATTCATCCAAGTCATGGTATATCTGTAATATTCATCCATCCAGGTCATGTTATCTCTGTAATATTCATTAATCCAGGTTATGGTCTATCTGTAATATTCATCAATCCAGGTCATGGTATATCTGTAATATTCATCCATCCAGGTCACGGTATATCTGTAGTATTCATCCATCCAGGTCATGGTATATCTGTAATATTCATTCATCCAGGTCATGGTATATCTGTAATATTCATTCATCCAGGTCATGGTATATCTGTAATATTCATCCATCCAGGTAATGGTATATCTGTAATATTCATTCATCCAGGTCATGGTATAACTGTAATATTCATCCATACAGGTCACGGTATATCTGTAATATTCATTCATCCAGGTCACGGTATAACTGTAATATTCATCCATACAGGTCACTGTATATCTGTAATATTCATTCATCCAGGTCATGGTATATCTGTAATATTCATCCATCCAGGTCATGGTATATCTGTAATATTCATTCATCCAGGTCATGGTATATCTGTAATATTCATCCATCCAGGTAATGGTATATCTCTAATATTCATCCATCCAGGTCATGGTATATCTGTAATATTCATTCATCCAGGTCATGGTATATCTGTAATATTCATTCATTCAGGTCATGGTATATCTGTAATATTCATTCATCCAGGTCATGGTATATCTGTAATATTCATCCATCCAGGTAATGGTATATCTGTAATATTCATCCATCCAGGTCATGGTACATCTGTAATATTCATTCATCCAGGTCAT
The DNA here is from genome assembly GCA_019447015.1 of Hymenochirus boettgeri. Classification (NCBI taxonomy): domain Eukaryota; kingdom Metazoa; phylum Chordata; class Amphibia; order Anura; family Pipidae; genus Hymenochirus; species Hymenochirus boettgeri. Next base: position 194,635 of record JAACNH010000116.1, read on the forward strand.
TGTGTATCTGTAGTATTCAGTTAGATCAACTGGACTTGAAGTTTAGTTCTTGAAGACGTTTCGCTAGTCATCCGACTGGATCTCTCAATTCAGAATGCCTTGTACAAGAATCTGTGGCAATTATGTACCCTGGAAAATCCCAATTAGCATATCACAGCCAGGTGTTAAGGGCGTGATTGGATAGTGGCTAAGAGGTGTTATAGGAACGCCCAGAGTAAGGTGTCAAAACAGCATTGTACATGGCAGACAGTTGGTGTCGAACCCCCCCACCTCTATTTAGGCTTGGTTTCTTTATTTTCACATAAATGGCCTCCTTAACACCTCTCTTGAACCAGTCACGTTCCTTCGCCAGTATGTTAACATTACAATCTTCAAAGGTATGTCCTTTATCCTTAAGATGCAGATACACGGCTGAGTCCTGACCCGAGGAATTGGCTCTTCTGTGCTGGGCCATACATTGATGCAGTTGCTGTTTGGTCTCTCCCACATACAAATCAGAGCATTCTTCACTGCACTGCACTGTGTATATGATGTCGCTTTTCTTGTGTTTAGGTATTGGGTCTTTCGGATGTACCAATTTCTGCCTCAGTGTGTTGTTTGGTTTAAAGCAGACAGGGATACAACAGTGTTTATTTTTAAATTCTAATGTTCTTTCTCCTGTCTTGCTTTCCCTCTTTACTGTTTGGGGGCTTGAAAGTGCCCCATATCTTCTCAGACCCTAGAGACACCCCTGTTGTCAGCCCTCCAGCTCATTAGCCAGTGTTATTTAAAACATACAAAAAATAGAATTCTAGTGCACAGACAATTCTAATTGCATATTGGCTCCCTCCATAAGGTTGCTACTACAAACAGCCTGCTAAACCCTGGATAAATAAAAGCAATTACAGTAGTTCAATAAGTTTGCCAAATTATTTTAAGCCCAGTCACTTAGTCAAGGTTGCTTTCTTTAACTGGATCCTAACCTACTGGTACTTGCCTTTTTGGCTGCATGAGCTGACAGCTTCTTCTGTGTGGCCTGGATGCTTGAAGCTGACTCTCTATGTTAAAGTACTTTGCTCAAATGACCAATTGCTGGCTTGGTATGTTGCATGTTTTACAGCAGAAAGGGATATTATGTTTGTTTGTTTTTTAATTCTTAATTTCTCAGAGACCCTTGCTACATATGGGTTGACCATGTTCTTTCTCCTGTCTTGCTTTCTGAGCTTCTGATGAAGTGGGGGTTTCCCCATGAAACGTGTTAAGCAGCTACCCTGGGTGGGGTGTCTTGTTTGATTATGAACTTTCAATAAAGAAATATTTACTATTTGCACTACGGCTGGTTGCCCCCATAACTTACCTTATCGATGTTGATTGTCTTGCTTTCCCTCTTGTTGGAGAGGCCCGAAAGTGCCCCATATCTTCTCGAACTCTAGAGACACTCCTGTTTTCAGATCCCCAGTTCAATAGCCAGTGTTATTTAGCCCTCCAGTTCATTACACAGTGTTGTCAGCCCTCCAGTTCATTACACAGTGTTATAAGGCCCTCCAGTTCATTAGCATTGTTAGTCAGCCCTCCAGTTCATTAGTCAGTGTCCTTCAGTTCATTAGCCAGAGCCTTCAGTTTATTACCAAAAAATGCAAAAATAAGGGCCGTCTAGTTTTTATGATGCAAAGAGGGGTGCTCCCATTTATTTGTGCAGACACAGCAAAAAACACAACGTTTCAGCTCAAAGCCTTTATCAAGTGTTACAGTTTCAGTGAATCCCACTCCTTATGTACCTTGTATGCACAGTGACATCTAGTGGGCATTTTCAAAATACAATACACATATATGAAAGACTGGACAGCCCTGATTCAATATATAATTGTCTATATAACACCTTCAGTTTTTTAGTCTGTTTCTGCTATCTTAATCACATCATACACATGAAAATGTCACAGGTAGCAATGTTAAATGGGAATAGTGGTCTTCAAAAGAAGGAATAAAGAAGGTGGGATCACAAATATTTGCGTGCTTATGATCGCGCCTCAACTCTTTGCATATTTCTCAATGTTGGGAGGTATGACTACGTATAGATCACACACTATGGCCTGCTTTCTGCAAATTGCTGCACAACAGGCCATAGACAAGACATAAAACATAAAATAAACAAAGCACTTTAAGGAGACGGAGTGAACACCAGTGTATTGTGTTCTTTATATAAACCTACAGTACCTGTAGTAACACATCTCTTACAGTAGAAAGGTTCACCCATCCTAATATGATAGATTGTAAATCTAAGCATAAATTTACTTTGTGATACTTACCACGGCATTCCTCTAAACCTACCAGGTCCTTGCGAGGTAGTAATTACTGTATCAGGGTAAAGTAATGAGCACTAATCCCTCCATTTGAAAGACGTTAGTTTTCATGCTACTTTATAGCACAAAAAACAACAATCTGCTTTTTGCACCAGGTGCCTGCTGTTATTAATGGAACGTGGGAATCCACGAGTGTGGGTTTAACTCTTAGTTGGCTTTTATAGTGGTACATCTCCCCCAATGCATATTAAGGAAAGTGCACATTTAACAGTGATTTGTAAGCATACATGAAATCCTGAATGCAGTTTGTGTTTTTAAACAATCAAATTTAGATTTTCCTCCCAAATCCACATTTTAAGTATAAAATACTTCTTAGAATTAATTCTCCATTTTCCAGGGAGATAGGAAATCCTCCTCCTACCTTCCTATGTAGTCACCAGCAAGAGTGGTGCTTACGGCAGAGAGTTACGCATGCACAGAGGAACAAGCAGTAAGCTGGCATCTTGATGGCATAAGGGACCACCCAGGGAGGTAGGAGAAGTCTTTTCTACCTCACTGGGAAAAATCTTTAAAATGTTTATTCCTAATTCTACCACAGAACAAGTATGGTGAAATTTCAATTACTTTCTAAAGATAAACACAAATTAGTAGTACATTGAAAACCGTTGTTGTCCTTTAATATCAGCTATCTATATGTCCTGTATAAAATGTTACCCCACATTTAAGGGGGAAATGACAGCAAACAATTTAAAGGGTATCTCCATTGGGAACGAAAGGTAAGGAATTTACCCAGTGTCTTGCTCCTCTGCCGCATGCTCTGCCAGGTCCCGACGGACTCTGTATTCTATGTGCATAGAGTACTAAGTCCGTCGGAACTTGTCAGAGGATGCGGCGGGGGAGGAATACTGGGTGAGTTCCCGGCTCCTGAACGTTTTATTAAAGAATGGGGGGTAAGACACAGCTCCTTTACCTCCTGTTCTTTAATAAAACTGAATAGTAAAAAGTGTTTTTCCAGTGGAGTTACCCTTTAAAAGGGAACAAATACATTACTTTGAGCAGTAGTACAACTAGAATGTCCCAGCCACCACCCAACCTCTCCATCAGATTTCCCATGGAGCCCCCATTGCTGAACCTGCTTTTAACAGCTGGTTGGTGTGAGTGCGCATTATCAGACACTTTGCACACTTTAGGATAAAAACCCTTTTACCTGTAAAGTAACCCAAACAGTATATGACCTTTAATATATGCTACTTACCATTTTCTATCCTTGAAATTATACCTACATAAATATTTTTGTGCAACAATCATTCACATTAATCAAACCTAAAATTACTGATCACCAAGTCAGATTACAGTGTTGTCTATCCAAATAATCTTGTCCATAATAACTAAACTCAATGATTGGAAAAGATCTAGATGTTGTAGCTGACAGGTGTTACACACAGTGCCAGGATTTACATATATGCAAATTATAAACAAGAGAGGATTGTGGAAGAGATATACTGTACATGAACTTCTTCCACCAGTCTGTCCATAATGGAATAGTCTCTGAGCAGCCTCTAAGCTTATACATATTGACCAGCTGACAATTCCTCTTGTAAAAATCTTTATTTTATTTCATTTCATAATTCGCATTATAGACCCAGGGAATCAATTTCCCGCTTGGAGGTGAGGTTTAGTTCCCTATAAAATGAATGTGCTACTAATTTGTGTTTACCATTAGAGATTATTAACATTTCCATTTTTCTCTGGAATTTAAAATTTCACAATTGAACAAAAATGTTAAATTTCAACCGTTATAATAATTGCTCTGCAAGCTTCCCCAGAACTATTTCTACTTGTGCATTTTGTCCTAGTACCAGCAGGAAAAGATGGAAAGGTGATCCAGCATATCCCACCACATTGTACATCACGCTGTAGTGGTCTATGGGCTCATGTTCATGAGCATCTAACAAGGTCTGTGCAGTATGGCATTCCCTAGAAGAAATGCAATGCAGTCTCCTCCTGGACTATGCAGAATAGACAATATCTATAGTTGCATGGGTTGCACGGATGCAGGAAAGTCTTGAGGGGTAAATCCCCATGAACAACCATTCAGTACTTGTTGGTGCTTGTTGGTGAGACTACCATTTACTTTACTATAAAGTCTTGGCTGTAGCGCCTGGAAGACATGGAATAGACACCATTGTGTCTTTAGCTTTGATACGTTGGTGGATAATTTTGGGTTTAACTCCCTCCAGTTTGTGTTCCCTCATAACTTGATGACTTCCAGGTAAAACCAGGGAGTAACAAAGTTGTAATGCATAGAACTGTTTCACCTGTCCCAGCCATGTCCTCTTCAGGGGGGTAACAGGAAGAACTGAGATATGAAGTTGCCTGCAGAGCTGTCTGTAAAACTTGTAAGACAAAGTCCAGCCAAGGATATATAGAAACTGGCGATGTCAATTCTTAAAAAAAAATTCAAGCAAATCGTTCAAATCAATTTTAAGCAACCACCCCATCAACTAAAGGAGAGCTAGAGAGCTCAAAAGGTTTTGTATTTCTTTTCTACAATCCTCTTTTGCTTATAATTGGAATATATGAAAATCCTGGCACTGCATTCTCCAACTAACTAACACTTTATTAAAGAAAGTGTTAGATTTCTTCTTACACACAACTACTTCATGTTCAATGATTGCTATTACCTACAGTGTCGTGGTACGGCTATGGGGGCTTCGTTTGCCCCATCTTATGCTAATTTTTTCATGGGCAAGTGGGAGCTGGACCATATGTATCATAATAGCAACCCATACAGGTCGTCTATTGCGTGGTACGCAAGATATATAGACGACCTGTTATTGGTCTGGCAGGATAGTCCAGAAAGGCTCCACTTGTTCCTTGAATATTTAAATACCAATAACCTCAACATAGTACTTACCATGCAGAGTGATCCTCATTCTATATGTTTTTTGATCTGCACTTACAGCAATGTCACAGGCTGTAATATAGATACTACTATTTATAGAAAACCCATTTGGTAATACCCTCTTAGGGCAGATAGTTGCCATCCGGCGCACACTAAGAGAGGGATCCCGATGGCCAATTTGTTAGAGTTCGTAGGAACTGCTCTAACGAGACAGAATTCCGGACTCAGGCTGAAGATCTTAAGCTTAGACTTGTACAGAGAGGATATTCGGTAAAAACATTGATCAGGCCTATAATAGGGCTATTCAGCTCAATAGGACTGACCTTTTACACTCTAGGAATAGACTTAAGAAAGTAGAGGAGGTTTCAGCAACGAGAAAAGTGTTTTTATTACAGAATATAGTCAGGAGTACAATAAAATCTGCAATATTATTCGAAAAAATTACCTATTTTATGGGCAGATCAGAGACTTAAGAATGTCATCTCTAAATGTGAGATTAAGTTTGTTTCTAAAAAACCTCCCACTTTAGGGAGTTTATTATCTCCCAGTTTAGATCCAATAAAACGGAATCTATCAAAATACTTGGCTTACCCCTCCTGGGACGTACAGATGTGGAGTTAGTAGGTGTAGAACCTGCCAGGTTATTGAGACAGGCTGTGGCTTTTCATCTACATCTACAGGCAAAAGTTATGTTAATAATATGTTTTGCAAACTGTGGTCCAAAAAAGGTGATTTATTTGTTGAGTGTAAAAAATGTCATGTGCAATATGTCGGTCAAACGAGAAGGACATTACGTAGTCGTATTGGTGAACATATTAGGGCCATACATCTTCTGATCCAGCTACACCTCTGGGGAGACATTTTAGCTCTTGCCAGGGCATATCTTCTCAGACCTGAGTGTTAAGGTCATTGAAAAATCATTATGCCCCGCAGGAGGAGATTGGATCAGACTATTGGATAACTAGGAGAGATTTACTGGATATTCCATTTGGATACGAGGGTCCCTAAGGGACTTAATGCAAGATGGGATGTCTCCCTTTTCCATTAGTACATCAGGATTTCTTAGTTTATATATATATGTGTATATTTTTATATATAATCTTTTTTAACTTGTGTATATTTTTATACCAGTAGGGCCTCTGTAGTTATGTTAGCCTTTTTAATGTGTTCTGTCTCTTTAAATAGAAGTGGTTAGGGCGTATCCTGACTATAAATTAGGGACCGAACACTGCTCTTGTCTATGCCTGTGATGAAGGGCGCATGCCCGAAACGCGTCGGCTGTTATGGCTCTAATGCTGAGTTTTAATCTGAATCAATAAAAGTATTTTTTATTATTGGAAGAGTTGAAGGTGCAGCGCATTATCTTGCTTGTTCTACTGTTGCTGCTACGGGTGATGCACGTGACCCGGGACTTGCAGCACCTCCTCTTACCATTGCTGAACTAGTCCGGCAATCCGCGCGAGAGACGGGAACAGGGAGGAGACGGAGTGGAGCCGATTCGGGATAGCCAGTGGTGAGGAGACTCGAACACTTTGGGTGTCTCCCGCAACCTGGAGCGACCTTCTGCTGTTGTAGAGTGCATTCTCCAACTAAGCCTGTTAGCTACAACATCTAGATCTTTTCCAATCCAGATATACTTAGCACTACATCGTTTTGTGTAATTTATAGAGACATTGTTTTAATAACTGTTTATCTAAATTGGTGTTAAACAACGTGGGGTGGGGGTGGAGGAGAGTGATGCCAGGGGTGGGGTGGGGGGGTGGAGGAGAGACGCCGGGGAGGGGGTGTGTGGAGAAAAGAGATGGAGGGTGGCCGATTCTTAAGAAGAATCAGGGCTTTGCTGGTATATTATATATTCTAGACATGTGAACTTCAGCAAGTTGCTGGAATCTCTGCAGTATATTAAATGAAAAAAAATATATTCATAGTATTTAACACAGGAAATAAATGACTGAATTGATAAATTGATAAAAAAAATTATAAATGTATGGCTAGCTTAAATATTTAGCAGTGGACATTTAGAAATATAAGGGTGGTGTGTAAAGTAGAGGTTTAGTTATATATATACTGCTGGTCTTTGATACGATTTTAAGATTGTAAGCTCTTCGGGATACAATTTGATGTAACATAATTGTAAAAAAAAAAAACCTTTTAGCATGAAAACTAATGTAAAATAATGTATTACATTGAAACAAACCCTTAGATTACCTTTGTATAAAATAACAAGTCTGATACTAATTTTATTTAAATCTAACCTGAAACTAAAGATAATAAAAGTCAAATTAGCCTGATGTAATGTTTATACTTTTTATTATTTTCCAGAGGTTTGATCATTATCCAAAACACTAGAGTTCCCAGAAGGTTTCCCTAGGTGACTATGTTATTGTTATCAGGTAATAAAAGGAGATCAGGTCAACACTTCTCTACTCTTAGTATTTGGGGTCCATTCTGGTAGTCAAGGTTGGTATCATTTTAAATGAACATTTTTCCTGTAGAAGGTTTTGTATTTACAAGATGGCAATAGGTAATGATCTTTATAAGAACAATAGGAAGATAATATAGATTTTATTTAACTTGAATTTGTGCATATTAAGAAGTGTTTGTAACACATTTTATTTAAAGGATAACTATCATGTTTAAAGTTTATTTTTAAAAACAGTTTAACTGAAAAGTACATGGTACAGGGATATAGGATTGGTAATATCTAACTCCCAATATTGTTTCTGTGAGGAGCACCAGCCCAAAGAAAACTGATTCTGCCAGTCTTCCTCCTGGCTTCAGCACTATCTTTAATACAGAAATAGTCTAGGACTAACCTGGCAAATAAAACTGTATGTGCTGTAGCCCCTCAACGAAATGATATTGTAAGGTATGATTAATCAATCCTACCTCCCTGCCCCAGGTACTTTTCATTTTTTAACTTATAATTGTTAGACTGTAGATATCCTTAAAATGTATTAACCTTTCAAAATATGTGGTGGTATATTTGGTGTAATATGAATTTACCATTATTTATAAATCTGATATTGAACAGTAAATATTATAACATTCTCTCCAAAATGAACCAATTATTTTCTTATTAAATTTTATTGAAAATGTTTAGATATAATATAATTTAAAATGAACAAAATATACATTGTTCCAATATTAACAACAAATATTGACCAATACGTGCATTTGAATATAAAACATATTTAGTAAATAAACTTATAAATTAAGTTTTATTTCTCTGAGCACATTTTAGTATTCATACAATTTTGTTACAAAACTATTCTGTGAAACAGACTTTTAATGGAACCTCCTTCTTTTGTAATTAATAATCTGGCTTGCATATATCATAAATACACAAAACATTATAGTTTTTTGACTGTACAAGTAAGTATCTAACCCTATATTCCATAGGGCTAATTTAGGATTAGCCAACACTTGACAATCCAATATTGTGTTAAAGGGTTTCTCCACATATAAATTTGACTTACCTTTTTTTTGTTTTGTTTAATTAAAGAACAGGAAATAAAGGAGCAATGTCTTATCAGGAGCAGAAAGGAAAGTTAGAGCACGTACTTGCAATCACCCTCTTCCACTGTTCTTCTTACAGGTCCTGATGGATTTATTTGCATGACATGCCCAACAGATGTGCAGGAAATTCCCCCGGATATGTAGTATTGTACCTGTTCCCTTACAGTTTCTCCAACATTCTTGAAGAATGTTCATAAACCATTTATGTAATAAATCTGGTGTGCTATAGAATCTGTTAAACAATTTTTTTATTAACTTTACAATGGGAAATGCATGCAACCATTGTTCCTCAGAAACATTTACCACCTGTCAGTAATTTTGACCATTGTGTCAGAGTCAATGGTCAATTTTTTTTAATTGAGTAGGTTAACAAACAAGGTCCATGATGTCATTAGTTTAAATATCCCCTACCTATTACTTATTTTCTTTAAATAACTTTTGATTTGATAATAGTATACCTTTTATATTTTTTTTATTTTTGTGTTAGGTTATGGAATGGAATTATTGAACCTTGGTGTATCAAATCTGATATATATCATGCCAGAATTATTCCATGAAGTTATCTTCAGATTTGGAATCTATTTTGAAAGGCTGTTTATAAAAATTTGAGGTACGTGAGAATTCAAAAGAATCTGTTTTTTGACTATTTTATACCACATCATGTTTCTGGTATTGATTGAACTAAATTCTCTAGTAAATTATGTGATTTTTTTTTTCCAAGCAATAATGTCTAAATTATACTTTAGAGGGAGAGATATTATTTGATATATTGATAAGAAATTGAAAAAAATATGGGTATCTCTTTTTCAATTTGTTATCATTTCAAAAATGTTGTTAATCTAAAATTGATGCATGGTAGTAGTCTTTCAGAATTGGAAAGTTTGTTCCTACTGTATCTTTAGATTTGAACATGTAATGGATATTCTTATGTCGTCTTCATACAAACCAATGTTATGTTCCTCATTTCCTAGCCTAATGCTAAAGAGGTTCTATTGCCAGTGTGATTATTAAAGGTGACAGTGGACATCCTTGTCGGGTATCATTGCTTATTTTAAAAGTGTCACATATTAAAACTTGAGATATGTACTATTGTACAGTACAGCACAATTCTACACTTGGCATTTGGGACCCATTCTGGTAGTCAGGTTGGTATCATTTTAAATAAAGATCTTTCCCGAATAGAGTTTACATTGTAAAGAAATGTATGTATTTACAAGATGGCAGTAGGTAATGATCTCTATAAGAAAAACCTGACGAAAATATAGTTTTTATTTATTTTTTGTTTTTCTCTAGTAGAATTTAATAGTTCATTTAAGTAATAGTAGTAAAGAATTGTACTGTGTTAGCCACTGATGAAAGTGAAGACATCTTGAATATAAAATAATACCTTTTATTAGCTAACTAAAATAATTGAAATTTCAAGCTTTCGGAACACTAGGCTTCTTCCTTAGGCATGATACAATACTGAATATTGTAAAGCACACTATTTTATACATACAAGAACAAAGACTGTCTGACATTACCCAGGTGTTATCTTTTGCCCCCATGCCTGGCATATTTTCTGTAAATATTTTCTGTTTTATTTACAAAAGCCATTGCCGGGGTTTAAAGACCTGACCCAACTCATTGTTAAGTTTACGCTACAGGGTTCTACAAGCTAGAGCTGAAATGAACAGTTTGACAATTGGATTGGGTGTGCTGCTAAACTTAACATCAGTTTAATGTGTGTTTTAACCTTATTTTAGGGATATTAAACATCCCCCTCTATATATTGTGACTTAAGCCAAAAAATTGATTTCCTCATAAGCATTACTTTAAACAGAATTAAAAATATTGTCTTACAGTATTGTCTACTGTTTGCCCCATCCATAGATTTTGTTTTAACAAAATGGCCTACCTGCATCCAAAACACAAATGTACAACTTTGTACTGTTTATTTTATGGGATAACAATATTTATTTTAGCATACCATATATTGTATATATTCTTTCAGGTTAGTACCCTAATATATTTTTGGCTTGTTAACTTTACTTGAGAATTTCCTGTGTGTAGAAAATGTTATAAAGGGAATTTTATGATTGACTAGTTGAACCAAATAAGTTATTATAAGAAGGCCTGGTGAGGGATGTTTTTTTTCTGAAAAAGAACTGTATGGCTTAATTAAGAGTCTGTCTGTGTTGTTAATTTGCAGCAGCCAATGAGATCTTATAAAATGTTTTCTAACTAGTTTTTTTAGGAACTCAGTCCAAAAGTTCAAAACAGTTTTAGTTATCAATCATCTGGGACACAGATTAGACAATAGAATTATTGTTCATATAATGTTGACTTAGTAGTGGCTGGTGAACTGGAGGGCTGATTAAACAGTAGCTATTAAACTGAAAGGCTGACTTCACAGCCTATGGAACAGAGTCTGTTATGTACAATAACCTCCAAATCTTTCTAACTGTAGTTTTTTCAGGACCTCAGTCCAAAACAGTTGTAGTTTTCAAACATCTGGGGTACAGATTAGGCAATAGAATTATTGTACCCATGTTTGCTGTATTATTGTAATCTTTAGGCACCTGAACAAGCTGCCACCTACTGTATATCTTCTTGCAGTGCCACTAAAAAGGGGAGGTGAGCATGGCTTCTGGAGCTATGTGTGGTAGTCTAAATAACACTGGCTAATGAACTGGAGGGCTGGCCTCAGAGTGACTGTTGAACTATCCAGCCCTATAGTTCACCAGACTCTGTTAGGTCAGTCCTCCAGTTTACCACACACTGTTAGGTTAGCCCTCCAGTTTAGCAACCACTTTTATGTCAGCCCTTTAATTACCCAGCCACTGTTATTTAGATTATGTTATGCATCACCTAAAATGTATCAACATGAATCCCATCTGCAATTCTGCTGCCCATTTTGATAATCTACCTAGGTCAGCTTGCAGCAACTGCACATAATTTAAAGTTAGACCTTGCTCTCAATGCCCCTTCTAAGTCCTTCATAAACAGATCAAAAAGAAGTGGCCCCAGTACGGAACCCTGAGGCACTCCACTTAGAACTTCAACCCACATAGATGTACTATAACTCAATTTTCAATGAAAAGTTCCAGGTTCCAGCAGGTTTTCACCAGTTTCCACCAGTTCAGAATCAAAACCAGGTTTATTGTGTAACCAGAATTCTTCATTAATAATAATAGTTAGAAACAGTAATGTAGCTATTTATGGTTTGTAATCAAGTGTACAGTTTCTATTCAGGTTTTTAAAAATAGATTGGTAAATTATATCACAATCCAAGTCAGATATTCATGTATTTTCTAATTTACTGGACTGGATTGATTCTATACATAAGTTTTACAGGTAAATATATTCCTAGAAAAAGTGTTACAGGAGTGTTTGATGTCACTTCTACTAAACTATGGATAAACTCTCTTGTGGGTCCATCTGACATTCCCTTCTTCTCTAATGTTACACCACAAAGTATTAATAATAAAGAAGGGAAGGTTAATTCTGAAGAGCAGCAAACATAAGATGAGAAATATATTTTTATAACAGGAGACGCAGGTTGAAAATAAAAGTAGATCCAAACACTTTCTTTTGAATGTATTATTACATTTTGTGTCTTTCCCTCAGACAATGTATAAGAACCAGACATCGATCACTGAGATTTCTCTCTTGGGATTCCAGAATCTCCATAACTTCAGGATTCCGCTCTTCACCCTGTTCCTTTTGATGTACATTCTGACAGTCTGTGAAAATGTCCTTATCATAGTGCTGGTGTCAACCAATCAGAATCTCCAGACCCCCATGTACTTCTTCCTCCAGCAACTGTCCATATCCGACCTTCTGGTAACTGGAAATATTGTTCCCATCATGCTCCAAACAGTAATAAATAAGAAAGTTACAATGCCCCTTGTTGGTTGTTTGACACAATTATATTTTTTTGCTAGTGTCGAGCTATTTCAGAGTTTACTTCTAACAATAATGTCCTTGGATAGGTATCTGGCCATCTGTAACCCTCTACGTTACACTTCTATTATGAACCCTGAGTTTGTGCTAAATTAACTTCTGTATCATGGGCAAGTGGCTTAGCAGTGTTGCTTAACTATAATATATTTGGGCAACTGCGGTTCTGTAAAGAAAGTTCTATTGACCATTTCTTCTGTGATTATGATCCTCTCCTAGAACTTTCTTGCTCAGACACATCCAATGTAAAAATTCAAGGGATCCTAGCGACCACCCCTTTATCTTGTTTCCCATTAATGATCACTGTATCATATGTCTTTATTGTAAAGGATGTTCTAAAAATCGGATCGAGTACTGGAAAACAGAAAGCCTTCTCCACCTGCAGCTCCCACCTGGCTGTGGTGTCCATATATTATGGGACATTCATTTTTATGTATGTGATTCCCAACAGAAAACAGTCAATGACCTTAACCAAAGTTCTATCTCTGTTGTACACAGTAGTGGTTCCATTTATTAACCCGTTAATTTATAGCCTAAGGAATAATGATATAAAAAAAGCATTTAAAAATATGTTAGTTAATTAAATATCCCTATCTACAAAGTTCAGAATTGATATTAACAATATATAATACTTTATTACATTTAGTCACAGGACGCCCTGTGTGTGGTTGTGGGAAATAAGGCAAACCAGGCCACACAAGCTCTTTTACAACTGAAGGAGCTTTATTATAACACACTATGATCAAGCAAAACCTTATCCTACCAAGCAAACACTGTCCTTGGGATACAGTTCTTGGGATCTCTGGACTCCACTCTCTGGGATTCACTGGCTTGGCTCCAAACTGCTGGGCTGCTACTCATTCTCCTGTTTCGTTCCGCCTTCCTGGCTCCTGGATCACTTGCTCTCAAGCTAAGGGACAAGGTAGTATGTCACAGCTCTGAGATGCTCAGCACTGCCTAAGCATGTGTCCTAGCTCTGTTCTCCCTTGCTCAGCTTTCCCATTCTGCCAAACTCAAGTCTGCTTCCTCCTGCAGGCTAGCCTCCTGTCTCCCTTGCTCTCAAGCTCAGGGGCAGGATAGAGTTAATCAGCTCTTAGCTACAGAATACTGCCTCAGCATGTATCCTAGCTCTTCCTTTGTCTATGTGCTTCCCCCATGTGGACAAAAGTTGCTCTTTTTTATTCCCACATTCCCTTTGAAGTGCAAATGTCCAACCTTTAACCAGCAGCCAATCATCAGACTTACTAAACAGCAGACCAATCAGCAATTACTTAACTCAATCCTACTGCCCAGACCTGATGGCACCGGTCTAATTAAATTATGACAGGCAGAAGTTTTACTCATTGAGTCATCTTGTGGACAGAGGACTAACTACATATTCCCAACAGTGTGCATGGAACATTTTACATAAACATTATTTACACAAGATATAATACTGGGAAAGGTTGTTCCTGGATGAAACAATGTTATATTATTAAGACTGGGAACTCTTAAATATATTAACTAATTCAAGTTATTATAGACCCCTGGTGCTCCGTTACAGAAACATTCCAGTAAAAAAAAGTAAAAGACTTTTAGAAAAAAAGAAAATTATCGTTGAAATTTAAAAAAAAAAAAATTCAATCCTATATGCTGTAATAAAGATAGTCCAATCTGGTCCTAAAGCAGTAGGAATATGGACAAACATAAAAAAATGGCTTGAATTCATTACAAGTCCAGGTGGCCATATTTATAAAGTCACGGTATCGCAAATTTGAAAGCATTAAAGTAATAAGGACAATGCATTTCAGCCACGTGTCCATTATCCACAGATGACTGAACCGCATTTTGTCTCTGAAAGTCCATTGAAATGTTCCATTTACGACTTAGATATGAGAATACGCATGAACTCTGACATTAATATGGAGTGGGACTAGGGAGAATGTGGCTGTTTGTTTTGGTGTAAGTATATATAATATAGAATACTTACATAATATAATGTTTATTATGTATAATAGATCCATAAGTAAGGGGCCAAGATAAAAGGTAAGAACTTCTCGGTAGTATTTTCAGAAATACTTTCTTTGTTTGGGAGACAATAGGAGCTTAGAAGGAGTAATGTGTGGCTAAGAAGCTGGGGTAGGGAGAAGGAATTTGGGTGCTAAGAGAACTGGGTAGACTTTAGGTTTTTTAGTATGGGGGGAAACATTGATATTTGTTTGCACAGTAAATAACATAAAACAAAAAATAAATAAAGCACTGAGTGTACACCAGTGTATTGTGTTCTTTATATAAACCTACAGTACCAATTGCTATTGAGTAATATTATTTATATGTTCATAGGAGATTGTATTGTTTTTACAAGCTACCAAATAAAACAATCTTTTATACATGTCTCTGTAAAAAATTCTGAAAGGAAGAACAAATAAATTAGAACTGAGATTTCTCATTTATAGGGTTATTCAATAAAAGTTCTTATTGTTAGAAATGGTGCCAATTTTGCCCCAACCAATCAGATGCTAGCTTTCAAATGTTAAATAAGATCTGATTGGTTGGGGCAAAATTAGCACCATTTTAAACGATAAGACCTTTTATTGAATAACCCTGTAATCCCCATGACAAGGATAAAACCCCAGACTAAATGCAATTGTATTTTTTTCAGGCTAAAACACCCATTACCTGCGAAACAACCCCCAGACTATAGATTTTTAGATAATACACAACTTCTACAACATAAGGAGTGGAATTCTTATTTTCATGGAAATTATACTTTTAGAAAAAATTAGAAAAAGCACACACTGAGACAAGGTCAACAGAGATATATGGCCAACAAATAGCCCCAAAAAGGGGTAACACATCTCTTACAGCAGAAATGTTCACTCATCCTCATATGATAGATTTTAAATATATTATATTTGTATATAAATGTGATTCATATCACAAATATAAACCCTGGAAAGACTGTGTTACTATTGGTGATATGAATGACATTTATATACAAATATAAACCCTGGAAAGACTGTGTTACTATTGGTGATATGAATTACATTTATATATAAATATAAACCCTGGAAAGACTATGTTACTATCGGTGATATGAATGACATTTATATACAAATATAAACCCTGGAAAGACTATGTTACTATTGGTAATATGAATTACATTTATATACAAATATAAACCCTGGAAAGACTATGTTACTATTGGTGATATGAATGACATTTATATACAAATATTAACCCTGGAAAGACTGTGTTACTATTGGTGATATGAATGACATTTATATACAAATATAAACCCTGGAAAGACTGTGTTACTATTGGTGATATGAATGACATTTATATACAAATATAAACCCTGGAAAGACTGTGTTACTATTGGTGATATGAATGACATTTATATACAAATATAAACCCTGGAAAGACTATGTTACTATTGGTGATATGAATGACATTTATATACAAATATAAACCCTGGAAAGACTGAAGAAGAATTATATACAACATATAAACCCTGAAGACTTGTGTTACTATGGTGATATGAATGACATTTATATACAATATAAAACCTGGAAAGACTATGTTACTATGGGTATAGAATGACATTTTATTTACATTAATTTATAGCCTAAGGAATAATGATATAAAAAAAGCATTTAAAAATATGTTAGTTAATTAAATATCCCTATCTACAATGTTCAGAATTGATATTAACAATATATAATACTTTATTACATTTAGTCACAGGACGCCCTGTGTGTGGTTGTGGGAAATAAGGCAAACCAGGCCACACAAGCTCTTTTACAACTGAAGGAGCTTTATTATAACACACTATGATCAAGCAAAACCTTATCCTACCAAGCAAACACTGTCCTTGGGATACAGTTCTTGGGATCTCTGGACTCCACTCTCTGGGATTCACTGCCTTGGCTCCAAACTGCTGGGCTGCTACTCATTCTCCTGGTTCGTTCCGCCTTCCTGGCTCCTGGATCACTTGCTCTCAAGCTAAGGGACAAGGTAGTATGTCACAGCTCTGAGATGCTCAGCACTGCCTAAGCATGTGTCCTAGCTCTGTTCTCCCTTGCTCAGCTTTCCCATTCTGCCAAACTCAAGTCTGCTTCCTCCTGCAGGCTAGCCTCCTGTCTCCCTTGCTCTGAAGCTCAGGGGCAGGATAGAGTTAATCAGCTCTTATCTACAGAATACTGCCTCAGCATGTATCCTAGCTCTTCCTTTGTCTATGTGCTTCCCCCATGTGGACAAAAGTTGCTCTTTTTTATTCCCAAATTCCCTTTGAAATGCAAATGTCCAACCTTTAGCCAGCAGCCAATCATCAGACTTACTAAACAGCAGACCAATCAGCAATTACTTAACTCAATCCTACTGCCCAGACCTGATGGCACCGGTCTAATTAAATTATGACAGGCAGAAGTTTTACTCATTGAGTCATCTTGTGGACAGAGGACTAACTACATATTCCCAACAGTGTGCATGGAACATTTTACATAAACATTATTTACACAAGATATAATACTGGGAAAGGTTGTTCCTGGATGAAACAATGTTATATTATTAAGACTGGGAACTCTTAAATATATTAACTAATTCAAGTTATTATAGACCCCTGGTGCTCCGTTACAGAAACATTCCAGTAAAAAAAAGTAAAAGACTTTTAGAAAAAAAGAAAATTATCGTTGAAATTTAAAAAAAAAAAATTTCAATCCTATATGCTGTAATAAAGATAGTCCAATCTGGTCCTAAAGCAGTAGGAATATGGACAAACATAAAAAAATGGCTTGAATTCATTACAAGTCCAGGTGGCCATATTTATAAAGTCACAGTATCGCAAATTTGCAAGCATTAAAGTAATAAGGACAATGCATTTCAGCCACGTGTCCATTATCCACAGATGACTGAACCGCATTTTGTCTCTGAAAGTCCATTGAAATGTTCCATTTACGACTTAGATATGAGAATACGCATGAACTCTGACATTAATATGGAGCGGGACTAGGGAGAATGTGGCTGTTTGTTTTGGTGTAAGTATATATAATATAGAATACTTACATAATATAATGTTTATTATGTATAATAGATCCATAAGTAAGGGGCCAAGATAAAAGGTAAGAACTTCTCGGTAGTATTTTCAGAAATACTTTCTTTGTTTGGGAGACAATAGGAGCTTAGAAGGAGTAATGTGTGGCTAAGAAGCTGGGGTAGGGAGAAGGAATTTGGGTGCTAAGAGAACTGGGTAGACTTTAGGTTTTTTAGTATGGGGGGAAAACATTGCTATTTGTTTGCACAGTAAATAACATAAAACAAAAAATAAATAAAGCACCGAGTGTACACCAGTGTATTGTGTTCTTTATATAAACCTACAGTACCAATTGCTATTGTGTAATATTATTTATATGTTCATAGGAGATTGTTTTTACAAGTTACCAAATAAAACAATCTTTTATACATGTCTCTGTAAAAAATTCTGAAAGGAAGAACAAATAAATTAGAACTGAGATTTCTCA
The DNA here is from genome assembly GCA_019447015.1 of Hymenochirus boettgeri. Classification (NCBI taxonomy): domain Eukaryota; kingdom Metazoa; phylum Chordata; class Amphibia; order Anura; family Pipidae; genus Hymenochirus; species Hymenochirus boettgeri. The sequence continues at coordinate 212,778 of JAACNH010000116.1, forward strand.
TTTATAGGGTTATTCAATAAAAGTTCTTCTTGTTAGAAATGGTGCCAATTTTGCCCCAACCAATCAGATGTTAGCTTTCAAATGTTAAATAAGATCTGATTGGTTGGGGCAAAATTAGCACCATTTTAAATGATAAGACCTTTTATTGAATAACCCTGTAATCCCCATGACAAGGATAAAACCCCAGACTAAATGCAATTGTATTTTTTTCAGGCTAAAACCCCCATTACCTGCGAAACAACCCCCAGACTATAGATTTTTAGATAATACACAACTTCTACAACATAAGGAGTGGAATTCTTATTTTCATGGAAATTATACTTTTAGAAAAAAATTAGAAAAAGCACACACTGAGACAAGGTCAACAGAGATATATGGCCAACAAATAGCCCCAAAAAGGGGTAACACATCTCTTACAGCAGAAATGTTCACGCATCCTCATATGATAGATTTTAAATATATTATATTTATATATAAATGTGATTCATATCACCAATAGTAACACATATAAACCCTGGAAAGACTGTGTTACTATTGGTGATATGAATGACATTTATATACAAATATAAACCCTGGAAAGACTGTGTTACGATTGGTGATATGAATGACATTTATATACAAATATAAACCCTGGAAAGATTGTGTTACTATCGGTGATATGAATGACATTTATATACAAATATAAACCCTGGAAAGACTATGTTACTATTGGTAATATGAATGACATTTATTTACAAATATAAACCCTGGAAAGACTGTGTTACTATTGGTGATATGAATTACATTTATATACAAATATAAACCCTGGAAAGACTGTGTTACTATTGGTGATATGAAAGACATTTATATACAAATATAAACCCTGGAAAGACTATGTTACTATTGGTGATATGAATGACATTTATGTACAAATATAAACCCTGGAAAGACTGTGTTACTATTGGTGATATGAATGACATTTATATATAAATATAAACCCTGGAAAGACTGTGTTACTATCGGTGATATGAATCACATTTATATACAAATATAAACCCTGGAAAGACTGTGTTACTCTTGGTGATATGAATTACATTTATATACAAATATAAACCCTGGAAAGACTATGTTACTAATGGTGATATGAATGACATTTATATACAAATATAAATCCTGGAAAGACTATGTTACTATTGGTGATATGAATGACATTTATATACAAATATAAACCCTGGAAAGACTATGTTACTATCGGTGATATGAATCACATTTATATACAAATATAAACCCTGGAAAGACTATGTTGATATTGGTGATATGAATCACATTTGCAGTTATTTTCTTGTAAATTTAAAGCAGAGCCCCCTGGAATGTGACCAAACCCCCAGATATTGTTGTCACGGACACACCACCAAAAATCACAATCACACTCATACCCCAAGCATCAAGGCCACACCCCAAACATCACAACTATGCCCCCAAACATAACTACCATGCCCTCAAATGTTGTGAGCATGTCACCAAATATTGTGCCTCCCCCAAAAAAATAACCCATTATGGCCCACCCCCATACATCATGGCCACACCCCCAAACATCTCAGGTACATCACAGAATCACGCACACATCCACAAACATCCTGCCCATGCCCCCAGACATCACAGACACCCCCTACCTATGCCCCTAAATGGTATGGCCATGAACACGATTTGAAACAGCATCGCCATGTCCCCAAATATTTCAACCACCAAATCTCACGTCCAAGCCTCCTGGACACCACAACATCACAGACATGCCCCCAGATCGTCCACACCCTAGAATGCTGTGCCCCCACCCACTGCAACATTGCAGACATGCCACATCCACCTACTCAAACCAGGACAGTTGGGGGGTATGGAATACATGGGAATTACCTGCATTACCTGGACTTAAGCACCAGACACATAATGCCCACGTGTCACACATTTCACAGATAGTTACAACTAAAACAACAAAGACATCATGGCACTTTCAATTCAGACCAGAAAGTAACTTTATTGATTGGGATCTAATAGTCAATATAAAGTAGTCCTTGTGCAAGGATACAGTGTGAAAGTGCAAACAAAGTGACACACTGCTCACTAATGTGCAAATAATTGAGCACTCTTAATAAAATCACACAACGCTAAGACAGCGCAACAGAATGAACCCGACTTTAACACAGACAAAGAGCCGCACGTCACATGATTCAGAGACACTGACGCCTGTCAGTCACTCAAGTGCTGCGGTATTTAGTTTAGTTTCCCAACAGCAAATTCCATGTAGCATGTTCACGTGTAGGTTCACCACAACATTTGTATATTTACACTCCAAGTGGAAAAACTGATAACGTTGTATATAAGGTTTTGCAATAAACATATGTGCTATACGTCCCTCAAGCAATGTCACTTCCTCAACTCATAACTATTACATACATGATGTACATTACCAACTGTGCACTTCTTTTTCCGCCTGTCTCTTCCATCTAAGCCACACACCTGCACTTAAAAAATACTATACCCACATGTGTACACGGGTACAACTGCTAGTTACCTATAAATACACATTTGCTGCATGTAAGATGTAATAGCCATTATTATTGTTTCCCTGAAATGTTGTGATTTATGTGTATGCTGTACTAATCAATAAATATTCCAAAACGCATTATACCTGAGTGCAGTGTCATGGACAATTCTTTGTAAGGGACAATCCAGCTAGGTCCCCTCACACTGGCACCAAGACAATGCTATAGGTGGAGTGCTGTGAATTTCTATTTGTGTATATATATATATATATATATATATAGTCCTGTATTAAGAAAGTAGGTGCACTCAAAGGGTCTTATTAATATATTTTAATAGTGCAATAAAAGGCAACATTTCGGTCCGAATCTCGGACCTTTATCAAGCCAACAATATATATATATATAATCAAATGGTGTAGTCAAGGTGCACAACTAGGACTTCATTCAACTTTTTTATTGAAGGTGCAAAAACAGCGACGTTTCGCTCTTGCTTCTCAGACCTTTCTCAAGCTAATAACATTTGTGAATTAAACACACTTAAATGGAGCAAACAGGCCCCACCTTTCTTCATTACAACATAAGTGTATCACACATAGTGCAAACAACATGGGCCATTTATCTCATGTCCCTACACCTGTATAATTAAATGCAGGTCCACGATATAGTGTATAATGAGACAGTGCCTCTATTTAAAAAGTGCATATAATTTTTTTTTAAAAGTGCATATAATTTTTTTTTAGGTGATATGAATGACATTTATATACAAATATAAACCCTGGAAAGACTGTGTTACTATTGGAGATATGAAAAAAATAACCCATTATGGCCCACCCCCATACATCATGGCCACACACCCAAACATCTCAGGTACATCACAGAATCACGCACACATCCACAAACATCCTGCCCATGCCCCCAGACATCACAGACACCCCCTACCCATGCCCCTAAATGGTATGGCCATGAACACGATTTGAAACAGCATCGCCATGTCCCCAAATATTTCAACCACCAAATCTCACGTCCAAGCCTCCTGGACACCACAACATCACAGACATGCCCCCAGATCGTCCACACCCTAGAATGCTGTGCCCCCACCCACTGCAACATTGCAGACATGCCACATCCACCTACTCAAACCAGGACAGTTGGGGGGTATGGAATACATGGGAATTACCTGCATTACCTGGACTTAAGCACCAGACACATAATGCCCACGTGTCACACATTTCACAGATAGTTACAACTAAAACAACAAAGACATCATGGCACTTTCAATTCAGACCAGAAAGTAACTTTATTGATTGGGATCTAATAGTCAATATAAAGTAGTCCTTGTGCAAGGATAAAGTGTGAAAGTGCAAACAAAGTGACACACTGCTCACTAATGTGCAAATAATTGAGCACTCTTAATAAAATCACACAACGCTAAGACAGTGCAACAGAATGAAGCCCGACTTTAACACAGACAAAGAGCCGCACGTCACATGATTCAGAGACACTGACGCCTGTCAGTCACTCAAGTGCTGCGGTATTTAGTTTAGTTTCCCAACAGCAAATTCCATGTAGCATGTTCATGTGTAGGTTCACCACAACATTTGTATATTTACACTCCAAGTGGAAAAACTGATAACGTTGTATATAAAGTTTTGCAATAAACATATGTGCTATACGTCCCTCAAGCAATGTCACTTCCTCAACTCATAACTATTACATACATGACGTACATTACCAACTGTGCACTTCTTTTTCCGCCTGTCTCTTCCATCTAAGCCACACACCTGCACTTAAAAAATACTATACCCACATGTGTACACGGGTACAACTGCTAGTTACCTATAAATACACATTTGCTGCATGTAAGATGTAATAGCCATTATTATTGTTTCCCTGAAATGTTGTGATTTATGTGTATGCTGTACTAATCAATAAATATTCCAAAACGCATTATACCTGAGTGCAGTGTCATGGACAATTCTTTGTAAGGGACAATCCAGCTAGGTCCCCTCACACTGGCACCAAGACAATGCTATAGGTGGAGTGCTGTGAATTTCTATTTGTGTGTGTATATATATATATATATATAGTCCTGTATTAAGAAAGTAGGTGCACTCAAGGGGTCTTATTAATATATTTTAATAGTGCAATAAAAGGCAACATTTCGGTCTGAATCTCGGACCTTTATCAAGCCAACAATATATATATATATATAATCAAATGGTGTAGTCAAGGTGCACAACTAGGACTTCATTCAACTTTTTTATTGAAGGTGCAAAAACAGCGACGTTTCGCTCTTGCTTCTCAGACCTTTCTCAAGCTAATAACATTTGTGAATTAAACACACTTAAATGGAGCAAACAGGCCCCACCTTTCTTCATTACAACATAAGTGTATCACACATAGTGCAAACAACATGGGCCATTTATCTCATGTCCCTACACCTGTATAATTAAATGCAGGTCCACGATATAGTGTATAATGAGACAGTGCCTCTATTTAAAAAGTGCATATAATTTTTTTTTAAAAGTGCATATAATTTTTTTTTAAAAGTGCATATAATTTTTTTTTAAAAGTGCATATAATTTTTTTAAAAATGCATATAGTTTTTTAAAAAGTGTAAGTGTCTAGTTAAAAATATTTTTTATGTATTAAAAATTACATTACAAGAAGTGCATCTGTTTTAAAGTGCCTGCTTGCAGTGCTAGACTAGTCAGTGCTAAATATTGAGCGAAATTCATCTGAGACACGTGCCTTAAAGTGCAAATTCTTATAAATAGTGACTAATAACTTCAACCTTAAAAACAATTCTATATAAACGTTAAGACCACTAATAAAGTACTATATTGGATTACAGTCTATTATTATAAAAGTTATCATTCAGTTAAAAAGCATCTTAGTGAATAGTGTTCATTAAGACCATTGGGGTTCAAAGTTTCCAAATGCCGTATCCAGTAAGTCTCTCTCTGTAGAAGCATCTTAGCTCTATCCCCCCCCTCCTTGGTTGTGGGGTATGGTCAATAGCTATATACTTCAAGGCCGATAGTCCATGACCTGCTTGGAGAAAATGCTTGGCAACCGGTTTCACTGTGTGGTTATCCCTAAATGCTGTAGAAATAGCAGAGCGATGTCCATCCATTCGGATTCTTAACGATAAATCTGTTTTCCCAATGTAGACCAGTTCGCATGGGCACGTGATCATATAGACTGTGTGTTGTCGTACACGTAATCCTGTGCTTGATTTTAATAATCTCTTTAGTGATAGGATGTTGGAATGTCTTTCCTGGCGTCATATATTTGCATGAGGTGCACTTATGGCAACTGTAGCACCCAGGTTCACAACTAGACAACCAATTTGTTTTTTTATAACATGACATGGGGTCCGAGTGTACTAAGATGTCCTTAAGGTTCCTCCCCCTTCTAAGGCGACAGCGGGTTTAGGTGGTAAAATTTTATTTAACGGATCATTGGTCATTAAAATCCTCCAATTACTACAGATGCTCTTTTGGGTTTCAGTGCCCAAGGTATTATATTGGACACTACAGATACATTTTTGTTGATCCATTATCATTCTATTATTAGCATCTTCTGCCAAATATGCTTTTGATAACGCTGATTTTAACACTTCTTGTGTGTATCCCCTCTGCGAAAAATCTGACCCACATATGTTTCAATTGTATTTCTCTAAGTGTTATATCTGAATTGTTTCTTAGAACACGGCAAAATTGCGAAATTGGGAGAGATTGTTTCAGCTTCGGTGGGTGGCAGCTGTTATAATGCAAAAGAGTATTCCTATCTCTTTTGAAGATAGAGTGTAGCTCAATTTTTTACCTGTCTTATAAATAACCAAATCCAGATATTCAACGTAATTGTCTTATCTTTGACGTGAAATGAATTGTGGAATTCTTTAAATTCATGTCTATAATCATTCTATCAAGATCTTCTTTTGACCCCCACCAGATCAGAATGACATCATCTATGTACCTGTAAAATAATAAGAGATTATCCACATATTGTCCAAGTATATATTTCTGTTCATACTTATACATATATATGTTGGCGTATGCCGGCGCCATGGCCGCACCCATTGAAGTTCCCCAATATCTGGAGATAGTAACTGTTTTTAAATCGAAAGAAGTTATATTTCAATGTGAGTTCCAATAGGTCTATGGTGAACTCTTTTTGTGCTGTGTTGCCCTGACCATACTCATAAATAAATTCTCTCACAGTTGCAATCCCTCCCTCGTGGGGGATGTTACTATAGAGACTTGTCGCATGTAGTGTGGCCAACCATATATTACCTTCTTCGTCGGGTAGTTCCACGTCTTTAATAACTTCAATTAGATGTTTAGTATCTCTCAAGTATGAGGGAAAATTTTGTACTATGGGTTGTAACATCTTATCCACATACTTTACCAATGGTTCCAGGAGGCTCCCTCTGACCCATACTATGGCACTTCCCTGGGGGTTTGTTGGCATCCTTATGCAATTTTTGTAGAGTATATAGTACAGGGCAACGTGGATATTTTTATATTAAAAAGTTACTTATCTCTTGGGAAATTATTCCAGCTGATAAAGCATACCATACTCTATCTTGGACAATATTTTTGTATTGGAGTGTGGGATCTCCCATCAACTTCAAATAGACATTTTTGTCACTTAGTTGTCCTTTAATCTCATTACTGTAATTCACATAGTTCATAATAGCTATACCCCCACCCTTTTCAGCCGGATGTATCACTATCACTATCATTGGGACTTTGGAACAAATTTTCAATAATTTTAGAATGTACAGGGCTATTTTCGATAATTTTTGAAAATAGCCTTGAACGTTTGAAAATTATCGAAAATATGATCGGAGACCATTTTCGAGTTTCTGATTGTATTTTCGAAAATCGAATGTTCGAGGCTATTTTCAAAAATCTTAGAAAATACGATCGGACACTCGAAAATGGTCTCCAATCGTATTTTCAATAATTTTTCGAATGTTCGAGGTTTTCTTCGAAAAATATTGAAAATAGCCCCGTACATTTGAAAATTATCGAAAATTAATTCCGGTTTCAGATTTTCAGATCTCCGGGATTTTCCTGAGTTCCGGGAATCCGAAAACAGAACAAAACTAGTACGTTTCGCCCATCTCTAATATATATATATACATTCAGAAATATAACGGTGGTGTGTAAAGTAGAGGTTTAGTTATATATACTGTTTATATGTTATAAGGTTCTAAGATTGTAAGCTCTTCTTCAGTATACAATTTGATGTAACATAACTGTAAAAAAAAAAACTGCAGGACCTTTTTAGCAAATTTATAAATACTTATGTAAAATCATTTATTACATGGAAACAAACCCTTAGATTATTATATTATAATTTAACTTATTACAAGGTTGATACTAATTTTATCTAAATCTAACCTAAAACTAGAGATAATCAAAATCAAATTATCCTGATGTAATGTTTAAAGTTTTATTATTTCCCAGAGGTTTGTTCATTATCCCAAACACAAGAAATCCTGGAAGGTTTCCCCCAGGTGACTGTGTAACTGTTATCAGGTAATATAAGGAGATCAGGTCAACACTTCTCTACTCTCAGAACTTGGGACCCATTCTGGTAGTCAGGTTGGTATCATGATCAATGAACATGTTTCCTCAATAGGGTTTACATTGTAAGAAATGTTTGTATTTACAAGATGGCAATAGGTAATGATCTCTATAAGAACAATAGGAAGATAATTAGATTTTATTTCATTTGAATTTGTGCATATTAAGAAGTGTTTTTATCACATTTTATTTAAATGTTTTAACCTTTCCAAATGTGTAAGGGTATATTTGGTGTAATATGAATTTACCTTGTGATTTATAAATCTGATATGGAACAGTAAATATTATAACTTTCTCTCCAAAATGAACCAATTATTTTCTTATTACATTTGATTGAAAATGTTTTAAATATAACACAATATAAAATAAACAAAATGTACATTGTTCTAATATTAACAACAAATATCGACTAATATGTAAAGTTTAATGTAAAACATATATAGTAAATTTACTTGTAAATTAAGCTTTATTTCTTTGAGCAAATTTTAGTATTCATACAAGTTAGTTTCCTTATATATAATTTAACTTCTAACAATAATTATAGCCTTCAAAGCCTGAAAGTTGTATAGGGTAGGGTATATATATTTCAACGTCACACATCTATTATCTATGTACCATTGCTTCAAATTGTAATAAAAAAATTTAATGTTCTGTGAAACAGTAAATATGATCTCATACACTTATATCTATTTAAATAATTGATTACTCTTTTTGTAATTAATAATTTGGCTTGTATGTATCATAAATACATGAAACGTAGTTTTTTGACTGTACAAGTATCTAACCCTATATTCAATAGGACTAATTTAGGATGCGCCAACACTTCCAATATTGTGTTAAAGCTATGTCTTACCTCCCATTCTTCAATTAAATGATCAGGAGCAGGCTTGGGTTATTTTGACCATTCTGTCAGTCACAGTAAGTTGTTTTACATTTTTTTTGTTGAGTAGGTTAAAAACTTAATTTTGTTAAATTTAAGGTAAGTTACAATTCAAAATATTCTGTTTTTTGACTATTATATACCACGTCGTGTTTGTGGTATTGATTGAAGTAAATTCTGTACCTAATTATGTGATTTTTCCAAGCAATAATGTATAAATTATACAGTACTTTAGAGGGATATCCTTATTCATACATTTTTCAATATCTACCCATATTTTTGTTCAATTTGTTATAATTTCAAAAACATAGTTAATCTAAAATTGAGGCATGGTAGTAGTCTTTCAGAATTGGAAAGTTTGTTCCTATATCTTAAGATTTGTACATGTAATGGATAGTGTTATGTCGTCTTAATACAGACCAATTTTATGGTCTTCATTTCCTACTTTAAAGTCTAATGCTAAAGCAGTTCTATTGCCAGTGCAAAGATTAAAGGTGACAGTGGACATCCTTGTCAGGTACCGTTGCTTATTTTAAAAGTGTCATATTAAACTTAAGATATGTATTATTGCTGATGAATTATTATATAATGTTATCATTGTTTTTTGCCCATTTTGTATTCTGATAGTGAGATACAGTGAGTTCTCACCCCGGGATCTGTCGATTTATCGGATCCCATTTTTTGTTTATATACAATCAAGGTTATTCAATAAAAGTTCTTATCTTTAAAAATGGTGTTAATTTTGCCCCAACCAATCAGATGTTAGCTTTCAAATGTTAAATGATATCTGATTGGTTGGGGCAAATTTTTAACAATAAGAACTTTTATTGAATCTCCCTGTATATTTGTTTATATACTACTACTATAGGTCACTCACTGTAACTTCATCACCTATACAGGTTGTATTAATTAAAGGGGTGCATATCTATACTCTATATAGACAGGCAAGAACAAATATGCACACAGATGTTCTTGCATAATGTTAGAGGCCTCAACACCCCGCAGAAGCACAAAATGGCCATGCAATATTACAAAAAATCCAGACCAGATAATCTAATATTTCAGGAAACCCACTTAAAAAAAAGGGTAGAAAATTTAAATTACTGGAACATCCAACACAAAACCTATTTTTAGGCTTTCTCCACGTCGGACAAAGCAGAAGTAGTAATAATCTTTCAAAAGTATTTGCCTTGGGTGGAGGAATCAGAATTACTGTCATCCGAAAGTTAGGGTATATTAAACTAAATTATCTCATTCAAAATTTGCCAGCAACAATAATTACTTAACAGAATCATTACCTCTACTTCTGGCCCCATTATTATGCTGGGGGACTTCAATGCAACATTAAATTCAAGATTGGATAAATCTAAAACAACTTCCCAAAACCCAGGCCAAACCTTTTAGGAACAGTTATCAACGTTGCTTAAAATATGTAACTTGATACATACGTAGAGGGCAGCCTTCCCACATAAACAAGAATATACCATTTACTCACAGTCCACCAAATATTGTAATTGTAATGGGCCAACACACAGCTGACATTTTAATAAAAACAGTCACTCCCCTACAACATGCATCAGCCCATAATATTTCAACAATGATCTCTAATCTTATCCTTTATCTGATCTTCCCTCTACCATTTGCTACATAGTGAAAATCTGCATGTTCCTCTCTATCCCAAATACCGCTATGCTTATGCATGCTCTCATCCTATAGCACCTGGACTACTGTAACCTACTACTTACTGGTCTTCCTTCTTCCCACCTTCAGTCTATACTTAGCTCAGCTACACATATTTTTTTTCTCTCTAATAAACCGGATTCCAAACAACCTGGCTCCCCGTTAAACAGTGAATTGTATACAAAATCCTTCACCTAACATTTAAATCCCTTCACTCTGCTGCTCCTCCTTATATTTCTTCTCTAGTGTCCCCATATATTTCTGCCCACACCCTTCTATCATCACAGAACCAGCTCCTGTACAGACCCCACACTTGTACTGCTTTCTCTCGTCTTAAACCTTTTCCTTTTGTGGCTCCCATCCTCTATTCCCCTCTCTCTACGTCAAGAAACCACAATTAGCAGGTTTAAATCTACCTTTACATCCTACCTATCTGGTAACCAGCACAGTATATGATATCTATATATCTATATATGATAAATCTACCCTTACATCCTACCCATCAGGTAACCAGCACAGTATATGGTATCTATATATCTATATATGATAAATCTACCCTTACACCCTACCTATCCGGTAACCAGTACAGTATATGGTATCTATATATCTATATATGATACATCTATCCTTACATCCTACCTGTCTGGTAACCAGTACAGTATATGGTATCTATATATCTATATATGATACATCTACCCTTACATCCTACCTATCCGGTAACCAGCACAGTATATGATATATATATATCTATATATGATAAATCTACCCTTACATCCTACCTATCCGGTAACCAGCACAGTATATGATATCTATATATCTATATATGATAAATCTACCCTTACATCCTACCTATCTGGTAACCAGCACAGTATATGATATATATATATCTATATATGATAAATCTAGCCTTACATCCTACCTATCTGGTAACCCGTACAGTATATAATTGTGTTATTTACACTGCATACGTCTCAATCCAGCACTTATACCCATTCCATTATATCTGTATGTTACCCTCCTATCTAGATTGTAAGCTCTATGGGGCAGGGACCTCCTTTCCTCTTGTGGCAAGGCTCTTATAAATAAACTATACATACATACATATACAACATAGATTTGGGTTTACAATAATATTTAGAGGTGACAAGAAGTAAAATAGAAAGTCTTTGTTTTGAATACTTTTTTCAATTATGCGTCTTTCCCTTAGACAATGTATAAGAACCAGACATCGATCACTGAGATTTCTCTCTTGGGATTTCAGAATCTCGACAACTTCAAGATTCCGCTCTTCACCCTGTTCCTTTTGATGTACATTCTGACAGTCTGTGAAAATGTCCTCATCATAGTGTTGGTGTCAACCAGTCAGAATCTCCAGACCCCCATGTACTTCTTCCTCCAGCAGTTGTCCATATCCGACCTTCTGGTAACTGGAAATATTGTTCCCATTCTGTTACAAACAGTAATCAATAAAGAGGCCATATTGCCTCTTGTTGGTTGCCTGACACAATTATATTTTTTTGGTAGTTTTGAAACATTTCAATGTTTACTTCTAACAATAATGTCCTATGACAGATATCTGGCCATCTGTAACCCTCTACGTTACACCTCTGTCATGAACCATAGAGTTTGTGTTAAATTTGCTTCCATGTCATGGGCAATTGGGTTTAGCACTGTAGTTATTACTATATATAGTATTGGGCAACTACAGTTCTGTAAAGAAAGTTCCATTGACCATTTCTTCTGTGATCTGGATCCTCTGCTACAACTCTCTTGTTCAGACCCATCTAAAGTAAAGATTCAAGTGTTCATAGAGACCACCCCTTTAACTTGTTTCCCATTAATGATCATCATTGTATCATATGTCAATATAGTAAATGATGTTCTAAAGATCAAGTCCAGTATTGGGAGACAGAAAGCCTTCTCCACCTGTAGCTCCCACCTGATTGTGGTGTCCATATTCTTTGGGGCTTTAATCTCTATCTATGTGATTCCCCACAGAAAACAATCAGGGGACTTAAGCAAAGTTCTTTCTTTGTTGTACACAGTAGTGGTTCCATTGGTTAACCCAGTGATTTATAGCCTGAGAAATAAAGATATAAAAAAGGCCTTTAAAAACATGCTAGTAAATTGATTAGTGCTGTGTACAAATATTACAATTACATGTCTAAACATATGCATAAATTACTGTAATAAGTATTTATTTTTTTTTAAAAATTGAAATTTCTACTTACATGCTCTTTGAATCACAAAGGCAGCAATGTTTATAAGATAGTTTGATCCCTTATGTTAAGACTATGTTCCGCTTGAGGATTTGTGGATTTTCAAAAAATCCAAAAATCTGCAAGCAGACTCATTGAAGTCTTTGAAATGGAAAGGGTTCAGAGAAGGGCATCTAAATTGAGGAAATGAGGATATTGCTAGATGGGTTGAACTGGATGGACGTATGTCTTTATTCAACCGCAAATACTATTTCCAAAAAAAAAAACTGCAAAGACACAGGTCAAGGTCAGTTTAGGGTTACAAAATGAATATAATCCAACCTTCTTCTTATGTTATGTCTAAATGACTGGCAAACTAAATACTAAGGCCCAGTCTGGATATCCACAAGATGTCTCTGAGATGTTTCATTTCTTTAGCCTTCGCCTCTGTGTTAGTGGGTATGTTCTCAGCTCTGTGTTGCAGGGTTCTGATGACACCCAGCTTGTGATCTAAAGGGTGGTGGGAGTCAAACATCAAATACTGATCTGTGTGTGTTGGTTTTCTGTAAACCTCTACTTCCAGTTTACCATTCTCCCTGACTTTACCAAGCAGTCCAAGAAAGCCAGTGTGTTGTTTTGTATCTTCCATTGTAAATTTGATGTTCTGGTCTACCACATTAATGTGTTCTGTGAAAGCTTGTACTTTCTTCTGGTGGATTTTAACCCAGGTGTCATCCACATATCTGAACCAGTGGCTGGATGCTATGTCCATAAAGGTATTAAGCGTCTGTTTTTCTACCTCCTCCATGTAAAGGTTGGCCACAATAGGTGAAACTGGAGATCCCATAGCACATCCGTCTTTTTGCTTATAGAAGCGTCTTCAAGAAATAAACTTCAAGTCCAGTTGATCTAATTGAATACAACAGATATACCATGACCTGGATGAATGAGAACCTTCACAAGCATATTTCAAATAATTTTGGGGAGAAAACCCTCAAACTTGTATGGCAATATGAAAAGAGAGCAAGGAAATTGGCAGACTACAGAAACCACCTGCGATTTAACATCCATTGTAGACAACAAAGGCTAGTACCATGCAGCATACATCTGGATTCCACAGTTAAAGGCATCAAAGCCAAACAGATACTGTAAAAGGCTCAAACACAGCTCTTAAATGAACGGGTACGAGAGACACATTTTACAGTTGATGCTTTAATGCATAACATTAGTCAACTAGAACAGAACCTGGCCTCACAGCTACCTGTGGCCATCTGGGAAAGAGTGATGGAGTTCACCAAACAAGCACAGCTTTCTCAGCACTGTAAGGGCAAACAAAGGCAACAGAACAAGTTCTCTATATTGTCATCCCAGAACAGCCCCAAAGAAGAACAACTACCTTGGAGACAAAAGGAGGGAAGTGTCACTTCATCAAACAATGAGGAATGGGTGAGAAACTTGTCTAACAGGACCTTGACCCAACCAGAAAGGGAAGTCCTGGCTAAGGGTTTGAACTTTGCTATCACTCCTAAAGCCATCCCTGTGGTGGATATTATAGCAGCCACAGAAGCCTCAATCCACAATAATAAGGTACCACAGAGTGAGGCAGAACAACTTCGCCTTAAGGTATCTGCAGCCTTAGCCAGTGCTAAAACTCCTTCACCTAACCTGACCAGACAGGAAAGAAGAGCCTTAACATCCCTCAAGAAAGATTCCAGTATCACCATTCTACCGGCAGACAAGGGAAGATGCACAGTGGTACTCAACACCTCAGACTACCATGATAAGGTGACCATGCTCCTGGCCAATAACAACACATAGGAGGCCTTAACAAGGGATCCCACCAGCCGTTACAAGTAAAGAGTCATAGACCAAAATTAGAAGTTAAATCCGGCACTAGCGAAAGTATATATACCAAAAGTTTGGCCAGGTGCTCAAATAGGTAAAGACATCAATATAAATAACAAGAAAAGGACCTATAGCACTCTGCATAAAATTCCTTTATTAGCTATAGGAAATCACATAAAACATACTTAAAAACATATATAGGCACCATAAACTAACTAGTATAGCATTTCAAGTATAAGTAGCACATAGTTCCACCTCAATATGGATATACAAATATATACACTCAGTGTTAAACATATATCAGTACTGCAACATATTATCTCTATCCAAAATTGGAGCAATATTAGCATAATGTGTAGAAAGGGGTGCATACGATACCATCAGAGTATTGCTTGTATCTAAGAGGTAGTTTAGGTGTCCAAATCCGCCATACGCGTTTCGTCTACTGACTTATTCGTTGGCTAAAAAATTTAGAGTGCGCCCACGCTGTATTTACTGCTGCTACTCTCGCGAGACTAGATCGCGTACTGTCATTGGTCCACTACAATTCTCTGCTCCTCCCCTATTTGTGGTCTCCTGTCAGGTCCGGTAGTAAAAGTGCAGTCTCCTATCAGAGCCGATTTCTAATAGTTATGCAGTAACTGCACAGACATAGTTTCCTATCAGGTCCGTGTCGGGTTTAAACCAATAAGATTGAAGCATGCCAATGAGCTCATCACAATTCCGGCAAATCACACCATCAAGGGAGAATGCATAAATATAATAGATGATAGCTAACTCTAATAATATCATGTGCATTAAAAAAAGGAAAATACACACATTATCTACAAATGTGATGAAGTGATCCACATTATTTGTAATAATGCCAATAAACACATATATAGTTCAAATATACAGACACTCGAACACTATATTCGCTTGTCGGCAATGTGAAACAATGTGAAGACCCGAGCAAATATTTGGCCCATTTACAATATAGACCTCAAAATTAGACCTCAAAACCTAGAGAATATGTACATATAATTGAATATATAATGAAACAATTATCTAAATACACTTTCAATCAAAATGATTTACTGAGTCCAAACTGGGATATCCTGATTAGTAATAATTGCCCATCGTCCACATTCAGATGATTTGTCCGCTTCATAGTACCATAGTATGTTACTTTAACTACTGACGCCTCAAATTTCAGATGAGATTAATAAGTGGTCTCGGAGGGGCCCCACCGAGAATCTTGTAACGACATGAAATAAATAAATAAGTAAAGCAAGATCAATAGAAAAAATTCAAACAAAAATAGTAAAGTCCAGATCTTCATTTAAACCATACGGTGATATCGTGATTCACATTGCAACAATCTCTGGGTAATGCCACCACCTCTCAGATTACGACTAATATGCTCCAAACCAAAACATTTTAATTTATCTACTATACATTCATGAATATTTAAAAAATGTTGTGCTACAGTAGAAAGTGTTTTATTATTTTCTCGGTCTCTTTTTGCATTCTTTATGTTTGAGAGATGGCTAGAAAGCCTACATTTAAGTTTTTGAGTTGTCATACCTATGTATAATAAATTACATGGACATTGTAGTGCATATATCATGTTTGATGTATTGCAATTAAAATAGTTGTGTATCACATATTTATATTGTTTTTTTTGCAATCCCAAACTTCTCTCTCTCGACTCATAAATTTACAGTAGCTACATTGACCACAGGGTAAGGTTCCCTGAATTTTTATCCCTTTAGAGGGAAATGACTCTTTGTTAGTTTCTCTCCTAGATTCATGCTTCTCCTAGTTGTAATTGATGGTGTATTTTCAATATAATTAGAATGGATCTTATCATTTGGAAGAATATGCCAATTTTTCTGTAAAATGGCCCGAACTTTCAGGTCAAACATTTATACAAACATGTGTTTGTATAAATGTTTGACCAGATCAGTAACACTTCCGCTAAATGTAGTTGTAAATTAGCCTAATTGGAGTGCTTCCACTATCCTTGTATTGTATGTATTTATTGCGAGGCTTGGTCAAGCCTCCATGTGGTAATAGCACCCCCAACATGCCCCTTTTATGAGAGGTCCTATGCCTTTAATATAAAGCCCTGGATGGCCTCTTCCCTCATTGTACGATCCGTACATTTTGAGGGTTAGAGAAAACGATCCGTACATTCGAGGGTTAGAGAAAACCATCCGTACATTCGAGGGTTAGAGAAAACGATCCGTACATTCGAGGGTTAGAAAAAACGATCCGTACATTCTAGGGTTAGAGAAAACCATCCGTACATTCAAGGGTTAGAGAAACGATCCGACATTCTAGGGTTAGAAAAACGATCGTACATCCAGGGTTGAGAAAACGATCCGTACATTCGAGGGTTAGAGAAAACGACCCGTACATTCTAGCGTTAGAGAAAACGATCCGTACATTCGAGGGTTGAGAAAACGATCCGTACATTCTAGCGTTAGAGAAAACGATCCGTAACTTCGAGGGTTAGAGAAAACATCCGTACATTCGAGGGTTAGGGAAAACGATCCGTACATTCGAGGGTTGAGAAAACGATCCGTACATTCGAGGGTTAGAGAAAACGATCGTACATTCTAGCGTTAGAGAAACGATCCGTACATTCGAGGGTTAGAGAAAACGATCCTTACATTCTAGGGTTAGAGAAAACAATCCGTACATTCATGTTAGAGAAAACGATCCGTACATCGAGGGTTAGAGAAACGTCCGTACATTCGAGGGTTAGTGAAAACGATCCGTACATTCGAGGGTTAGAGAAAACGATCCGTACATTCGAGGGTTAGAGAAAACGATCCGTACATTCGAGGGTTAGTGAAAACGATCCGTACATTCGGGGTTAGTGAAACGATCCGTACATTCGAGGGTTAGAGAAAACGATCCGTATCGAGGGTTAGAGAAAACAATCCGTACATTCGAGGGTTAGAGAAAACGATCCGTACATTCGAGTTTTAGAGAAAACGATCCGTACATTCAGGGTTAGAGAAAACGATCCGTACATTCGAGGTTAGTGAAAACGATCCGTCATTCGAGGGTTAGTGAAAACTATCCGTACATTCGAGGTTAGAGAAAACGATCCGTACATTCTAGGGTTAGAGAAAACGATCCGTACATTCGAGGGTTAGAGAAAACCATCCGTACATTCGAGGGTTAGAGAAAACGATCCGTACATTCGAGGGTTAGAGAAAACGATCCATACATTCGAGGGTTAGAAAAAACGATCCATACATTCGAGGGTTAGAGAAAACGATCCATACATTCGGGGGTTAGTGAAAACGATCCGTACATTCTAGGGTTAGAGAAAACGATCCGTACATTCGAGGGTTAGAGAAAACGTCCTACATTCGAGGTTAGAGAAAACGATCCATACATTCGAGGGTTAGAGAAAACATCCGTACTTCGAGGGTTGAGAAAACATCCGTACATTCGAGGGTTAGAGAAACGATCCGTACATTCGAGGGTTAAGAAAACGATCCATACATTCGAGGGTTAAGAAAAACGATCCGTACATTCGAGGGTAGAAAAACGATCCGTACATTCGAGAGTTAGAGAAAACGATCAGTACATTCGAGAGTTAGAGAAAACGATCCGTACATTCGAGAGTTAGAGAAAACGATCAGTACATTCGAGAGTTAGAGAAAACGATCAGTACATTCGAGAGTTAGAGAAAACGATCCGTACATTCGAGGGTTAGAGAAAACGATCCGTACATTCGAGGTTAGAGAAACGATCAGTACATTCAGAGTTGAGAAACTCAGTAATCGAGTAGAAAACGATCCGTACATTCGGGTTAGAGAAAACGATCCGTACATTCGAGGTTAGAGAGAAACGATCAGTACATTCGAGGGTTAGAGAAAACATCAGTAAATTCGAGAGTTAGAGAAAACGATCAGTACATTCGAGAGTTAGAGAAACGATCAGTACATTCGAAAGTTAGAGAAAACGATCAGTACATTCGAGAGTTAGAGAAAACGATCAGTACATTCGAGAGTTAGAGAAAACGATCAGTACATTCGAGAGTTGAGAAAACAAGAAGGAAAACGATCAGTACATTCGAGAGTTAGAGAAAACGATCATACATTCGAGAGTTAGAGAAACGATCAGTACATTCGAGAGTTAGAGAAAACGATCAGTACATTCGAGAGTTAGAGAAAAACGATCAGTACATTCGGAGTTAGAGAAAACTCAGTACATGCGAGAGTTAGAAAAACGATCAGTACATTCGAGAGTTGAGAAAACGATCATACATTGGAGATTAGAGAAAACGATCAGTACATTCGAGAGTTAGAGAAACGATCAGTACATTCGGAGTTAGAGAAAACGCTAGTACATTCTAGGGTTAGAGAAACGATCTGTACTTCAGGGTTAGAGAGAAACGATCCGTACATTCGAGGGTTAGAGAAACGACCCGTACATTCTAGCGTTAGAGAAAACCATCCGTACATTCGAGGGTTAGAGAAAACGATCCGTACATTCTAGCGTTAGAGAAAACGATCCGTACATTCGAGGGTTAGAGAAAACGATCCGTACATTCGAGGTTAGGGAAAACGATCCGTACATTCGAGGGTTAGAGAAAACGATCCGTACATTCGAGGGTTAGAGAAAACGATCCGTACATTCTAGCGTTAGAGAACGATCCGTACATTCAGGGTTAGAGAAAACGATCCTTCATTCTAGGTTGAGAAACAATCCGTACATTCTGGGTTAGAGAACCGATGTACAATCGAGGGTTAGAGAAAACATCCGTACATTCGAGGGTTAGTGAAAACGATCCGTACATTCGGGTTAGAGAAAACGATCCGTACATTCGAGGGTTAGAAAACGATCCGTACATTCGAGGGTTAGAAAAACGATCCGTACATTCGAGGGTTAGAGAAAACCATCCGTACATTCGAGGGTTAGAGAAAACGATACGTACATCGAGGGTTAGAGAAAACGATACGTACATTCGAGGGTTAGAGAAAACGATCGTACATTCGAGGGTTAGAGAAACGTCCGTACATTCGAGGTTAGAAAACGATCCGTACATTCGAGGGTTAGTGAAACGATCCGTACATTCGAGGGTTAGTGAAAACGATCCGTACATCGAGGGTTAGAGAAAACGATCCGTACATTCGAGGGTTGAGAAAACAATCCATACATTCGAGTGTTAGAGAAAACGATCCGTACATTCGAGGGTTAGAGAAAACGATCCGTACATTCTAGGGTTAGAGAAAACGATCCGTACATTCGAGGGTTAGTGAAACATCCTCCGTACATTCGAGGTTGTGAAAACGATCCGTACATTCGGGGTTAGAGAAAACGATCCTACCATTCTAGGGTTAGAGAAAACGATCTGTACTTCGAGGGTTAGAGAAAACCATCCGTACATTCGAGGGTTAGAGAAAACGATCCGTACATTCGAGGGTTAGAGAAAACGATCCATACATGCAGGGTTAGAAAAAACGATCCATACATTCGAGGTTAGAGAAAACGATCCATACATTCGGGGGTTAGAGAAACGATCCGTACATTCTAGGGTTAGAGAAAACGATCGTACATTCGAGGGTTAGAGAAACGATCCATACATTCGAGGGTTAGAGAAAACGATCCAACATTCGAGGGTTAGAAAAACGATCCGTACATTCGAGGGTTAGAGAAAACGATCCGTACATTCGAGGGTTAGAGAAACGATCCGTACATTCGGGTTAGAGAAACGATCCATACATTCGAGGGTTAGAGAAAACGATCCGTACATTCGAGGGTTAGAGAAAACGAACCGACATTCGAGAGTTAGAGAAAACGATCAGTACATTCGAGAGTTAGTGAAACGATCCGTACATTCGAGAGTTAGAGAAAACGATCAGTACATCGATTAGTAAGAAACGATCTCATTCGAGAGTTAGAGAAACGATCCGTACATTCGAGGGTTAGAGAAAACGATCCGTACATTCGAGGGTTAGAGAAACAATCAGTACATTCGAGAGTTAAGAGAAACGATCAGTACATTTGGGAGGGTTAGAGAAAACGATCCGTACATTCAGGTTAGAGAAAACGATCCGTACATTCGAGGGTTAGAGAAAACGATCAGTACATTCGAGGTTAGAGAAACGATCAGTACATTCGAGAGTTAGAGAAAACGATCAGTACATTCGAGAGTTAGAGAAACGATCAGTACATTCGGAGTTAGAGAAAACGATCAGTACATTCGAGAGTTAGAGAAAACGATCAGTACATCGAGAGTTAGAGAAAACGATCAGTACATTCGAGAGTTAGAGAAAACGATCAGTACATTCGAGAGTTAGAGAAAACGATCAGTACATTCGAGAGTTAGAGAAACGATCAACATTCGAGAGTAGAGAAAACGATCAGTACATTCGAGAGTTAGAGAAAACGATCAGTACATTCGAGAGTTAGAGAAAACGATCATACATTCGAGAGTTAGAGAAAACGATCAGTACATTCGAGAGTTGAGAAACTCAGTAATCGAGGTTAGAGAAAACGATCAGTACATTCGAGAGTTAGAGAAAACGATCAGTACATTCGAGAGTTAGAGAAACGATCAGTACATTCGAGAGTTAGAGAAAAACGATCAGTACATTCGAGAGTTAGAGAAAACGATCAGTACATTCGAGGGTTAGAGAAACGATCAGTACATTCGAGGGTTAGAGAAACAATCCGTACATTCTAGGTAGAAAAAAACGAATCAGTACATTCGAGAGTTAAGAAAAACGATCAGTACATTCGAGAGTTAGAGAAAACGATCAGTACATTCGAGAGTTAGAGAAAACGATCCGTACATTCGAGGGTTAGAGAAAACGATCCGTACATTCGAGGGTTAGAGAAAACGATCAGTACATTCGAGAGTTAGAGAAAACGATCAGTACATTCGAGAGTTAGAGAAAACGATCCGTACTTCGAGGTTAGAGAAAACGATCATACATTCGAGGTTAGAGAAACGATCCGTACATCTAGGTTAGAGAAAACTACCGTACATTCTAGGGTTAGAGAAAACGATCCGTACATTCGAGGGTTAGAGAAACGATCCGTACTCTAGCGTTAGAGAAAACGATCCGTACATTCGAGGGTTAGAGAAACGATCCGTAATTCTAGGTTGAGAAACGATCCGTACATTCTAGGGTTAGAGAAAATATCCGTACATTCGGGGGTTAGAGAAAACGATCCGTACATTCTAGGGTTAGAGAAAACGAACCGTACATTCGAGGGTTAGAGAAAACGATCCGTACATTCTACAGTTAGAGAAACGATCCGTACATTTCGAGGGTTAGAGAAAACGATCCGTACATTCTAGGGTTAGAGAAAACGATCCGTACATTCTGAGGGTAGAGAAATGATCCGTACATCGAGTTAAGAAAACGATCCGTACATTCGAGGGTTAGTGAAAACGATCCGTACATTCGAGGGTTAGAGAAAACGATCCGTACATTCGAGGGTTAGAGAAAACGATCAGTACATTCGAGAGTTAAGGAAAACGATCCGTACATTCGAGGGTTAGAGAAAACGATCCGTACATTCGAGGGTTAGAAAAACGATCCGTACATTCTAGGGTTAGAGAAAACGATCCGTACATTCGAGGGTTGAGAAAACGATCCGTACATTCGAGGGTTAGAGAAACGATCTGTACATTCTAGGGTTAGAGAAAACGATCCGTACATTCGAGGGTTAGAGAAAAAGATCCGTACATTCGAGAGTTAGAGAAAACGATCCGTACATTCTAGGGTTAGAGAAAACGATCCTTACATTCTAGGGTTAGAGAAGATCCTCATCGAGGTTAGAGAAAACGATCTGTACATTCGAGAGTTAGAGAAAACGATCCGTACATTCTAGGGTTAGAGAAAACGAACCGTACATTCGAGGGTTAGAGAAAACGATCTGTACATTCGAGAGTTAGAGAAAACGATCCGTACATTCTAGGGTTAGAGAAAACGAACCGTACATTCGAGGGTTAGAGAAAACGATCTGTACATTCGAGGGTTAGAGAAAACGATCCGTACATTCGAGGGTTAGAGAAAACGATCCGTACATTCGAGGGTTAGAGAAAACGATCCGTACATTCGAGGGTTAGAGAAAACGAACCGTCATTCGAGGGTTAGAGAAAACGATCCGTACATTCTAGGGTTAGAGAAAACGATCCGTACATTCTAGGGTTAGTGAAAACGAACCGTACATTCTAGGGTTAGAGAAAACGATCTGTACATTCGAGGGTTAGAGAAAACGATCCGTACATTCTAGGGTTAGAGAAAACGAACCGTACATTCTAGGGTTAGTGAAAACGAT
Organism: Hymenochirus boettgeri; assembly: GCA_019447015.1. Taxonomy (NCBI): domain Eukaryota; kingdom Metazoa; phylum Chordata; class Amphibia; order Anura; family Pipidae; genus Hymenochirus; species Hymenochirus boettgeri. The sequence goes on from JAACNH010000116.1 coordinate 235,801, forward strand.
CTGTATATTCGAGGGTTAGAGAAAACGATACGTACATTCGAGAGTTAGGGAAAACGATCTGTACATTCGAGGGTTAGAGAAAACGTTCTGTAAATTCGAGGGTTAGAGAAAACGATCTATACATTCGAGGTAATGAAAACGGATCCATACATTCGAGGGTTACCGAAAATGAACGATACATTCGGGGTTAGTGAACGGCACGTAAATTCCATAATTATGCTTTTTCGATAATTATCGAAAATACAGCCGCGTGTCCGGAAAGTCTGAGAAACCCAGGTCCGTAGTTTGAGAGGTCCGAGTCAATTCGGACTTGTTAAGTTCGACTTGAACTCGGGTTGAGCTTTCTGACATTATCACTGGCCTGCCTTTTTGGGGCAAACCCATCTCGGTCTAAATCAATTATTTGTGGTAAAATGGCATTGATTCTGGTTATAATAATTATGTAAAAAGTTTGATCTTTATGGCTTGGTTAATGCTAATGAACTGAAGGGTGGACTAAGATTGTCTAATGAACTGGAGGGCTGATTACACTGGGCCTGGCTAATGAACTGGAGGGCTGACTAACACTGGATAATGAACTGGAGGGCTGACTAACACTGGATAAGGAACTGGAGGGCTGACTACACTGGCTCATGAACTGGCTAATGAACTGAAGGCCTGATAACAATGGCTAATGAACTGGAGGGATGACTAACACTGGATAATGAACTGGAGGGCTTACTACACTGGCTTATGAACTGATGGCCTGACAACAATAGCTAATGAACTGGAGGGATGACAACACTGGGTAATGAACTTACCACAAACACATGCTGACAGTGACTGCTAAACTTTTTCTTGGGTGTCTGATGGGGCCAAACCTTGGAACTCCTGATGTTTTGGAAAATACAATTCCCAGCATGCCTTGGTAGCAGAATGCAACCAAGATATGCTGGGAGTTGTAGTTTCTTAACATTTGAAGTTTTAAGGTTTGCCATCACTGCTATTTAGGTAATGGCACCAGCAGCCCCCCCTAGAGGAGGTTTAGCAGTCCTTGTACACAGCAGTGAGACAGAGGGTAAAAACCAGAACCAGAAATGGGTTCAGTATAACTTAGTTACTTTCTCCTGCTCTGCTTTGGCGAATCACAGCGCAGAAGAGCTACAAGTTCAGGCAAGGGGCGGAAGGGGGTAGAGACCCCACTCCTCTATCTAGGAATGGAGCACCTGTGTTGAATGCAGTATTGCAGGAAAAACATTTTTTTCCCTCACTCTCTGGGCCCCATTCAAAAGTACCCTCTTCCCCCCTGATGGTGGCCCAGAGGTTTTAAACTGTAGTTAAGTAGATGGGCTAAAAGTATCTTCATAATTGAATGTTTTGAGCATTGTCTGTATTTAAACCAACTTAGAAACATACTTTATTAGATCTATAAATTACAAATAATGCTGAATACCTTGCTAATACTGGTGTGGGAGCAGCAATAATAATATGGTCACAGATATATAATGGACATAAAGAAGTATAACAGTGGTATGTAATTCAAGGTTTTAGTCATATATACACTGTTTGTCATTGATAAGGTTCTAAGGGGGTTATCCAATAAAAGTTCTTATCGTTCAAAATGGTGCTAATTTTCTGTAGAATTTAATAGTTCATTTAAGTAATAGTATAAAGAATTGTACTGTGTTAGCCACTGATGAAGTGAAGACATCTTGAATATAAATAATACCTTTTTAGTAGTAACTAAATAATGAATTTCAAGCTTTCGGAACACTAGGCTTCTTCCTTAGGCATGATACATACTGAATATTGTAAAGCACTCTATTATACATAAAGAACAAGACTGTCTGACATTACCCAGGTGTTATCTTTTGCCCCCATGCCTGGCATATTTTCTGTAAATATTTTCTGTTTTATTTACAAAAGCCATTGCGGGGTTTAAAGACCTACCCACTCATTGTTAAGTTTACGCTACAAGGGTTCACAAGCTAGAGCTGAAATGAACAGTTTGACAATTGGTTGTGTGTGCTGCTAAACTTAACATCAGTTATGTTGTTTTAACCTTATTTTAGGGATATTAAACATCCCCTCTATATATTGTGACTTAACCAAAAAATTGATTTCCTCATAACTTTACAAACAGAATTAAAAATATTGCTTACAGTATTGTCTACTGTTTGCCCCATCCATAGATTTGTTTTAACAAAATGGCCTACCTGCATCCAAACACAAATGTACAACTTTGTACTGTTTATTTTATGGGATAACAATATTTATTTTAGCATACCATATATGTTATATTCTTTCAGGTTAGTACCCTAATATATTTTTGGCTTGTTAACTTTACTTGAGAATTTTTGGTGTGTAGAAATGTTATAAAGGGAATTTATGATTGACTAGTTGAACCAATAAGTTATTATAAGAGGGCCTGGTGAGGGATGTTTTTTTTTCTGAAAAGAACATGGTATTAAGAGGCTGTCTTGTTGTTAATTTGCAGCAGCCAATGAGATCTTATAAAATGTTTTCTAACTAGTTTTTTTAGGACCTCAGTCCAAAAGTTCAAAACGTTTTAGTTTCTAATCATCTGGGACGCAGATTAGACAATAGAATTATGTTCATATAATGTTGACTTAGTAGTGGCTGGTGAACTGGAGGGCTGATTAACAGTAGCTATTAAACTGAAAGGCTGACTTCACAGCCTATGGAACGGAGTCTGTATGTACAATAACCTCCAAATCTTTCTAACTGTAGTTTTTTCAGGACCTAACGTTCAAAACAGTTGTAGTTTTCAAACATCTGGGGTACAGATTAGGCTAGAATTATTGTACCCATGTTTTGCTGTATTATTGAATCTTAGGCACCTGAACAAGCTGCCACCTACTGTATATCGTCTGCAGTGCCACTAAAAAGGGGAGGTGAGCATGGCTTCTGGAGCTATGTGTGGTAGTCTAAATAACACTGGCTAATGAACTGGAGGCTGGCCTCAGAGGACTGTGAACTATCCAGCCCTATAGTTCACCAGACTCTGTAGGTCAGTCCTCCAGTTTACCACACACTGTTAGGTTAGCCCTCCAGTTTAGCAACCACTTTTATGTCAGCCCTTTAATTACCCAGCCACTGTTATTTAGATTATGTTATGCATCACCTAAAATGTATCAACATGAATCCCATCTGCAATTCTGCTGCCCATTTTGATAATCTACCTAGGTCAGCTTGCAGCAACTGCACATAATTTAAGTTAGACCTGCTCTCAATGCCCCTTCTAAGTCCTTCATAACAGATCAAAAAGAAGTGGCCCCGTACAACCCTGAGGCACTCACTTAGAACTTCAACCCACATAGATGTACTATAACTCAATTTTCATGAAAAGTTCCAGGTTCCAGCAGGTTTTCACCAGTTTCCACCAGTTCAGAATCAAAACCAGGTTTATTGTGTAACCAGAATTCTTCATTAATAATAATAGTTAGAAACAGTAATGTAGCTATTTATGGTTTGTAATCAAGTGTCACTCTATTCAGGTTTTTAAAAATAGATTGGTAAATATATCACACTCCAAGTCAGATATTCATGTATTTTCTAATTTACTGGACTGGATTGATCTATACATAAGTTTTACAGGTAAATATATTCCTAGAAAAAGTGTTACAGGAGTGTTTGATGTCACTTCTACTAAACTATGGATAAACTCTCTTGTGGGTCCATCTGAATTCCCTTCTTCTCTCTAATTTAACCCACAAAGTATTAATAATAAACAAGGGAAGGTTAATTCTGAAGAGCAGCAAACATAAGATGAGAAATATATTTTTATAACAGGACACAGGTTGAAAATAAAAGTAGATCCAAACTTTCTTTTGAATGTATTATTACATTTTTGTCTTTCTTCCCTCAGACAATGTATAAGAACCAGACATCGATCACTGAGATTTCTCTTTGGGATTCCAGAATCTCCATAACTTCAGGATTCCGCTCTTCACCCTGTTCCTTTTGATGTACATTCTGACAGTCTGTGAAATGTCCTATCATAGTGCTGTGTCACCAATCAGAATCCCAGCCCCCATGTACTTCTTCCTCCAGCAACTGTCCATATCCGACCTTCTGGTAACTGGAAATTGTTCCCATCATGCTCCAAACAGTAATAAATAAGAAAGTTCAATGCCCCTTGTTGGTTGTTGACACAATTATATTTTTTGCTAGTGTCGAGCTATTTCAGAGTTTACTTCTAAAATAAGTCCTTGGATAGGTATCTGGCCATCGTAACCTCTACGTTACACTCTATTATGAACCCTGGGTTTGTGCTAAATTAACTTCTGTATCATGGGCAAGTAGCTTAGCATGTGCCATACTATATTAGTATTGGCAACTGCGGTTTCGTAAAGAAAGTTCTATTGACCATTTCTTCTGTGATTATGATCCTCTCCTAGAACTTTCTTTGCTCAGACACATCCAATGTAAAAATTCAAGGGATCCTAGCGACCACCCCTTTAACTTGTTTCCCATTAATGATCATTGTATCATATGTCATTTGTAAAGGATGTTCTAAAAATCGGATCGAGTACTGGAAAACAGAAAGCCTTCTCCACTGCAGCTCCCACCTGGCTGTGGTGTCCTATATTATGGGCACTTCATTTTTATGTATGTGATTCCCAACAGAAAACAGTCAATGACCTTAACCAAAGTTCTATCTCTGTTGTACCAGTGTGGTTCCATTTAACTAACCCTTAATTTATAGCCTAAGGAATATGAATAAAAAAGCATTTAAAAATATGTTAGTTAATTAAATATCCCTATCTACAGTTCAGAATTGATATAACATTATATACTTTATTACATATGTCACAGGACGCCCTGTGTGTGGTTGTGGGAATAAGGCAAACCAGGCCACCAAGCTCTTTTACAACTGAAGCTTTATTATAACACACTATGATCAAGCAAACCTTATCCTACCAAGCAACCACTGTCCTTGGGATCAGTTCTTGGATCTCTGGACTCCACTCTCTGGGATTCACTGGCCTTGGCTCCAAACTGCTGGCTGCTACTCATTCTCCTGTTTCGTTCCGCCTTCCTGGCTCCTGATCACTTGCTCTCAGAGCTAAGGGACAAGGTTATGTCACAGCTCTGAGATGCTCAGCACTGCCTAAGCATGTGTCCTAGCTCGTCTCCCTTGCTCAGCTTTCCCTTCGGCAAACTCAAGTTCTGCTTCTCCTGCAGTAGCCTCCGTGTCCCTTGCTTCAAGCTCAGGGGCAGGATAGAGTTAATCAGCTCTACTACAGAATACTGCCTCAGCATGTTCCTAGCTCTTCCTTTGTCTATGTGCTTCCCCCATGTGGACAAAATTGCTCTTTTTTATTCCCACATTCCCTTTGAAGTGCAAATGTCCAACCTTTAAACAGCAGCAATCATCAACTTACTAAACAGCAGACCAATCGCAATTCTTAACTCAATCTACTGCCCAGACCTGATGGCACCGGTCTAATTAAATTATGACAGGCAGAAGTTTTACACTCATTGAGTCATCTTGTGTGACAGAGGACTAACTACATATTCCCACAGTGTGCATGGAACATTTTACATAAACATTATTTACACAAGATATAATACTGGGAAAGGTTGTTCTGGATAACAATGTTTATATTATTAGACTGGGAACTCTTAATATATTAACTAATTCAAGTTTTATAGACCCCTGGTGCTCCGTTAAAAACATTCCAGTAAAAAAAGTAAAAGACTTTTAAAAAAAAAGAAATTATCGTTGAATTTAAAAAAAAAAAATTCATATCCTATAGCTTAATAAAGTATAGTCCAATCTGGTCCAAAGCAGTAGGAATATGGACAAACTAAAAATGGCTTGAATTCATTACAATCCAGGTGGCCTATTATAAAGTCAGGTATCGCAAATTTGAAGCATTAAAGTAATAAGGACAATGCATTTCACCACGTTCCTTTCCACAGATGACTGAACCGCATTTTGTCTCTGAAAGTCCATTGAATGTTCCATTACGACTTAGATATGGAATACGCATGAACTCTGACATTATATGGAGTGGGACTGGGAGAATGTGGCTGTTTTTTTGGTGTAGTAATATAATATAGACATACTTACTATATAATGTTTATTATTATAATAGATCATAAGTGGGGCCAAGATAAAAGGTAAGAACTTCTCGTAGTATTTTCAGAAATACTTTCTTTGTTGGAGACAATAGGATTAGTAAGAGTATGTGTGGCTAAGAAGCTGGGGTAGGGAGGATGTGGGTGCTAGGAGAACTGGGTAGACTTTAGGTTTTTTAGTATGGGGGGAAACTGATGATTTGGTTTGCACATGAAATACATAAAACAAAAATAAATAAGCACTGAGTGTACACAGTGGTACTTGTGTTCTTTAATAAAACCTACAGTACCATTGCTATTGAGTATATTATTTATATTCATGGAGATTGTATTGTTTTTACAAGCTACCAATAAACAATCTTTTATATACATGTCTCTGTAAAAAATTCTGAAGAAGACAATAAATTAGAACTGATTTCTCTTTTATAGGTTTATTCAATAAAAGTTCTATTGTTAGAAAGGTGCCAATTTTGCCCCAACCAATCAGATGCTAGCTTTAAATTCAAATGTTAATAGATCTGATTGGTTGGGCAAATTAGCACCATTTTAACGAAAGACCTTTATTGAATAACCCTGTATCCCATGACAAGGATAAACCCCAGACTAAATGCAATTGTATTTTTTTCAGGCTAAAAACACCATTAATTACCTGCGAAACACCCCAGACTATAGATGTTTAGATATACACAACTTCTACAACATAAGAGTGGAATTCTTATTTTCATTGGAAATTATACTTTTAGAAAAAATTAGAAAAAGCACACACTGAGACAAGGTCAACAAGATATATGCCAACAAATAGCCCCAAAAAGGGTAACACATCTCTTAACAGAAATGTTCACTCTCCTCATATGAATAGATTTTTAATATTATATTTGTATATAATGTATCATATCCCATTTAACAATATAAACCCTGGAAAGACTGTGTTACTATTGGTGATATGAATGACATTTATATCAAATATAAACCCTGGAAAGACTGGTGTTACTATTGTGATATGAATTACATTTATATATAAATATAACCCTGGAAAGACATGTATACTATGTGATATGAATGACATTTATACAAATATAAACCCTGGAAAGACTATGTTACTATTGGTAATATGAATTACATTTATATACAATATAAACCCTGGAAAGACTATGTTCTATTGGTGATATGCTGACATTTATATACAAATATAACCCTGGAAAGACTGTGTTACTATTGTATGAATGACATTTATATACAAATATAAACCCTAGAAAGACTGTGTTACTATTGGTGATATGAATGACATTTATTACAAATATAAACCCTGGAAAGACTGTGTTACTATTGGAGATATGAATGACATTTATATACAATATAAACCCTGGAAAGACTATGTTACTATTGGTGATTGAATGACATTATATACAAATATAAACCCTGGAAAGACTATGTTACTATTGGTGATATGATGTAACTTTATATACAAATATAAACCTGGAAAGACTGTGTTCATGGAGATATGAAAAATAACCCATTATGGCCCACCCCCATACATCATGGCCACACACCAAACATCTCAGGTACATCACAGAATCACGCACACATCCACAAACATCCTGCCATGCCCCCAGACATAAGACACCCCCTACCCATGCCCCTAAATGGTATGGCCATAACACGATTGAAACACATCGCCATGTCCCCAATATTTCAACCACCAAATCTCACGTCCAAGCCTCCTGGACACCACAACATCACAGACATGCCCCCAGATCGTCCACACCCTAGAAGCGTGCCCCCCCACTGCAACATTGCAGACATGCCACATCCACCTACCAAACCAGGACGTTGGGGGGTATGGAATACATGGGAATTACCTGCATTACCTGGACTTAGCACCAGACACATAATGCCCACGTGTCCACATTTCACAGATAGTTACAACTAAAACACACAAAACATCATGGCACTTTCAATTCAGACCAGAAAGTAACTTTATTGATTGGGATCTAATAGTCAATATAAAGTAGGTCCTTGTGCAAGGATAAAGTGTGAAGTGCAAACAAAGTGACACACTGCTCACTAATGTGCAAATAATTGAGCACTCTTAATAAAATCACACAACGCTAAGCCATGCAACAGAATGAAGCCCGACTTTAACAACAGACAAAGCCGCACGTCACATGATTCAGAGACACTGACCCTGTCAGTCACTCAAGTGCTGCGGTTATTTAGTTTAGTTTCCAACAGCAAATTCCATGTAGCATGTTCATGTGAGGTTCACCACAACATTGTATATTTACACTCCAAGTGGAAAAACTGATAACGTTGTATATAAGTTTTGCAATAAACATATGTGCTATACGTCCCTCAAGCAATGTCACTTCCTCAACTCATAACTATTACATACATGACGTCATTACCACACTGTGCACTTCTTTTCCGCCTGTCTCTTCCATCTAAGCCCACACCTCACTTAAAAAAATACTATACCCACATGTGTACACGGGTACAACGCTAGTTACCTATAACATTGCTCATGTAAGATGTAATAGCCATTATTATTGTTCCCTGAAATGTTGTGATTTATGTGTATGCTGTACTAATCAAATAATATTCCAAAACGCATTATACCTGAGTGCAGTGTCATGGCAATTCTTTTAAGGGACAACCAGCTAGGTCCCTCACACTGGCACCAAGACAATGCTATAGGTGGAGTGCTGTGAATTCTATTTGTGTGTATATATATATAATTAATAGATAGTCCTTTATTAGAAAGTAGGTGCACTCAAGGGGTCTTATTAATATATTTTAATAGTGCAATAAAAGGCAACCATTTCGGTCTGAATCTCGGACCTTTATCAAGCCACAATATAATATTATATAATCAAATGGTGTGTCAAGGTGCACAACTAGGACTTCATTCAACTTTTTTTGAAGGTGCAAAAACAGCGACGTTTCGCTCTTGCTTCTCAGACTTTCTCAAGCTAATAACATTTGTGATTAACACACTTAAATGGAGCAAACAGGCCCCACCTTTCTTCTTACACATAAGTGTATCACACATAGTGCAAACAACATGGGCCATTTATCTCATGTCCCTACACCTGTATAATTAAATGCAGGTCCCCGATTAGTGTATAATGAGACAGTGCCTCTATTTAAAAAGTGCATATAATTTTTTTTTAAAAGTGCATATAATTTTTTTTAAAAGTGCATATAATTTTTTTTAAGTGCTAAATTTTTTTTAAAGGATGCATATAATTTTTTTTAAAAGTGCATATAATTTTTTTAAAAATGCATATAGTTTTTTAAAAAGTGTAAGTGTCTAGTTAAAATATTTTTTATGTATTAAAAATTACATTACAAGAAGTGCATCTGTTTTAAGTGCCTGCTTGCAGTGCTAACTAGTCAGTGCTAAATATTGAGCGAAATTCATCATCGAGACACGTGCCTTAAAGTGCAAATTCTTATAAATAGTGACTAATACTTCAACCTTAAAACAATTCTATATAAACGTTAAGACCACTAATAAAGTACTATATTGGATTACAGTCTATTATATATAAAAGTTATCATTCAGTTAAAAAGCATCTTAGTGAATAGTGTTCATTAAGACCATGGGGTTCAAATTTCCAAATGCCGTATCCAGTAAGTCTCTCTCTGTAGAGCATCTTAGCTCTATCCCCCCCCTCCTTGGTTGTGGGGTATGGTCATAAGCTATATACTTCAAGGCCGATAGTCCATGACCTGCTTGGAGAAAATGCTTGGCAACCGGTTTCACTGTGTGGTATCCCTAAATGCTGTGAAATAGCAGAGCGATGTCCATCCATTCGGATCTTAACGATAAATCTGTTTTCCAATGTAACCAGTTCGCATGGGCACGTGATCATATAGACTGTGTGTTGTCGTACACGTAATCCTGTGCTTGATTTAATAATCTCTTTAGTGATAGGATGTTGGAATGTCTTCCTGCGTCATATATTTGCATGAGGTGCACTTATGGCAACTGTAGCACCAGGTTCACAACTAGACAACCAATTTGTTTTTTATAACATGACATGGGGTCCGAGTGTACTAAGATTTCCTTAAGGTTCCTCCCCCTTCTAAGGGACAGCGGGTTTAGGTGGTTAAATTTTATTAACGGATCATTGGTCATTAAAATCCTCCAATTTATACAGATGCTCTTTTGGGTTTCAGTGCCCAAGGTATTATATTGGACACTACAGATTTTTGTTGATCCATTATCATTCTATTATTAGCATCTTCTGCCAAATAGCTTTTGATAACGCTGATTTTAACACTTCTGTGTGTATCCCCTCTGCGAAAAATCTGACCCACATATGTTTCAATTGTATTTCTCTAAGTGTTATATCTGAATTGTTTCTTAGAACACGGCAAAATTGCGAAATTGGGAGAGATTGTTTCAGCTTCGGTGGGTGGCAGCTGTTATAATGCAAAGAGTATTCCTATCTCTTTGAAGATAGAGTGTAGCTCAATTTTTTACCTTCTTAAAAAACCAACCAGATATTCAACGTAATTGTCTATCTTTGACGTGAAATGAATTGTGGAATTCTTTAAATTCATGTCTATAATCATTCTATCAAGATCTTCTTTTGACCCCCACCAGATCAGAATGACATCATCTATGTACCTGTAAAATAATAAGATTATCCCATATTGTCCAAGTATATATTTCTGTTCATACTTATACATATATATGTGGCGTATGCCGGCGCCATGGCCGCACCCATTGAAGTTCCCCAATATCTGGAGATAGTAACTGTTTTTAAATCGAAAGAAGTTATATTCAATGTGAGTTCCAATAGGTCTATGGTGAACTCTTTTTGTGCTGTGTGCCCTGACCATACTCATAAATAAATTCTCTCACAGTTGCAATCCCTCCCTCGTGGGGGATGTTACTAATGACTTGTCGCATTAGTGTGGCAAACCATATATTACCTTCTTCGTCGGGTAGTCCACGTCTTTAATAACTCAATTAGATGTTTAGTATCTCTCAAGTATGAGGGAAAATTTTTGTACTATGGGTTGTAACATCTTACCACATACTTTACCAATGGTTCCAGGAGGCTCCCTCTGACCATACTATGGACTTCCCTGGGGTTTGTTGGCATCCTTATGCAATTTTTGTAGAGTTATAGTACAGGGCAACGTGGATATTTTTATATTAAAAGTTTACTTATCTCTTGGGAAATTATCCAGCTGATAAAGCATACCATACTCTATCTTGGACAATATTTTTGTATTGGAGTGTGGGATCTCCCATCAACTTCAAATAGACATTTTTGTCACTTAGTTGTCCTTTAATCTCATTACTGTAATTCACATAGTTCATAATAGCTATACCCCCACCCTTTTCAGCCGGATGTATCACTATCACTATCATTGGGACTTTGGAACAAATTTTCAATAATTTTAGAATGTACAGGGCTATTTTCGATAATTTTTGAAAATAGCCTTGAACGTTTGAAAATTATCGAAAATATGATCGGAGACCATTTTCGAGTTTCTGATTGTATTTTCGAAAATCGAATGTTCGAGCTATTTTCAAAAATCTTAGAAAATACGATCGGACACTCGAAAATGGTCTCCAATCGTATTTTCAATATTTTCGAATGTTCGAGGTTTTCTTCGAAAAATATTGAAAATAGCCCCGTACTTTGAAAATTATCGAAAATTAATTCCGGTTTCAGATTTTCAGATCTCCGGGATTTTCCTGAGTTCCGGGAATCCGAAAACAGAACAAAACTAGTACGTTTCGCCATCTCAATATATATATATACTTCAGAAATTAACGGTGGTGTGTAAAGTAAGGTTTAGTATATATACTTTTTATATGTTATAAGGTTCTAAGATTGTGCTCTTCTTCAGTATACAATTTGATGTAACAATAACTGTAAAAAAAAAACTGCAGGACCTTTTTAGCAAATTATAAATACTTATGTAAAATCATTTATTAACATGGAAAAACCCTTAGATTTATTTATAATTTAAACTTATTACAAGTTGATACTAATTTTATTTAAATCTAACCTAAAACTAGAGATATCAAAATCAATTATCCTGATGTAATGTTTAAATTTTATTATTTCCAGAGGTTTGTTCATTATCCCAACACAAGAAATCCTGGAAGGTTTCCCCCAGGTGACTGTGTAACTGTTATCAGGTAATATAAGGAGATCAGGTCACATCTCTCTACTCTCAGAACTTGGACCCTTTCTGGTAGTCAGGTTGGTATCATGATCAATGAACATGTTTCCTCATAGGGTTTACATTGTAAGAAATGTTTGTATTTACAAGATGGCAATAGGTAATGATCTCTATAAGAACAATAGGAAGATATTAGATTTTATTTCATTTGAATTTGGCATATTAAGAAGTGTTTTTATCACATTTTATTTAAATGTTTTAACCTTTCCAAATGGGTAAGGGTATATTGGTGTAATATGAATTACCTTGTGATTTATAAATCTGATATGGACAGTAAATATTATAACTTTCTCTCCAAATGAACCAATTATTTTTCTTATCATTTGATTGAAAATGTTTTTAAATATAACACATATAAAATAACAAAATGTACATTGTTCTAATATTACAACAAATATCGACAATATGTAAAGTTTAATGTAAAACATATATAGTAAATTTACTTGTAAATTAAGCTTTATTTTTTGAGCAAATTTAGTATTCATACAAGTTAGTTTCCTTATATAATTTAACTTCTAACAATAATTATAGCCTTCAAAGCCTAAAGTTGTATAGGGTAGGGTATATATATTCAACGTCACACATCTATTATCTATGTACCATTGCTTCAAATTGTAATAAAAATTTTTCTGTAAACAGTAAATATGATCTCATACCTTTATCTATTTAAATAATTGATTACTCTTTTGTAATTAATAATTTGGCTGTATGTATATAAATACATGAAACGTAGTTTTTGACTGTACAAGTATCTAACCCTAATTCAATAGGACTAATTTAGGATGCGCCAACACTTCCAATATTGTGTTTAAAGCTATGTCTTACCTCCCATTCTTCAATTAAATGATCAGGAGCAGGCTTGGGTATTTTGACCATTCTGTCAGTCACAGTAAGTTGTTTTACATTTTTTTTGTTGAGTAGGTTAAAACTTATTGTTAAATTTAAGGTAAGTTACAATTCAAAATATTCTGTTTTTTGACTATTATATACCACGTCGTGTTTGTGGTATTGATTGAAGTAAATTCTGTACCTAATTATGTGATTTTTCCAAGCATAATGTTAAATTATACAGTACTTTAGAGGGATATCCTTATTCATACATTTTTCAATATCTACCCATATTTTGTTCAATTTGTTATAATTCAAAAACATAGTTTCTAAAATTGAGGCATGGTAGTAGTCTTTCAGAATTGGAAAGTTTGTTCCTATATCTTAAGATTTGTACATGTAATGGATAGTGTTATTCGTCTTAATACAGACCAATTTTATGGTCTTCATTTCCTACTTTAAAGTCTAATGCTAAGCAGTTCTATTGCCATGCAAAGATTAAAGGTGACAGTGGACATCCTTGTCAGGTCCGTTGCTTATTTTAAAAGTGTCATATTAAACTAAGATTGTATTATGCTGATGAATTATTATAATGTATACATTGTTTTTGCCCATTTTGTATTCTGATAGTGAGATACAGTGAGTTCTCACCCGGGATCTGTCGATTTATCGGATCCCATTTTTGTTATATACAATCAAGGTTATTCAATAAAAGTTCTTATCTTTAAAATGGTGTTATTTTGCCCCAACCAATCAGATGTTAGCTTTCAAATGTTAAATGATTCTGATTGGTTGGGGCAAATTTTTAACAATAAAACTTTTATTGAATCTCCCTGTATATTTGTTTATATACTACTACTATAGGTCACCTCACTGTAACTTCATCACCATACAGGTTGTATTAAAAGGGGCATATCTATACTCTATATAGACAGGCAAGAACAAATATGCACACAGATGTTCTTGCATAATGTAGAGGCCTCAACACCCGCAGAACCAAAATGGCCATGCAATATTCAAAAATCCAGACCAGATAATCTAATATTTCAGGAAACCCACTTAAAAAAAAGGGTAGAAAATTTAATTACTGGAACATCCAACACAAAACTATTTTTAGGCTTTCTCCACGTCGGACAAAGCGAAGTAGTAATAATCTTTCAAAAGTATTTGCCTTGGGTGGAGGAATCAGAATTACTGTCATCCGAAAGTTAGGGTATATTAAACTAAATTATCTCATTCAAAATTTGCCAGCAACAATAATTACTTAACAGAATCATTACCTCTACTTCTGCCCCATTATTATGCTGGGGGACTTCAATGCAACATTAAATTCAAGATGGGATAAAATCAAAACAACTTCCAAAACCCAGGCCAAACCTTTAGGAACAGTTATCAAACGTTGCTTAAATATGTAACTTGATACATACGTAGAGGGCAGCCTTCCCACATAACAAGAATATACCATTTACTCACAGTCCACCAAATATTGTAATTGTAATGGGCCAACACACAGCTGACATTTAATAAAAACAGTCACTCCCCTACAACATGCATCAGCCCATAATATTTCAACAATGATCTCTAATCTTATCCTTTATATCTGATCTTCCCTCTACCATTTGCTACATAGTGAAAATCTGCATGTTCCTCTCTATCCCAAACCGCTATGCTTATGCATGCTCTCTCCTATAGCACCTGACTACTGTAACCTACTACTTACTGGTCTTCCTTCTTCCCCACCTTCAGTCTATACTTAGCTCAGCTACACATATTTTTTTCTCTCTAATAAACCGGATTCCAAACACCTGGCTCCGTCTCTTAAAACAGTGAATTGTATACAAATCCTTCACCTAACATTTAAATCCCTTCACTCTGCTGCTCCTCCTTATATTTCTTCCTAGTGTCCCCATATATTTCTGCCCACACCCTTCTATCATCACAGAACCAGCTCCTGTCAGACCCCCACACTTGTACTCTTTCTCTCGTCTTAAACCTTCCTTTTGTGGCTCCCATCCTCTATTCCCCTCTCTCTACGTCAAGAAACCACAATTAGCAGGTTTAAATCTACCTTTACATCCTACCTATCTGGTACCACACAGTATATGATTATATATCTATATATGATAAATCTACCCTTACATCCTACTATCCGGTAACCAGCACAGTATATGGTATCTATAATCACAAAATAATCTACCCTTACACCTACCTATCCGGTAACCAGTACAGTATATGGTATCTATATATCTATATATGATCATCTATCCTTACATCCTACCTGTTCTGGTACCAGTACAGTATATGGTATCTATATATCTATATAGATACATCTACCCTTACATCCTACCTATCCGGTAACCAGCACAGTATATTATATATATCTATATATGATATCTACCCTTACATCCTACCTATCTCGTAACCCGCACAGTATATGATATCTATATCTATAATGATAAATCTACCCTTACATCCTACCTATCTGGTAACCAGCACAGTATATGATATATATATATCTATATATGATAAATCTAGCCTTACATCCTACCTATCTGGTAACCCGTACAGTATATAATTGTGTTATTTACACTGCATACGTCTCAATCCAGCACTTATACCCATTCCATTATATCTGTATGTTACCCTCCTATCTGATTGAAGCTCTATGGGCAGGGACCTCCTTTCCTCTTGTGGCAGGCTCTTATAAATAAACTATACATCTACATATACAACATAGATTTGGGTTTACAATAATATTTAGAGGTGACAAGAAGTAAATGAAAGGTCTTTGTTTTGAATACTTTTTTCAATTATGCGTCTTTCCCTTAGACAATGTATAAGAACCAGACATCGATCACTGAGATTTCTCTCTTGGGATTTCAGAATCTCGACACTTCAAGATCCGCTCTTCACCCTTGTTCCTTTTGATGTACATTCTGACAGTCTGTGAAAATGTCCTCATCATAGTGTTGTTGTCAACCAGTCAGAATCTCCAGACCCCATGTACTTCTTCCTCCAGCAGTTGTCCATATCCGACCTTCTGGTAACTGAAATATGGTTCCCATTCTGTTACAAACAGTAATCAATAAAGAGGCCATATTGCTCTTGTTGGTTGCCTGACACAATTATATTTTTTTGGTAGTTTTGAAACATTTCAATGTTTACTTCTAACATAATGTCCTATGACAGATATCTGGCCATCTGTAACCCCTACGTACCCTCTGTCATGAACCATAGAGTTTGTGTAAATTGTTCCATGTCATGGGAATTGGGTTTAGCACTGTAGTTATTACTATATATAGTATTGGGCAACTACAGTTCTGTAAAAAAGTTCCATGACCATTTCTTCGTGATTCTGGATCCTCGCTACAACTCTCTTGTTCAGACCACATCTAAGTAAAGATTCAGTGTTCATAGAGACCACCCCTTTAACTTGTTTCCCATTAATGATCATCATTGTATATATGTCAATATAGTAAATGATGTTCTAAAGATCAAGTCCAGTATTGGGGGACAGAAAGCCTTCTCCACCTGTAGCTCCCACTGATTGTGGTGTTCCATATTCTTTGGGCCTTTAATCTCTATCTGGTGATTCCCCACAGAAAACAATCAGGGGACTTAGCAAAGTTCTTTCTTTGTTGTACACAGTATGGTTCCATTGGTTAACCCAGTGATTTATAGCCTAGAAATAACATATAAAAAAGGCCTTTAAAAACATGCTAGTAAATTGATTAGTCTGTGTACAAATATTACAATTACATGTCAAACATATGCTAAATTCCTGTAATAGTATTTATTTTTTTTTAAAATTGAATTTCTACTTACATTCTCTTGAATCACAAAGGCAGCAATGTTTATAGATAGTTTGATCCTATGTTAAGACTATGTTCCCTTGAGGATTTGTGGATTTTCAAAAAATCCAAAAATCTGCAAGCAGACTCATTGAAGTCTTGAAATGGAAGGGTTCAGAGAAGGGCATCTACTAATTGAGGAAATGAGGATATTGCTAGATGGGTTGACTGGATGGACGTATGTCTTTATTCAACCGCAAATCTATTTCCAAAAAAAAAAACTGCAAAGACACAGTCAAGGTCAGTTTAGGGTACAAAATGAATACCCAACCTTCTTCTTATGTTATGTCCTAATGACTGGCAAACTAAATACTAAGCCCAGTCTGGATATCCACAAAATGTCTCTGAGATGTTTCATTTTTCTATCCTTCGCCTCTGTGTTAGTGGGTATGTTCTCAGCTCTGTGTTGCAGGGTTCTGATGACACCCAGCTTGTGATCTAAAGGGTGGTGGGAGTCAAACACAATACTGATCTGTGTGTTTTGGTTTTCTGTAAACCTCTACTTCCAGTGTACCATTCTCCCTGACTTACCAAGCAGTCCAAGAAGCCAGTGTGTGTTTTGTATCTCCATTGTAAATTTGATGTTCTGTCTACACATTAATGTGTTCTGTGAAAGCTTGTACTTTCTTCTGGTGGATTTAACCAGGTGCATCCACATATCTGAACCAGTGGCTGGATGCTATGTCCATAAAGGTATTAAACGTCTGTTTTTACCTCCTCCATGTAAGGTTGGCCACAATAGGTGAAACTGGAGATCCCATAGCACATCCGTCTTTTTGCTTATAGAAGCGTCTTCAGAAATAAACTTCAAGTCCAGTTGATCTAATTGAATACACAGATATACCAGGACCTGGAATATGAGAACTTCACAAGCATATTTCAAATAATTTTTGGGGAGAAACCCTCAAACTTGTATGGCATATGAAAAAAGAGGAAGGAAATTGCAGACTACACAGAAACCACCTGCGATTTAACATCCATTGTAGACAACAAAGGCTAGTACCATGCAGCATACATCTGATTTCCACAGTTAAAGGCATCAAAGCCAAACATATCTGTAAAGGCTCAAACACAGCTCTTAAATGAACGTGACGAGAGACACATTTTACAGTTGATGCTTTAATGCATACACATATTCAACTAGAACAGAACCTGGCCTCACAGCTACCTGTGGCCATCTGGGAAAGAGTGATGGGTTCACCAAAGCACAGCTTTCTCAGCACTGTAAGGGCAAACAAAGGCAACAGACAAGTTCTCTAATTGTAATCCCAGAACAGCCCCAAAGAAGAACAACTACCTTGAGACAAAAGGAGGAAGTGTCACTTCATCAAACATTGAGGAAAGGGTGAGAAACTTGTCTAACAGGACCTTGACCCACCAAAAGGGAGTCCTGGCTAAGGGTTTGAACTTGCTATCACTCCTAAAGCCATCCCTGTGGGGGATATTATAGCAGCCACAGAAGCCTCAATCCACAATAATAAGGTACCACAGAGTGAGGCAGAACAACTTCGCCTTAAGGTATCTGCGCCTTAGCCATGCTTAAACTCCTTCACCTAACCTGACCAGACAGAAAGAAGACCGTTAACATCCCTCAGAAAGATTCCAGTATCACATTCTAACCGGCAGACAAGGAAGATGCACAGTGGTACTCACCACTCAGACTACCATGATAAGGTGACCATGCTCCTGGCCAATAACAACACATAGGAGGCCTTAACAAGGATCCCCACCGTGACAAGTAAAGAGTCATAGACCAAATTAGAAGTTAAATCCGACTAGCGAAAGTATATATACCAAAGTTTGGCCAGGTGCTAAAATAGGTAAAGCATCAATATAAATAACAGAAAAGGACCTATAGCACTCTGCATAAATTCCTTTATTAGCTATAGGAAATCACAAAACATACTTAAAAACATATATAGGCACCATAAACTAACTATGTATAGCATTTCAAGTATAGTAGCACATAGTTCCACCTCATATGGATATACAAATATACCTCAGTTTAAACATATCAGTACTGCAACTATTATCTCTATCCAAAATTGGAGCAATATTAGCATAAGGTGTAGAAAGGGGTGCATACGATACCATCAGAGTAGGCTTGTATCTAAGAGGTAGTTTAGGTGTCCAAATCCGCCATACGCGTGTTCCTACTGACTTATTCGTTGGCTAAAAAATTTAGAGTGCGCCCACGCTGTATTTACTGCTGCTACTCTCGCGACACTAGATCCGTACTGCATTGGTCCACTACAATTCTCTGCTCCTCCCCTATTGTGGTCTCCTGTCAGGTCCGTAGTAAAAGTGCAGTCTCCTATCAGAGCCGATTTCTATAGTTATGCAGTAACTGCACAGACATAGTTTCCTTCAGGCCGTGTCGGGTTTAAAACCATAAGATTGAAGCATGCCATGAGCTCATCACAATTCGGCAAATCACACCAATCAGGAGAATGCATAAATATAATAGATGATAGCTAACTCTAATAAATCATGTGCATTAAAAAAAAGGAAAATACACAATTATCTACAATGTGATGAAGTGATCCACATTATTTGTAATAATGCCAATAAACACATTATAGTTCAAATAACACACTCGAACACTATATTCGCTTGTCGGCAATGTGAAACAATGTGGCCCGAGGCATATTTGGCCATTTACAATAAGACCTCAAAATTAACCTCAAAACCTAGAGAATATGTACATTAATTGAAATATAGTGAAACAATTATCTAATACACTTTCAATCAAAATGATTTACTGAGTCCAAACTGGAATATCCTGATTAGTAATATTGCCCATCGTCCACCTTCAGATGATTTGTCCGCTCATAGTACCATAATGTTACTTTAACTACTGACCCGCCTCAAATTTCAGATGAGATTAATAGTGGTCTCTGCAGGGGCCCCCCGAGAATCTTGTAACGCATGAAATAAATAAATAAGTACAAGATCAATATAAAAATTCAAACAAAATAGTAAAGTCCAGATCTCATCATTTAAACCAACGTGATATCGTGATTCCACTTGCAACAAGCTCTGGGAAGCCACCACCTCTCAGATTACGCTAATATGCTCCAACCAAAACATTTAATTTATCTACTATACATTCAAGAATATTTAAAAATGTTGTGGCTACCAGTAGAAAGTTTTTTATTATTTTCTTCGGTCTCTTTTTGCATTCTTTTGTTTGAGAGATGGCTAGAAAGCCTACATTAAGTTTTTGAGTTGGTCATACCCTATGTATAATAATTACATGGAACATTGGTTAGTTGCATTAGCATGTTTGATGTTAATGCAATTTAAAAATGTTTGTAATCACATATTTATATTTGTTTTTTTGACATCCCCAACGTCTCTCTCTCGACGCTATTTTACATAGTAGCTACATTTACCACAGGGTAAGTTTCCTTAATTTTTATCCCTTAGAGGGAATGACTCTTTGTTGTTTCTCTCCTGATCATGCTTCTCCTAGTTGTAATTGATGGTGTATTTTCAATATTTAGAATGGATCTTATCATTTGAAAATATGCAATTTTTCTGTAAACATGGCCCAACTTCAGGTCAACATTTATACAACCATGTGTTGTTAAATGTTTGACCAGATCTATACACTCCGCTAAAGTAGTTGTAATATAGCCTAATTGGATGCTTCCACTATCCTTGTTTGTATTATTTTTGCGAGGCTTGGTCAGCCTCCATGTGTAAATTAGCACCCCAAATGCCCCTTTTTGAGGTTTTCCTTAGGCCTTTAATATAAGCCCTGGATGCCTCTTCCCTCCATTGTACGACTCCTACATTTTGAGGTTAGAGAAAACGATCCGTACCATCGAGGTTAGAGAAACTAACTCCGTACATTCTAGGGTTAGAGAAAACGACCTTACATTCGAGGGTTAAGAAAAACGATCCGTACTTCTAGGGTTTAGAGAAAACCATCCGTACATTCAAGGGTTGAGAAAACGATCCGACATCTAGGTACTAAGAAACGATCTGTATATCAGGGTTAGAGAAAACTCCTACTTCGAGGGTTTAGAGAAAACGACCCTACATCTATCGTAGAGAAAACGATCCGACATTCGAGGTTAGAAAGAAGAAAACGATCCTGACATTCTATAGCGTTAGAGAAACCTTCCGTAATTGAGGGTTTAGAGAAAACGATCCCGTACATTCGGGTAGGGAAACGATCCGTACATTCGGGGTTAGATAAACGATCCGTACTTCGAGGTTTAGAGAAAACATCCGTACATTCTAATCTAGCGTTAGAGACAACGATCCGTACATTCCGAGGGTTCGAGAAAACGATCCTATACATTCAGGGTTAGAGAAACAATCCCGTACATTCTAGGGTAGAGAAAACTCCTGATCGATTAGACAAACGTCACCGAGGGTAGGTGAAACGCTCCTACGCGAGTAGGACATCGCTTCGAGGTTAGCATCGTACAAGATACGATCCGTACCATTCGAGGTTGACAGACGATCCGTACATTCAGGGTTAGAGAACGATCCGTACTATTCGAGGGTTAGTAAAACGATCCTACATTGTGGGTTTCGAGAAAACGGTCCGTACCAATGTTTTCGAGGGTTAGAGAAAACATCCGTACTTCAGGGTGAGAAACGAATCCGTACATTCGAGGTAGAGAAAACGATCCGTCATTCCGGGACATGTATTTCGAGAAGAGAAACACGATCCGTCATTCTAGGGTTGATGAAAACGATCCGTTAATTCGAGGTTACGGAAAACACCTTACATTCGAGGTAGAGAAAACATCCGTACATTCGAGGGTTCGAGAAACGATCCTACATTCATAGGGTTTGAAAAGAATAACCGAGGTTAAGACCATCACATTCGAGGGTTTATAGAGAAAACGATCTAGGTTTACCTGTCCGGCTAGGGTTAAGAAAACGGTCCTACATTCGAGGTTAGAGAAAACGATCCATACTTTCGGAGGTTAGAGAAAACGATCCATACATTTCGGGGAGTGACATTAGCTAGGGAAAACGATCCAGTACATTCGAGGGTTAGAGAAACGATCCATACATTTCGAGGTTAGAGCAAAAGACATGGGTTAAATCCGTACATTCGGAGGGTCCTTGAGGAGAGAAAACGATCCCCATTGAGGAACACCTACTTCGAGGGTTAGAGAAAACATCCGTGACATTCGAGGGTTAGATAACGCCCCGTGACTTCGGGAGTTAGAGAAAACTATCATAAATTCGGAGGTTAGAGAAACGTCCGTACATCGGATTAGAGAAACGATCATACAATTCGAGAGTTATGAGAAAACGATCAGTACATTCGAGATTAGAGAAAAGATCCCGTACTCGAGTTAGGCGAAGCGTACACCGTAATTCAGGGTAGACGAAACGATCAGTAAACTGCGAAGTTAGACAACGATCACCGTACAGGGTTAAAAAGTCCGTAATTGTTAGATAAAACGATCCCGTACATTGAGGGTTTAGGAAAAACGACGTACTCGAGGGTTTAGAGAAACGATCATAGTACATCGAGGTTCGAGAAAACGATCAGTACATTCGAGAGTTGAGGAAAACGTCGTACATTCGAGAGATTAGAGAAAACGATCAGTACATTCGACGTTTCGAGAAAACGATCAGTACAATCGAGATTAAAGAAAACGATCAGTACTTTCGAGATAGAACACGATCAACTGAGTAGGACGATCAGATACATTCGAGATTAGTAAAAACGTGTATCGAGAGTGAAACATCGTACTTCTAGAGTTAGAGAACACGATCAGTACATCGAGATGTTAGAGAAACGATCATTACAATTCGAGAGTTAAGTGAACGATCAGTACCTTCGCAGAGGTAGAAGACAAACGCTCAGTCATTCAGAGTTAGAAATCGTATCTATAATAACGATCAGTAATTGAGAGAGTTACGATGAAACGATCGTACGTTCGCGATTAGAGAAACTATCAGTACTCGAGTTGGACGCTAGTTTAGGAAGACAACGATCATTACCTTCGAGTTTAGAGAACGATCCGTACATTCCGAAGGTTAGAGAAAACGACCCGTAATTCTAGGCGTTAGACAAACGAATCCGTACATTCTGGGTTAGAGAAACGAATCCGTACTCTATGTTAAAACGAGCAGGGTAGAGAAACGACCGTACATTCTTGCGTTAGGAAACGTCTAAATTGAGGTTAACGAAACTCCGTAATTCAGCGGGTAGAGAACGATCGTACATTCTACGTTAGAGAAAACGTCCGTACATTCGAGGCGAGAGATTTACTTCTATGGTTAGAAAAACATCGTCTTCTAGGTAAACATTCCTACGAGGGTTAGGAACTGATCCGTTCCATTCGAGGGTTATGAGAAAAACGATCCGTACATTCGAGGTTAGTAGACAACCCGTACATTCTAGAGCGGTAGAGAAACGCTCCGACATTCGAGGTGCAGAAACGTCCATTCTGTTCGTAAATCTACGTAGGGTTAGATGAAACGATCCGTACAATTCGAGGGTTAGAGAAAACGATCCACTACAATTCGAGGGTTTAGTAGAAACGTATCGTACATTCGGGTTAGAGAAAACGATCCCGTACATTCAGAGGTTATCGAACTATCATCCGAGTAAGACGATCCGTACATTCGAGGTTATGAGAAAACGATCCGTACATCGAGGTTAAGAATGAACATCCGTACTTCGGGTTAGAGAAAACGATACGTCACATTCAGGTGTAGAGAAAACGATTCCGATCCATTCGAGTGTGTTAGAGAAAACGTTCCGTACATCCGCGGTAGTTGAAAATCGCGCGTACATTCTGGGTTAGAGAAAAACGATCCGTACATTCGAGGGTTAGTGAAAACGATCCTCATTCGCGGTTGTGAAACCGATCCGTACACTTCAGGGTTAGAGAAACATCGTTACTTTGTTGAGACGATGACGGGTTAGCGAAACACATCCTACATTCGATGGGTTAGAGAAACGATCCGTACATTCGAGGGTTAGAGAACCGATCCAGTACATTGCTGAGGGTTAGGAAAACGTATCCATACATTCGCGGGTTAGAGAAAACGATCCATACCTTGTCGAGGTGTTGACGAACGATCCGACATTCAGGTTAGAGAACGTATCCGTAACTCGAGGGTTAAGAAAACTTCTTCATTTCGAGGGTTAGAGAAACACATCCATACATTCGAGAGTTATGAGAAAACGATCCGTTACATTCCGTTTTAGGAATGTTAGTGAAAGAACGATCAGTACATTCGAGGTTAGAAAAACGATCCATACATTCGAGGGTTGAGAAAACGATCCATACATTCGGGTAGGCCGATACTTGAGAGTAAGCCAGATCGTACATCAGTTACTAAACGATCGCATGGATGAGAACCATCCGTAACATTCCAGAGTGTAGATAAACGATCAGTACATTCGAGAGTTAGAGAAACGATCCGTACCGGGTTAGAGAAAAAATCCACGATTTAGAACGACTGTACTTCGAGGGTTAGCGAAACGAATCGTACATTCGAGATTTGAGAAAAGCATCATACATTTGAGGGTTATAGAAACGATCCGTATTCTGGTTAGAGAAAACGACATCCGTACATTCGAAGGTTATAGGAAACGATCAGTCATCGATTGAACTATCGACCTTCGATTAGAATCGTACTCGAACGTTAGTCTCAGTACATTCGAGAAGTAGGAAACTCTACCGAGTTGAGAAAACGATCGAAGTTCGATTGGAGTAGCATTCGAGAGTTAGAGAAACGATCAGTACTTAGATTGACGAAGTAATCGGGTTAGAGACAACGATCTACTTCGATAGAAGAAATCAGTAGAGAGTAGAAACGATCCGTACATTCGAGTTAAGAAACAACGATCATACATTCGGAGCTTAGAGGAAAACGATCAGTACTTTGAGGTTGAAGAAAACGACTATTCTGGGGAGAAACATCGACACATTCGAGGTTAGAGAAAACGATCATTACATTCAAATTAGCAATGTACTTTTTCCGAGGGTACGAGAAACGACTCAGTACATTCGAGAGTTCAGAGAAAACGATCAGTACAGTCGATAGTTAGAGAAACGCTCAGTACTCGAGGTTAGAGAACGGTCAGTACATTCGAGTAAGAAACGTGTAGAGATAGAGAACGAATCCGTCCTGACTAAGGTTCGAGAAAACGATCAGTACCATTCGAGAGTTAAGAACGACCTCAGTACATTCGCGAGTTAGAGAAACGATCAGTACATTCAGAGAGTTAGAGAAAACGATTCAGTAATTCAGCTTGAGGTTGAGACACATCCGTACATTCGAGAGGTTAAGAAACAACGATCAGTAATTCGAGAGTACGAGAAACGATCATACCGATCGATTATAGAAACGACATCTACATTCGAGGGTTGAGAAACGTCAGTACTTCGAGAGTTATAAACATTCAGATTAGAGACACGATCATACATTTCCTATGGTTAGAGACACGATCGTAATTCGTAGAGGTTTAGAGAAAACGATCGCTAACCTTCGAGGGTTAGACACGACCGTAATCTAACGTTATACATCCGTACATTCGAGGGTTAGAGAAACGATTCCTTACCTATCTAGGGTAGAGAAAACGGTCCGATTCTAGTAGCGACATGTCGAATAGGTTAGAGAAAACGATACGTACCTTCGAGAGTTTAAGAAACGACCTACATTCGAGGTAGAAAAACGATCCGTCCTTCAAGTAGGAGATCCGTATCTAGGTACGAACGATCCGTACATTCAGGGTTAGAAAACGATCGTCACATTCTGGATTAGAAATGATGAAACGGTCTTAGACGATTACGAGTCCGTAGATTGCAGGTTAAACGATCCGTACAATTCAGCGGTTAGAGAAACGACGACATTCGGAGTAAGAAAACGATCATCAGTTAAGGCACGATCCATTTAGGGTTAGAGAACCGATCCGTACATTCTAGTAGAGAAAAACGATCCGTACATCCAGGGTTAAGGAGAAAACGATCCGTACATTCTAGCAAACTAAGATGAATAAAAGTCAAATTAGCCTGATGTAATGTTATACTTTTTATTATTTTCCAGAGGTTGATCATTATCCAAAACACTAGAGTTTCCCAGAAGGTTTCCCTAGGTGACTATGTTATTGTTTATCAGGTAATAAAGGAGATCAGGTCAACACTTCTCTACTTAGTATTTGGGGTCCATTCTGGTAGTCAAGGTGTATCATTTTAAATGAACATTTTTCCTGTAGAAGGTTTTGTATTTACAAGATGGCATAGGTAATGATCTTATAAGAACATGGAAGATAATATAGATTTATTAACTTGAATTTGTGCATATTAAGAAGTGTTGTAACACATTTATTAAAGGATAACTATCATGTTTAAGTTTTATTTTTAAAAACTATTTAACTGAAAAGTACATGTAAGGATATAGGATTGGTAATATCTAACTCCCAATATTGTTTCTGTGAGAGCACCAGCCAAAGAAAACTGATTCTGCCAGTCTTCCTCCTGGCTTCAGCACTATCTTTAATACAGAAATAGTCTATTACTAACTGGCAAATAAAACTGTATGTGCTGTAGCCCCTCAACGAAATGTATTGTAAGGTATGATTAATCAATCCTACCTCCCTGCCCAGGTACTTTCATTTTATTACTTATAATTGTTAGACTGTGATATCCTTAAAATGTATTAACCTTTCAAAATATGTGGTGGTATATTTGGTGTAATATGAATTTACCATTATTTATAAATCGGATATTGAACGTAAATATATAACACTTCTCTCCAAATGAACCAATTATTTTCTTATTAAATTTTATTGAAAATGTTTAGATATATATAATTAAAATGAACAAAATATACATTGTTCACAATATTAACACAAATATTGACAATACGTGCATTTGAATATAAACATATTTAGTAATAAACTTATAAATTAAGTTTTATTTCTCTGAGCACATTTTAGTATTCATACAAGTTTGTTACAAAAACTATTCTGTGAAACAGACTTTTAATGGAACCTCCTCTTTTGTAAATTAAAATCTGGCTTGCATATATCATAAATACCACAAAACATTATAGTTTTTTGAGATGTACAAGTAAGTATCTAACCCTATATCCATAGGGCTAATTTAGGAGCCAACACTTGCAATCCAATATGTGTTAAAGGGTTTCTCCACATATAAAATTGACTTACCTTTTTTTTGTTTTGTTTAATTAAAGAACAGGAAATAAAGGAGCATGTTTATCAGGAGCAGAAAGGAAAAGTTAGAGACGTACTTGCATCACCTCTTCCACTGTCTTCTTACAGGTCCTGATGGATTATTGCATGACATGCCCAACAGATGTGCAGGAAATTCCCCCCGGATAGTAGTTTGTACCTGTTCCCTTACAGTTTCTCCAACATTTTGAAGAATGTTCATAAACATTTATGTAATAAAATCTGGTGTGCTATAGAATCTTAAACAATTTTTTTATTAACTTTACAATGGGAAATGCATGAACCATTGTTCCTCAGAAACATTACCACCTGTCAGTAATTTTGACCATTGTGTCAGAGTCAATGGTCCATTTTTTTTAATTGAGTAGGTTAACAAACAAGGTCCATGATGTCATTAGTTTAAATATACCCTACCTATTACTTATTTTCTTTAAAACTTTTGATTTGATAATAGTATACCTTTTATATTTTTTTTATTTTTGTGTTAGGTTATGGAATGGAATTATTGAACCGGTGTATCAAATCTGATAATATCATGCCAGAATTTATGCCATGAAGTTATCTTCAGATTGGAATCTATTTTGAAAGGCTGTTTATAAAAATTGAAGTACGTGAGAATTCAAAGAATCTGTTTTTTGACTATTTTATACCACATCATGTTTCTGGTATTGATTGAACTAATTCTCTAGTAAATTATGTGATTTTTTTTTTCAAGCAATAATGTCTAAATTACTTTAGAGGGGAGATATTTTGTATATTGATAAGAAATTGAAAAAAAATATGGGTATCTCTTTTTCAATTTGTTATCATTTCAAAATGTGTTAATCTAAATGATGCATGGTAGTAGTCTTCAGAATTGGAAAGTTGTGTTCCTACTGTTATCTTTAGATTTGAACATGTAATGGATATTCTTATGTCGTCTTCATACAAACCAATGTTATGTTCTCATTTCCTAGCCTAAGCTAAGAGGTTCTATTGCCAGTGTGATTATTAAAGGTGACAAGGTGGAAATCTTGTCGGGTATCTTGCTTATTTAAAGTGTCACATATTAAACTTGAGATATGTACTATTGTACAGTACAGCACAATTCTACACTTGGATTGGGACCCATTCTGGTAGTCAGGTTGGTATCATTTTAAATAAGATCTTTCCCGAATAGAGAGATCACCATTGTAAAGAAATGTATGTATTTACAAGATGGCAGTAGGAATGATCTCTATAAGAAAAACCTGACGAAAATATAGTTTTTATTTATTTTTGTTTTTCTTAGTAGATAAGTTCATTTAAGAATAGTAGTAAGAATTGTACGTGTTTAGCCACTGATGAAAGTGGAGACATTTTGAATATAAATAATACCTTTTATAGCTAACTAAATAATGAAATTTCAAGCTTTGGAACACTAGGCTTTTCCTTAGGCAGATCATACTGAAATTGTAAAGCACTCTATTTATACATACAAGAACAAAGACTGTCGACATTACCCAGTGTTAGTGTTATCTTTTGCCCCCATGCCTGGCATATTTTCTGTAAATATTTTCTGTTTTATTACAAAAGCCATTGCGGGTTAAAGACCTGACCCAACTCATTGTTAAGTTTACGCTACAAGGTTCTACAAGCTAGAGCTGAAATGAACAGTTGACATTGGATTGGGTGTGCTGCTAAACTTAACATCGTTAATGTGTGTTTTAACCTATTTTAGGGATATTAAAACATCCCCCTCTATATATTGTGACTTAAGCCAAAAAATTGATTTCTATACTTTAACAGAATTAAAATATGTCTTACAGATTGTCTACTGGTTGCCCCATCCATAGATTTTGTTTAACAAAATGGCCTACCTGCATCCAAAACACAAATGTACAACTTTGTACTGTTTATTTTATGGGTACACAATATTATTTTAGCATACCATATAGTGTATATATTCTTTCAGGTTGGTACCTAATATATTTTGGCTTGTTAAATTTACTTGAGAATTTTTGTGTGTAGAGAATGTTATAAAGGGAATTATATGATTGACTGTTGAACCAAATAAGTTATATAAGAGGGCCTGGTGAGGGATGTTTTTTTTTCTGAAAAGAACTGTATTAAGAGGCTGTCTGGTTGTTAATTTGCAGCAGCCAATGAGATCTTATAAAATGTTTTCTAACTAGTTTTTTAGGACCTCAGTCCAAAGTTCAAAACAGTTTTTAGTTATCAATCATGCGGACGCAGATAAACAATAGAATATGTTCATATAATGTGACTTAGTAGTGGCTGGTGAACTGGAGGGCTGATTAAACAGTAGCTATTAAACTGAAAGGCTGAATTCACAGCTATGGAACGGAGTCTGTTATGTACAATAACCTCACCAAATCTTCTAACTGTAGTTTTTTCAGGACCCAAACGTTTTCAAAACAGTTGTAGTTTTCAAACATCTGGGGTACAGATTAGGCTATAGAATATTGTACCCATGTTTGCTGTATTATTGTAATCTTTAGGCACCTGAACAAGCTGCCACCTACTGTATATCTTCTTGCAGTGCCACTAAAAGGGGAGGTGAGCATGGCTTCTGGAGCTATGTGTGGTAGTCTTCTAAATAACACTGGCTAATGAACTGGAGGGCTGGCCTCAGAGTGACTGTTGAACTATCCAGCCTATAGTTCACCAGACTCTGTTAGGTCAGTCCTCCAGTTTCCACACACTGTTAGGTTAGCCCTCCAGTTAGCAACCACTTTTATGTCAGCCCTTTAATTACCCAGCCACTGTTATTTAGATTAGTATGCATCACCTAAAATGTATCAACATGAATCCCATCTGCAATTCTGCTGCCCATTTTGATAATCTACTAGGTCAGCTTGCAGCAATGCACATAATTTAAGTTAGACCTTGCTCTCAATGCCCCTTCTAAGTCCTTCATAAAACAGATCAAAAAGAAGTGGCCCAGTACGGAACCCTGAGGCACTCACTAGAACTTCAACCCACATAGGATGTACTATAACTCAATTTTCTATGAAAAGTTCCAGGTTCCAGCAGGTTTTCACCAGTTTCCACCAGTTCAGAATCAAAACCAGGTTTATTGTGTAACCAAATTCTTCATAATAATATAGTTAGAAACAGTAATGTAGCTATTTATGGTTGTAGTAAAGTGTACACTTTCTATTCAGGTTTTTAAAAATAGATTGGTAAATTATATCACATCCAAGTCAGATATTCATGTATTTTTCTAATTTACTGGACTGGATTGATTCTATACATAAGTTTTACAGGTAAATATATTCCTAGAAAAAGTGTTACAGGAGTGTTTGATGTCACTTCTACTAAACTATGGAAAACTCTCTTGTGGGTCCATCTGACATTCCCTTCTGCTCTAATATTACACCACAAAGTATTAATAATAAACAAGGGAAGGTTAATTCTGAAGAGCAGCAAACATAAGATGAGAAATATAATTTTTATAAAGGAGACCACGGTTGAAAATAAAAGTAGATCAAAGTCTTTCTTTGAATGTATATTACATTTTGTGTCTTTCCCTCAGACCAATGTATAAGAACCAGACATCGATCACTGAGATTTCTCTGTTGGGATTCCAGAATCTCCATAACTTCAGGATTCCGCTCTTCACCTGTTCCTTTTGATGTACATTCTGACAGTCTGTGAAATGTCCTCATCATAGTGTGGTGTCAACCAATCAGAATCTCCACGACCCCATGTACTTCTTCTCCAGCAACTGTCCATATCCGAACCTTCTGGTAACTGGAAATATTGTTCCCATCATGCTCCAAACGAATAAATAAGAAAGTACAATGCCCCTTGTTGGTTGTCTGACACAATTATATTTTTTTGCTAGTGTCGAGCTATTTAGAGTTTACTTTAACAATAATGTCCTTGGATAGGTATCTGGCCATCTGTAAACCTCTACGTTACACCTCTATTATGAACCCTGGGTGTGCTAAATTAACTTCTGTATCATGGGCAAGTAGCTTAAGCAATGTGCCATTACTATATATAGTATTGGGCAAATGCGGTTTGTAAGAAAGTTCTATTGACCATTTCTTCTGTGATTATGATCCTCTCCTAGAACTTTCTTGCTCAGACACATCCAATGTAAAAATTCAAGGGATCTAGCGACCAACCCTTTAATTGTTTCCCATTAATGATCATTGTATCATATGTAATATTGTAAAGGATGTTCTAAAAATCGGATCGAGTACTGGAAAACAGAAAGCCTTCTCCACCTGCAGCTCCACCTGGCTGTGGTGTCCTATATTATGGGACATTCATTTTTATGTATGTGATTCCCAACAGAAAACAGTCAATGACCTTAACCAAAGTTTATCTCTGTTGTACACAGTAGTGGTTCCATTAATAACCCATTAATTTATAGCCTAGGAATATGATATAAAAAAAGCATTTAAAAATATGTTAGTAATTAAATATCCCTATCTACAAAGTTCAGAATGATATTAACAATATATAATACTTTATTACATATGTCACAGGACGCCCTGTGTGTGGTTTGGGAAATAAGGCAAACCAGGCCACACAAGCTCTTTTACAACTGAAGGAGCTTTATTATAACACACTATGATCAAGCCAAAACCTTATCCTACCAAGCAAACACTGTCCTTGGGATACAGTTCTGGATCTCTGGACTCACTCTCTGGGATTCACTGGCTTGGCTCCAAACTGCTGGGCGCTACTCATTCTCTGTTTCGTTTCGCCTTCTGGCTCCTGGATCACTTGCTCTCAAGCTAAGGGACAAGGTAGTATGTCACAGCTCTGAGATGCCAGCACTGCTAAGCAGTGTCTAGCTCTGTTCTCCCTTGCTCAGCTTTCCCATTCTGCCAAACTCAAGTCTGCTTCTCCTGCGGACTAGCCTCCTGTCCCCTTGCTCAAGCTCAGGGGCAGGATAGAGTTATCAGCTCTTGCTACAGAATACTGCCAGCATGTATCCTAGCTCTTCTTTGTCTTGTGCTTCCCCCATGTGGACAAAAGGCTCTTTTTTATTCCCACATTCCTTTGAAGTGCAAATGTTCCAACCTTTAACAGCAGCCAATCATCAGACTTACTAAACAGCAGACCAATCAGCAATTACTTAACAATCCTACTGCCCAGACCTGATGGCACCGGTCTAATAAATTATGACAGGCAGAAGTTTTACTCATTGAGTACTTGTGGACAGAGGACTAACACATATTCCCAACAGTGTGCATGGAACATTTTACATAAACATTATTTACACAAGATATAATACTGGGAAAGGTTGTTCCTGGATGAACAATGTTATATATTAAGACTGGGAACTCTTAAATATATTAACTAATTCAAGTGTCTTATAGACCCCCTGGTGGTCCGTTACAGAAACATTCCAGTAAAAAAAAGTAAAAGACTTTTAGAAAAAAAGAAATTATCGTTGAAATTTAAAAAAAAAAAAATTCAATCCTAATGCTGTAATAAAGATAGTCCAATCTGGTCCTAAAGCAGTAGGAATATGGACAAACATAAAAAAACTGCTGAATTCATTACAAGTCCAGGTGGCCATATTTATAAAGTCACGTTATCGCAAATTTGAAGCCTTAAAGTAATAAGGACAATGCATTTCAGCCACGTGTCCATTATCCACAGATGACTGAACGCATTTGTCCTGAAAGTCCATTGAAATGTTCCATTACGACTTAGATATGAGAATACGCATGAACTCTGACAGTAATATGGAGTGGACTAGGGAGAAGTGGCTGTTTGTTTTGGTGTAAGTATATTAATATAGAATACTTACATAATATAATGTTTATTATGTATAATAGATCCATAAGTAGGGGCAAGATAAAGGTAAGAACTTCTCGGTAGTATTTTCAGAAATACTTTCTTGTTTGGGAGACAATAGGAGCTTAGAAGGAGTAAGATGTGGCTAAGAAGCTGGGGTGGGTAGGAGAAGGATTTGGGGTGCTAAGAGAATGGGTAGACTTTAGTGGTTTTAGTATGGGGGGAAACATTGATATTTGTTTGCACTGTAAATAACATAAAACAAAAAATAATAAAGCACTGAGTGTACACCAGTGTATTGTGTTCTTTATATAACCTACAGTACCAATTGCTATTGAGAATATTATTTATAGTTCATGGAGATTGTATTGTTTTACAAGCTACAAAAAACAATCTTTTATACATGTCTCTGTAAAAAATTCTGAAAGGAAGAACAAATAAATTAGAACGAGATTTCTCATTTATCGGGTTATTCAATAAAAGTTCTATTGTTAGAAAATGGTGCCAATTTTGCCCCAACCAATCAGATGCTAGCTTTCAAATGTTAATAAGATCTGATTGGTTGGGGCAAAATTAGACCATTTAACGATAAGACCTTTTTGATAAACCCTGTAATCCCCTGACAAGGAAAAACCCCAGACTAAATGCAATTGTATTTTTTCAGGCTAAAACACCCATTACCTGCGAAACAACCCCACAGACTATAGATTTTTAGATAATACACAACTTCTACAACATAAGGAGTGGAATTCTATTTTCATGGAAATTATACTTTTAGAAAAAATTAGAAAAAGCACACACTGAGACAAGGTAACAGAGATATATGGCCAACAAATAGCCCCAAAAAGGGTAACACATCTCTTACGCAGAATGTTCACTCCTCCTCATTGATAAGATTTAAATATATTATATTGTATATAAATGTGATTCATATCACCAATAGTAACAAATATAAACCTGGAAAGACTGTGTTACTATTGGTGATATGAATGACATATATACAAATATAAACCCTGGAAAGAATGTGTTACTATTGGTGATATGAATTACATTTATATATAAATAAACCCTGGAAAGACCGATGTTACTATCGGGTGTGATATGAATGACATTTATATACAAATATAACCCTGGAAAGGACTATGTTACTATTGGTAATATGAATTACATTTATATACAATATAACCCTGGAAAGACTATGTTATCTATTGGTGATATGAATGACATTTATATACAAATATTACCCGGAAAGACTGTGTTACTATTGGTGATATGAATGACATTTATATACAAATATAAACCTAGAAAGCTGTGTTACTATTGGTGATATGAATGACATTTTATACAAATATAAAAACCTGGAAAGACTGTGTTACTATGGAGATATGAATGACATTTATATACAAATATAAACCTGGAAAGACTATGTTACTATTGGTGATATGAATGAATTTATATACAAAATAAAAACCCTGGAAAGACTATTTACTATTGGTGATATGAATGACATTTATATACAAATATAAACCTGGAAAGACTGTGTTACTATTGGAGATATGAAAAAAATAACCCATTATGGCCCACCCCCATACATCATGGCCACACACCCAAACATCTCAGGGACATCACAGAATCACGCACACTACACAAACATCTGCCATGCCCCCAGACATCACAGACACCCCCTACCCATGCCCTAAATGGTAGGCCATTGAACACGATTGAAACAGCCATCGCCATGTCCCCAAATATTTTCAACCACCAATCTCACGTCCAAGCCTCCTGGACACCACAACATCACAGACATGCCCCCAGATCGTCCAACCTAGAATGCTGTGCCCCCCCACTGCAACATTGCAGACATGCCACATCCACCTACTCAAACCAGGACAGTTGGGGGTATGGAATACATGGGAATTACCTGCATTACTGGACTTAAGCACCAGACACATAATGCCCACGGTGTCACACATTCACAGTAGTGACAACTAAAACAACAAAGACATCATGGCACTTTCAATTCAGACCAGAAGTAACTTTATTGATTGGGACTAATAGTCAATATAAAGTAGTCTGTGCAAGGATAAAGTGTGAAAGTGCAAACAAAGTGACACACTGCTCACTAATGTGCAAATAATGTGACACTCTTAATAAAATCACACACGCTAAGACAGTGCAACAGAATGAAGCCCGACTTTAACACAGACAAAGAGCCGCACGTCACATGATTCAGAGACACTGAGCTGTCAGTCACTCAAGTGCTGCGGTATTAGTTGTTTCCCAACAGCAAATTCCATGTAGCATGTTCATGTGTAGGTTCACCACAACATTTGTATATTACACTCCAAGTGGAAAAACTGATAACGTTGTATAAAGTTTTGCAATAAACATATGTGCTATACGTCCCTCAAGCAATGTCACTTCCTCAACTCATAAATATACATACATGCGTACATTACCAAATGTGACTTCTTTTTCCGCCGGTCTCTTCCATCAAGCCACACACCTGCACTTAAAAAATACTATACCCACATGTGTACACGGGTACAACTGCTAGTACCTTAAATACACATTTGCTGCATGTAAGATGTAATAGCCTTAATTTGTTTCCCTGAAATGTTTGATTTATGTGTATGTGTACTAATCAATAAATATTCAAAACGCATTATACCTGAGTGCAGTGTCATGGCAATTCTTTGTAAGGGACAACCAGCTAGGTCCCCTCACACTGGCACCAAGACAATGCTATAGGTGGAGTGCTGTGATTTCTATTTGTGTGTGTATATATATATATTATATATAGTCCTGTATTAAGAAAGTAGGGTGCACTCAAGGGTGTCTTATTAATATATTTTAATAGTGCAATAAAAGGCAACATTTCGGTCTGAATCTCGGACCTTTATCAAGCAACAATATATATATATATATATATCAAATGGTGTGTCAAGGTGCACAATCGGACTTCATTCAACTTTTTTATTGAAGGTGCAAAAACAGCGACGTTTCGCCTCGCTTCTCAGACCTTTCTCAAGCTAATAACATTTGTGAATTAACACACTTAAAATGGAGCAAACAGGCCCACCTTTCTTCATTACAACATAAGTGTATCACACATAGTGCAAACCACATGGGCCATTTATCTACTGTCCCTACACCTGTATAATTAAATGCAGGTCCACGATATAGTGTATAATGAGACAGTGCCTCTATTTAAAAGTGCATATAATTTTTTTTTAAAAGTGCATATAATTTTTTTTTAAAAGTGCATTAATTTTTTTTAAAAGTGCATATAATTTTTTTTAAAAGTGGCATATAATTTTTTTAAAAGTGCATATAATTTTTTTAAAAATGCATATAGTTTTTAAAAAGTGTAAGTGTCTAGTTAAAAAATTTTTTATGTTTTAAAAATTACATTACAAGAAGTGCATCTGTTTTAAATGCCTGCTTGCAGTGCTAGACTAGTCGTGCTAAATATTGAGCGAAATTCATCTGGACACGTGCCTTAAAGTGCAAATTCTTATAAATAGTGACTAATAACTTCAACCTTAAAAACAATTCTATATAAACGGAAGACCACATAAATACTATATTGGATTACAGTCTTATTATTAAAAGTTATCATTCAGTTAAAAAGCATCTTAGTGAATAGTGTTCATTAAGACCATTGGGGTTCAAAGTTTCAAATGCCGTATCCAGTAAGTCTCTCTCTGTAGAAGCATCTTAGCTCTACCCCCCCCTCCTTGGTTGTGGGGTATGGTCAATAGCTATATACTTCAAGGCCGATAGTCCAGACCTGCTTGGAGAAAATGCTTGGCAAACGGTTTCACTGTGTGGTTATCCCTAAATGCTGTAGAAATAGCAGAGCGATGTCCATCCATTCGGATCTTAACGATAAAATCGTGTTTCCCAATGTAGACCAGTTCGCATGGGCACGTGATCATATAGACTGTGTGTTGTCGTACCAGTAATCCTGTGCTTGATTTTAATAATCTCTTTAGTGATAGGATGTTGGAATGTCTTTCTGGCGTCATATATTTGCATGAGGTGCACCTTTGGCAACTGTAGCACCCAGGTTCACAACTAGACAACCAATTTGTTTTTTATAACATGACATGGGGTCCGAGTGTACTAAGATGTCCTTAAGGTTCTCCCTTCTAAGGCGACAGCGGGTTTAGGTGGGAAAATTTTATTTAACGGATCATTGGTCATTAAAATCCTCCAATTACTACAGATGCTCTTTTGGTTCAGTGCCCAAGGTATTATATTGGACACTACAGATAATTTTTGTTGATCCATTATCATTCTATTATTAGCATCTTCTGCCAAATATGCTTTTGATAACGCTGATTTTAACACTTCTTGTGTGTATCCCCTCTGCGAAAATCTGACCCACATATGTTTCAATTGTATTTCTCTAAGTGTTATATCTGAAATGTTTCTTAGAACACGGCAAATTGCGAAATTGGGAGAGATTGTTTCAGCTTCGGTGGGTGGCAGCTGTTATATGCCAAAAGAGTATTCCTATCTCTTTTGAAGATAGAGTTAGCTCAATTTTTTACCTGTCTTATAAATAACCAATCAGATATTCAACGTAATTGTCTTATCTTTGAAGTGAAATGAATTGTGGAATTCTTTAAATTCATGTCTATAATCATTCTATCAAGATCTTCTTTTGACCCCCACCAGATCAGAATGACATCATCTATGTACCTGTAAAATAATAAGAGATTATCCACATATTGTCCAAGTATATATTTCTGTTCATACTTATACATATATATGTTGGCGTATGCCGGCGCCATGGCCGCACCCATTGAAGTTCCCCAATATCTGGAGATAGTAAATGTTTTTAAACGAAAGAAGTTATATTTCAATGTGAGTTCCAATAGGTCTATGGTGAACTCTTTTGTGCTGTGTTGCCCTGACCATACTCATAAATAAATTCTCTCACAGTTGCAATCCCTCCCTCGTGGGGGATGTAATATAGAGACATTGTCGCATGTAGTGTGGCCAACCATATATTACCTTTTCGTCGGGTAGTTCCACGTCTTTAATAACTTCAATTAGATGTTTAGTATCTCTCAAGTATGAGGGAAATTTTGTACTATGGGTTGTAACATCTTATCCACATACTTTACCAATGGTTCCAGGAGGCTCCCTCTGACCCATACTATGGCCTTCCCTGGGGGTTTGTTTGGCATCCTTATGCAATTTTTGAGTAATATCAGTACAAGGCAACGTGGATATTTTATATTAAAAAGTTACTTATCTCTTGGGAAATTATTCCAGCTGATAAAGCATACCATACTCTATCTTGGACAATATTTTTGTATGGAGTGTGGGATCTCCCATCAACTTCAAATAGACATTTTTGTCACTTAGTTGTCCTTTAATCTCATTACTGTAATTCACATAGTTCATAATAGCTATACCCCCACCCTTTTCAGCCGGATGTATCACTATCACTATCATGGGACTTTGGAACAAATTTCAATAATTTTAGAATGTACAGGGCTTTTCGATAATTTTTGAAAATAGCCTTGAACGTTTGAAAATTATCGAAAATATGATCGGAGACATTTTCGAGTTTCTGATTGTATTTTCGAAAATCGAATGTTTGAGGCTATTTTCAAAAATCTTAGAAAATACGACGGACACTCGAAAATGGTCTCCAATCGTATTTTCAATAATTTTCGAATGTTCGAGGTTTTCTTCGAAAAATATTGAAAATAGCCCCGTACATTTGAAATTATCGAAAATTAATTCCGGTTTCAGATTTTCAGATCTCCGGATTTTCCTGAGTTCCGGGAATCCGAAAACAGAACAAAACTAGTACGTTTCGCCCATCTCTAATATATAATATACATTCAGAAATATAACGGGGTGTGTAAAGTAGAGGTTTAGTTTAGTTATATATACTGTTATATGTTATAAGGTTCTAAGATTGTAAGCTCTTCTTCAGTATACAATTTGATGTAACATAACGTAAAAAAAAACGCAGGACCTTTTTAGCAAATTTTATACTTATGTAAATCATTTATTACATGGAAACAAACCCTTAGATATTATATTATAATTTAACTTATTACAAGGTTGATACTAATTTTATCTAAATCTAACCTAAAACTAGAGATAATCAAAATCAAATTATCTGATGTAATGTTTAAAGTTTATTATTTCCCAAGGGTTTGTTCATTACCCAAACACAAGAAATCCTGGAAGGTTTCCCCCAGGTGACTGTGTAACTGTTATCAGGTATATAAGGAGATCAGGTCAACACTTCTCTACTCTCAGAACTTGGACCCATTCTGGTAGTCAGGTTGGTATCATGGTCAATGAACATGTTTCCTCAATAGGGTTTACATTGTAAGAAATGTTTGTATTTACAAGATGGCAATAGGTTATGATCTCTATAAGAACAATAGGAAGATAATTAGATTTATTTCATTTGAATTTGGCATATTAAGAAGTGTTTTATCACATTTTATTTAAATGTTTTAACCTTTCCAAATGTGTAAGGTATATTTGGGTGTAATATGAATTTACCTTGTGATTTATAAATTGATATGGAACAGTAAATATTATAACTTTCCTCAAAATGAACCAATTATTTTCTTTAATTTGATTGAAAATGTTTTAAATAAACACAATATAAAATAAACAAAATGTACATTGTTCTAATATTACACACATATCGACTAATATGTAAAGTTTAATGTAAAACATTATAGTAAATTTACTTGTAAATTAAGCTTTATTTTTTGAGCAAATTTTAGTATTCATACAAGTTAGTTTCCTTATATATAATTTAACTTCTAACAATAATTATAGCCTTCAAAGCCTGAAAGTTGTATAGGGTAGGGTATATATATTTCAACGTCACACATCTATTATCTATGTACCATTGCTCTCAAATTGTAATAAAAAAATTTAATGTTCTGTGAAACAGTAAAATGATCTCATACACTATATTCTATTTAAATAATTGATTACTCTTTTGTAATTAATAATTTGGCTTGTATGTATCATAAATACATGAAACGTAGTTTTTTTGACTGTACAAGTATCTAACCTAATTCAATAGGACTAATTAGGATGCGCCAACACTTCCAATATTGTGTAAAGCTATGTCTTACTCCCATTCTTCAATAAATGATCAGGAGCAGGCTTGGGTTATTTTGACCATTTCTGTCAGTCACAGTAAGTTGTTTTACATTTTTTTTGTTGAGTAGGTTAAAAAACTTAATTTGTTAATTTAAGGTAGTTACAATTCAAAAATTCTGTTTTTTGACTATTATATACCACGTCGTGTTTGTGGGTATTGATTGAAGTAATTTTGTACCTAATTATGTGATTTTTCCAAGCAATAATGTATAAATTATACAGTACTTTAGAGGGATATCCTTATTCATACATTTTTCAAATCTACCCATATTTTTGTTCAATTTGTTATAATTTCAAAAACATAGTTAATCTAAAATTGAGGCATGGTAGTATTTCAGAATTGGAAAGTTTGTTCCTATATCTTAAGATTTGTACATGTAAGGATTAGTGTTAGTCGTCTAATACAGACAATTTTATGGTCTTCATTTCACTTTTAAAGTCTAATGCTAAAGCAGTTCATTGCCAGTGCAAAGATTAAAGGTGACATGGACATCCTTGTCAGGTACCGTTTGCTTATTTAAAAGTGTCATATTAAACTTAAGATATGTATTATTGCTGTGATTATTATATAATGTTATCATTGTTTTTGCCCATTTTGTATTCTGATAGTGAGATACAGTGAGTTCTCACCCGGGATCTGTCGATTATCGGATCCCATTTTTTGTTATATACAATCAAGGTTATTCAATAAAAGTTCTTATCTTTAAAAATGGTTTATTTTTTTGCCCCAACCAATCAGATGTTAGCTTTCAAATGTTAAATGATATCTGATTGGTGGGGCAAATTTTAACAATAAGAACTTTTATTGAATCTCCCTGTATATTTGTTATATACTACTACTATAGGTACTCACTGTAACTTCATCACCTATACAGGTTTGTATTAATTAAAGGGGTGCATATCTATACTCTATATAGACAGGCAGAACAAATATGCACACAGATGTTTTGCATAATGTTAGAGGCCTCAACACCCCGCAGAAGCACAAAATGGCCATGCAATATTACAAAAAATCCAGACCAGATATATAACTATATTTCAGGAAACCCACTTAAAAAAAAAGGGTAGAAAATTTAAATTACTGGAACATCCAACACAAACCATTTTTAGGCTTTCTCCACGTCGGACAAAGCGAAGAAGTGTAATAATCTTTCAAAAGTTATTGCCTGGTGGTGGAGGAATCAGATTACTGTCATCCGAAAGTTAGGGTATATTAAACTAAATATCTCATTCAAAATTGCCAGCAACAATAATTACTTAACAGAATCATTACCTCTACTTCTGGCCCCATTATTATGCTGGGGACTTCAATGCAACATTAAATTCAAGATTGGATAAATCTAAAACAACTTCCCAAAACCCAGGCAAACCTTTTAGGACAGTTATCAACGTTGCTTAAAATATGTAACTTGATACATACGTAGAGGGCAGCCTTCCCACATAAACAAGAATATACCATTACTCACAGTCCACCAAATATTGTAATTGTAATGGGCCAAACACACAGCTGACATTTTAATAAAAACAGTCACTCCCCTAAACATGATCAGCCCATAATATTTCAACAATGACTCTAATCTATCCTTTATCTGATCTTCCCTCTACCATTTGCTACATAGTGAAAATCTGCATGTTCCTCTCATCCCAAATACCGCTAGGTTATGCATGCTCTCATCTATAGCACCTGGACTACTGTAACCTACTACTTACTGGTCTTCCTTCTTCCCACCTTCAGTCTATACTTAGCTCAGCTACACATATTTTTTTTCTCTCTAATAAACCGGATTCCAAACAAACTGGCTCCCCGTTAAACAGTGAATTGTACAAAATCCTTCACCTAACATTTAAATCCCTTCACTCTGCTGCTCCTCCTTATATTTCTTCTCTAGTGTCCCCATATATTTTGCCCACACCTTCTATCATCACAGAACCAGCTCCTGTACAGACCCCACACTTGTACTGCTTTCTCTCGTCTCTTAAACCTTTTCCTTTGTGGCTCCCATCCTCTATTCCCCTCTCTCTACGTCAAGAAACCACCAATTAGCAGGTTTAAATCTACCTTTACATCCTACCTATCTGGTAACCAGCACAGTATATGATATCTATATTCTATATATGATAAATCTACCCTTACATCCTACTATCCGGTAACCAGCACAGTATATGGTATCTATATATCTATATATGATAAATCTACCCTTACACCCTACCTATCCGGTAACCAGTAAGTATATGGTATCTATACTATAATGATACATCTATCCTTACATCCTACCTGTCTGGTAACCAGTACAGTATATGGTATCTATATATCTATATATGATACATCTACCCTACATCCTACCTATCCGGTAACCAGCACAGTATATGATATATATTATCTATATATGATAAATCTACCCTTACATCCTACCTATCCGTAACCAGCACAGTATATGATATCTATAATCTATATATGATAAATCTACCCTTACATCCTACCTATCTGGTAACCAGCACAGTATATGATATATATATATCTATATATGATAAATTAGCCTTACATCCTACCTATCTGGTAACCCGTACAGTATATAATTGTGTTTTTACACTGCATACGTCTCAATCCAGCACTAACCCATTCCATTATCTGTATGTTACCCTCCTATCTAGATTGTAAGCTCTATGGGGCAGGGACCTCCTTTCCTCTTGTGGCAAGGCTCTTATAAAAACTATACATACATACATATACAACATAGATTTGGGTTTAAAATAATATTTAGAGGTGACAAGAAGTAAAATAGAAAGTCTTTGTTTGAATACTTTTCAATTATGCGTCTTTCCCTTAGACAATGTATAAGAACCAGACATCGATCACTGAGATTTCTCTCTTGGGATTTCCAGAATCTCGACAACTTCAAGATTCCGCTCTTCACCCTGTTCCTTTTGATGTACATTCTGACAGTCTGTGAAAATGTCCTCATCATAGTGTTGGTGTCAACCAGTCAGAACTCCAGACCCCCATGTACTTCTTCCTCCAGCAGTTGTCCATATCCGACCTTCTGGTAACTGGAAATATTGTTCCCATTCTGTTACAAACAGTATCAATAAAGAGGCCATATTGCCTCTTGTTGGTTGCCTGACACAATTATATTTTTGGTAGTTTTGAACATTTCAATGTTTACTTCTAACAATAATGTCCTATGACAGAATCTGGCCATCTGTAACCCTCTACGTTACACCTCTGTCATGAACCATAGAGTTTGTGTTAAATTTGCTTCCATGTCATGGGCAATTGGGTTTAGCACTGTAGTTATTACTATATATAGTATTGGGCAACTACAGTTCTGTAAAGAAAGTTCCATTGACCATTTCTTCTGTGATCTGGATCCTCTGCTACAACTCCTTGTTCAGACCCATTAATAAAGTAAAGATTCAAGTGTTCATGAGACCACCCCTTTAACTTGTTTCCCATTAATGATCATCATTGTATCATATGTCATATAGTAAATGATGTTCTAAAGATCAAGTCCAGTATTGGGAACAGAAAGCCTTCTCCACCTTGAGCTCCCACCGATGGTGGTGTCCATATTCTTTGGGCTTTAATCTCTATCTATGTGATTCCCCACAGAAAACATCAGGGACTTAAGCAAATTTCTTCTTTGTTGTACACAGTAGTGGTTCCATTGGTTAACCAGTGATTTATAGCCTGAGAAAATAAGATATAAAAAAGGCCTTTAAAAACATGCTAGTAAAATGATTATGCTGTGTACAAATATTACAATTACATGTCTAAACAATATGCATAAATTACTGTAATAAGTATTTATTTTTTTTTAAAAATTGAAATTTCTACTTACATGCTCTTGAATCACAAAGGCAGCAATGTTTATAAGATAGTTTGATCCCTTATGTTAAGACTATGTTCCGCTGGAT
This sequence comes from Hymenochirus boettgeri, assembly GCA_019447015.1. NCBI lineage: Eukaryota > Metazoa > Chordata > Amphibia > Anura > Pipidae > Hymenochirus > Hymenochirus boettgeri. The sequence goes on from JAACNH010000116.1 coordinate 279,793, forward strand.
TTGTGGATTTTCAAAAATCCAAAATCTGCAGCAGACTCATTGAAGTCTTTGAAATGGAAAGGGTTCAGAGAAGGGCATCTAAATTGAGGAAATGAGGATATTTGCTAGATGGGTTGAACTGGATGGACGTATGTCTTATTCAACCGCAAATACTATTTCCAAAAAAAAAACTGCAAAGACACAGGTCAAGGTCAGTTTAGGGTTACAAAATGAATTAACCAACCTTCTTCTTATGTTATGTCTAAATGACTGGCAAACTAAATATAAGGCCCAGTTGGATATCCACAAGATGTCTCTGAGATGTTTCATTTCTTAGCCTTCGCCTCTGTGTTAGGGGTATGTTCTCAGCTCTGTGTTGCAGGGTTCTGTGACACCAGCTTGTGATCTAAAGGGTGGTGGGAGTCAAACATCAAATAATGATCTGTGTGTGTTGGTTTTCTGTAAACCTCTACTTCCAGTTTACCATTCTCCTGACTTTACCAAGCAGTCAAGAAAGCCAGTGTGTGTTTTGTATCTTCCATTGTAAATTTGATGTTCTGGTCTACCACATTAATGTGTTCTGTGAAAGCTTGTACTTTTTCTGGTGGATTTTAACCCAGGTGTCATCCACATATCTGAACCAGTGGCTGGATGCTATGTCCATAAAGGTATTAAGCGTCTGTTTTCTACCTCCTCCATGTAAAGGTTGGCACAATAGGTGAAAACTGGAGATCCCATAGCACATCCGTCTTTTTGCTTATAGAAGCGTTTCAAGAAATAAACTTCAAGTCCAGTTGATCTAATTGAATACAACAGATATACCATGACCTGGATGAATGAGAACCTTCACAAGCATATTTCAAATAATTTTGGGAGAGAGAAAACCCTCAAACTTGTATGGCAATATGAAAAGAGAGCAGAAGGAAATTGGCAGACTACAGAAACCACCTGCGATTTAACTCCATTGTAGACAACAAAGGCTAGTACCATGAGCATACATCTGGATTCCCCAGTTAAAGGCATCAAAGCCAAACAGATACTGTAAAAGGCTCAACACAGCTCTTAAATGAACGGGTACGAGAGGAACACATTTTACAGTTGATGCTTTAATGCATAACATTACAACTAGAACAGAACCTGGCCTCACAGCTACCTGTGGCCATCTGGGAAAGAGTGATGGAGTTCACCAAACAAGCACAGCTTTCTCAGCATGTAAGGGCAAAACAAGGCAACAGAACAAGTTCTCTATATTGTCATCCCAGAACAGCCCCAAGAAGAACAACTACCTTGGAGACAAAAGGAGGGAAGTGTCACTTCATCAAACAATGAGGAATGGGTGAGAAACTTGTCTAAAAGGACCTTGACCCAACCAGAAAGGGAAGTCTGGCTAAGGGTTTGAACTTTGCTATCACTCCTAAAGCCATCCCTGTGGTGGATATTATAGCCAGCCACAGAAGCCTCAATCACAATAATAAGGTACCACAGAGTGAGGCAGAACAACTTCGCCTTAAGGTATCTGCAGCCTTAGCCAGTGCTAAAACTCCTTCACCTAACCTGACCAGACAGGAAAAAGAGGCCTTAACATCCCTCAAGAAGATTCCAGTATACACATTCTAACCGGCGACAAGGGAAGATGCACATAGTGGTACTCAACACCTCAGACTACCATGATAAGGTGACCATGCTCCTGGCCAATAACAACACAGGAGGCCTTAACAGGGATCCCACCAACCGTTACAAGTAAAGAGTCATAGACCAAATTAGAAGTTAAATCCGGCACTAGCGAAAGTATATATACCAAAAGTTTGGCCAGGTGCTCAAATAGGTAAAGACATCAATATAAATAACAAGAAAAAGGACCTATAGCACTCTGCATAAAATTCCTTTATTAGTATAGGAAAACATAAAACATACTTAAAAACAAATATAGGCACCTAAAACTAACTGTATAGCATTTCAAGTATAAGTAGCACATAGTTCCACCTCAATATGGATATACAAATATATACACTCAGTGTTAAACATATATCAGTACTGCAACATATTATCTCTATCCAAAATTGGAGCAATATAGCATAATGTGTAGAAAGGGGTGCATACGATACCATCAGAGTATTGCTTGTATCTAAGAGGTAGTTTAGGTGTCCAATCCGCCATACGCGTTTCGTCTACTGACTTTTCGTTGGCTAAAAAATTTAGAGTGCGCCCACGCTGTATTTACTGCTGCTACTCTCGCGAGACTAGATCGAGAGTGTCATTGGTCCACATACAATTCTCTGCTCTCCCCTATTTGTGGTCTCCTGTCAGGTCCGGTAGGAAAAGTGCAGTCTCCTATCAGAGCCGTTTCTAATAGTTAGCAGTAAACTGCAAAGACATAGTTTCCTATCAGGTCCGTGTCGGGTTTAAACCATAAGATTGAAGCATGCCAATGAGCTCATCACAATTCCGGCAAATCACACCATCAAGGGAGAATGCATAAATATAATAGATGATAGCTAACTCTAATAATATCATGTGCATTAAAAAAAAGAATACACACATTATCTACAAATGTGATGAAGTGATCCACATTATTTGTAATAATGCAATAAACACATATATAGTTCAAATATACACACTCGAACACTTATCGCTTGTCGGCAATGTGAAACAATGTGAAGACCCGAGCAAATATTTGGCCCATTTACAATATAGACCCAAAATTAGACCTCAAAACCTAGAGAATATGTACATATAATTGAATATATAATGAAACAATTATCTAAATACACTTTCAATCAAAATGATTAACTGAGTCCAAACTGGATATCTGATTAGTATAATTGCCCATCGTCCAATTCAGATGATTTGTCCGCTTCATGTACCATAGTATGTTACTTTAACTACTGACGCCTCAAATTTCAGATGAGATTAATAAGTGGTCTCGGAGGGGCCCCACCGAGAATTTGTAACGACATGAAATAAAATAAATAAGTAAAGCAAGATCAATAGAAAAAATTCAAACAAAATAGTAAAGTCCAGATCTTCATTTAACACATACGTGATATCGTGATTCACATTGCAACAATCTCTGGGTAATGCCCACACTCTCAGATTACGATAATATGCTCCAAACCAAAACATTTTAATTTAAACTATACATTCATGAATATTAAAAAATGTTGTGCTACAGTAGAAAGTGTTTATTATTTTCTCGGTCTCTTTTGCATTCTTTATGTTTGAGAGATGGCTAGAAAGCCTACATTTAAGTTTTTGAGTTGTCATACCTATGTATAATAAATTACATGGACATTGTGTGCATATATCAGTTTGATGTATTGCAATTAAAATAGTTGTGTATCACATATTTATATTGTTTTTTTGCATCCCAAACTTCTCTCTCGTCGACTCATAAATTACAGTAGCTACATTGACCACAGGGTAAGGTTCCTGAATTTTTATCCCTTTAGAGGGAAATGACTCTTTGTAGTTTCTCTCCTAGATTCATGCTTCTCCTAGTTGTAATTGATGGTGTATTTCATATAATTAGAATGGATCTTATCATTTGGAGAATATGCCAATTTTTCTGTAAAATGGCCCGAACTTTCAGGTCAAACATTTATACAAACATGTGTTTGTATAAATGTTTGACCAGATCAGTAACACTTCGCTAAATGTAGTTGTAAATTAGCCTAATTGGAGTGCTTCCACTATCCTTGTATTGTATGTATTTATTGCGAGGCTTGGTCAAGCCTCCATGTGGTAATAGCACCCCAACACGCCCCTTTTATGAGAGGTCCTATGCTTTAATATAAAGCCTGGATGGCCTCTTCCCTCATTGTACGATCCGTACATTTTGAGGGTTAGAGAAAACGATCCGTACATTCGAGGGTTAGAGAAAACCATCCGTACATCGAGGGTTAGAGAAACGATCCGTACATTCGAGGGTTAGAAAAAACGATCCGTACATTCTAGGGTTAGAGAAAACCATCCGTACATTCAAGGGTTAGAGAAAACGATCCGTACATTCTAGGGTTAGAGAAAACGATCTGTACATTCCAGGGTTAGAGAAAACGATCCGTACATTCGAGGGTTAGAGAAAACGACCCGTACATTCTAGCGTTAGAGAAAACGATCCGTACATTCGAGGGTTAGAGAAAACGATCCGTACATTCTAGCGTTAGAGAAAACGATCCGTACATTCGAGGGTTAGAGAAAACGATCCGTACATTCGAGGGTTAGAGAAAACGATCGTACATTCGAGGGTTGGGTTAGAGAAAACGATCCGTACATTCGAGGGTTAGAGAAAACGATCCGTACATTCTAGCGTTAGAGAAAACGATCCGTACATTCGAGGGTTAGAGAAAACGATCCTTACATTCTAGGGTTAGAGAAAACAATCCGTACATTCTAGGGTTAGAGAAAACGATCCGTACAATCGAGGGTTAGAGAAAACGATCCGTACATTCGAGGGTTAGTGAAAACGATCCGTACATTCGAGGGTTAGAGAAAACGATCCGTACATTCGAGGGTTAGAGAAAACGATCCGTACATTCGAGGGTTAGTGAAAACGATCCGTACATTCGAGGGTTAGTGAAAACGATCCGTACATTCGAGGGTTAGAGAAAACGATCCGTACATTCGAGGGTTAGAGAAAACAATCCGTACATTCGAGGGTTAGAGAAAACGATCCGTACATTCGAGGGTTAGAGAAAACGATCCGTACATTCTAGGGTTAGAGAAAACGATCCGTACATCGAGGGTTAGTGAAAACGATCCGTACATTCGAGGGTTAGTGAAAACTATCCGTACATTCGAGGGTTAGTGAAAACGATCCGTACATTCTAGGGTTAGAGAAAACGATCCGTACATTCGAGGGTTAGAGAAAACATCCGTACATTCGAGGGTTAGAGAAACATCCTAATTGAGGTTAGAGAAAACGATCCATAATTCGAGGGTTAAAAAAAGATCCATACATTCGAGGGTTAGAGAAACGATCCATACATTCGGGTTAGTGAAAACGATCCGTACATTCTAGGGTTAGAGAAACGATCCGTACATTCGAGGGTTAGAGAAAACGATCCATACATTCGAGGGTTAGAGAAAACGATCCATACATTCGAGGGTTAGAGTTAGAGAAAACGATCCGTACATTCGAGGGTTAGAGAAAACGATCCGTACATTCGAGGGTTAGAGAAAACGACGACTTCGAGGGAGAGAAAACGATCTAAATTCGAGGGTTAGAGAAAACGATCCGTACATTCGAGGGTTAGAGAAAACGATCTAATTCGAGAGTTAGAGAAAACGATCCGTACATTCGAGAGTTAGAGAAAACGATCCGTACATTCGAGAGTTAAGAGAAACGATCAGTACATTCGAGAGTTAGAGAAAAGATCAGTACATTCGAGAGTTAGAGAAAACGATCCGTACATTCGAGGGTTAGAGAAAACGATCTACATTCGAGGGTTAGAGAAAACGATCAGTACATTCGGAGGTTAGAGAAAACGATCAGTACATTCGAGGGTTAGAGAAAACGATCCGTACATTAGGGTTAGAGAAAACGATCCGTACATTCGAGGGTTAGAGAAAACGATCAGTACATTCGAGGGTTAGAGAAAACGATCAGTACATTCGAGAGTTAGAGAAAACGATCAGTACATTCGAGAGTTAGAGAAAACGATCAGTACATTCGAGAGTTAGAGAAAACGATCAGTACATTCGAGAGTTAGAGAAAACGATCAGTACATTCGAGAGTTAGAGAAAACGATCAGTACATTCGAGAGTTAGAGAAAAACATCAAAGAGAAAACTCAGACATTCGAGAGTTAAGAGAAAACGATCGTACATTCGAGAGTTAGAGAAACGATCAGTACATTCGAGAGTTAGAGAAACGATCAGTACATTGAGGAGTTAGAGAAAAGATCAGTACATTCGAGAGTTAGAGAAAACGATCCGTACATTCGAGAGTTAGAGAAAACGATCAGTACATTCGAGAGTTAGAGAAAACGATCAGTACATTCGAGAGTTAGAGAAACGATCAGTACATTCGAGAGTTAGAGAAAACGATCAGTACATTCGAGAGTTAGAGAAAACGATCAGTACATTCGAGAGTTAGAGAAAACGATCAGTACATTCTAGGGTTAGAGAAAACGATCTGTACATTCCAGGGTTAGAGAAAACGATCCGTACATTCGAGGGTTAGAGAAAACGACCCGTACATTCTAGCGTTAGAGAAAACAATCCGTACATTCGAGGGTTAGAGAAAACGATCCGTACATTCTAGCGTTAGAGAAAACGATCCGTACATTCGAGGGTTAGAGAAAACGATCCGTACATTCGAGGGTTAGGGAAAACGATCCGTACATTCGAGGGTTAGAGAAAACGATCCGTACATTCGAGGGTTAGAGAAAACGATCCGTACATTCTAGCGTTAGAGAAAACGATCCGTACATTCGAGGGTTAGAGAAAACGATCCTTACATTCTAGGGTTAGAGAAAACAATCCGTACATTCTAGGGTTAGAGAAAACGATCCGTACAATCGAGGGTTAGAGAAAACGATCCGTACATTCGAGGGTTAGTGAAAACGATCCGTACATTCGAGGGTTAGAGAAAACGATCCGTACATTCGAGGGTTAGAGAAAACGATCCGTACATTCGAGGGTTAGAGAAAACGATCCGTACATTCGAGGGTTAGAGAAAACCATCCGTACATTCGAGGGTTAGAGAAAACGATACGTACATTCGAGGGTTAGAGAAAACGATACGTACATTCGAGGGTTAGAGAAAACGATCCGTACATTCGAGGGTTAGAGAAAACGATCCGTACATTCGAGGGTTAGAGAAACGATCGTACATTCGAGGGTTAGTGAAACGATCCGTACATTCGAGGGTTAGTGAAAACGATCCGTACATTCGAGGGTTTGGGAAAACGATCCGTACATTCGAGGGTTAGAGAAACAATCCATACATCGAGTGTTAGAGAAAACGATCCGTACATTCTAGGGTTAGTGAAAACGATCGTACATTCTAGGGTTAGAGAAAACGATCCGTACATTCGAGGGTTAGTGAAAACGATCCGTACATTCGAGGGTTAGTGAAAACGATCCGTACATTCGAGGGTTAGAGAAAACGATCCGTACATTCTAGGGTTAGTGAAAACGATCTGTACATTCGAGGGTTAGAGAAAACCATCCGTACATTCGAGGGTTAGAGAAAACGATCCGTACATTCGAGGGTTAGAGAAACGATCCATACACGAGGGTTAGAAAAACGATCCATACATTCGAGGGTTGAGAAAACGATCCATACATTCGGGGTTAGAGAAAACGATCCGTACATCTAGGGTTAGAGAGAAAACGATCCGTACATTCGAGGGTTAGAGAAAACGATCCATACATTCGAGGGTTAGAGAAAAACGATCCATACATTCGAGGGTAGAGAAAACGATCCGTACATTCGAGGGTAGAGAAAACGATCCGACATTCGAGGGTTAGAGAAACGATCCGTCATTCGAGGGTTAGAAAACGATCCATACATTCGAGGGTTAGAGGAAAACGATCCGTACATTCGAGGGTTAGAGAAAACGAACCGTACATTCGCGAGGTTAGAGAAAACGATCAGTACATTCGAGAGTTAGTGAAACGATTCGTACATTCGAGAGTTAGAGAAAACGATCAGTACATTCGAGAGTTAGAGAAAACGATAGTAATATCGAGAGTTAGAGAAAACGATCCGTACATTCGAGGGTTGAGGAAAACGATCCGTACATTCGAGGGTTAGAGAAAACAATCAGTACTTCGAGAGTTAGAGAAAACGATCAGTACATTGGAGGGTTAGAGGAAAACGATCCGTACATCTGGGTTAGAAAAACGATCCGTACATCGAGGGTTAGAGAAAACGATCAGTACATTCGAGGTTAGAGAAACGTAGTACATCGAGAGTAGAGAAAACGATCAGTACATTCGAGGTTAGAGAAAACGATCAGTACATCGAGAGTTAGAGAAACGATCAGTACATTCGAGAGTTAGAGAAAACGATCAGTACATTCGAGAGTTAGAGAAAACGATCAGTACATTCGAGAGTTAGGAAAACGATCAGTACATTCGAGAGTTGTAGAGAAAACGATCAGTACATTCGAGAGTTAGAGAAAACGATCAGACATTCGAGGAGTTAGAGAAAACGATCAGTACATTCGAGAGTTAGAGTTGAGAAGAAAACGATCAGTACATTCGAGAGTTAGAGAAAACGATCAGTACATTCGAGAGTTAGAGAAAACGATCAGTACATCGAGGAGTTAGAGAACGATCAGTAATTCGGGTTAGAGGAAAACGATCAGTACATTCGAGAGTTAGAGAAAACGATCAGTACATTCGAGAGTTAGAGAAAACGATCAGTACATTCGAGAGTTAGAGAAAACGATCAGTACATTCGAGAGTTAGAGAAAACGATCAGTACATTCGAGGGTTAGAGAAAACGATCAGTACATTCGAGGGTTAGAGAAAACAATCCGTACATTCTAGGGTTAGAGAAAACGATCAGTACATTCGAGAGTTAGAGAAAAACGATCGTACATTCGAGAGTTAGAGAAAAGATCAACTTCGAGAGTAGAGAAAAACGATCCGTACATTCGAGGGTTAGGAAAAACGATCCGTACATTCGAGGGTTAGAGAAAAACGATCAGTACATTCGAGAGTTGAGAGAAAACGATCAGTACATTCGAGAGTTAGAGAAAACGATCCGTACATTCGAGGGTTAGAGAAAACGATCAGTACATTCGAGAGTTAGAGAAAACGATCCGTACATTCTAGGGTTAGAGAAAACGATCCGTACATTCTAGGGTTAGAGAAAACGATCCGTACATTCGAGGGTTAGAGAAAACGATCCGTACATTCTAGGGTTAGAGAAAACGATCCGTACATTCGAGGGTTAGAGAAAACGATCCGTACATTCTAGGGTTAGAGAAAACGATCCGTACATTCTAGGGTTAGAGAAAATCCGTACATCGAGGGTTAGAGAAAACGATCCGTACATTCTAGGGTTAGAGAAAACGACCGTACATTCGAGGGTTAGAGAAAACGATCCGTACATTTAGCGTTAGAGAAAACGATCCGTACATTCGAGGGTTAGAGAAAACGATCCGTACATTCTAGGGTTAGAGAAAACGATCCGTACATTCTAGGGTTAGAGAAAATGATCCGTACAATCGAGGGTTAGAGAAAACGATCCGTACATTCGAGGGTAGTGAAAACGATCCGTACATTCGAGGGTTAGAGAAAACGACCGTACATTCGAGGGTTAGAGAAAACGATCGTACATTAGAGAGTTAAGGAAAACGATCCGTACATTCGAGGGTTAGAGAAAACGATCCGTACATTCGAGGGGTAGAGAAAACGATCCGTACATTCTAGGGTTAGAGAAAACGATCCGTACATTCGAGGGTTAGAGCAGAAAACGATCGTACATTCGAGGGTTAGAGAAAACGATCTGTACATTCTAGGGTTAGGAAAACGATCCGTACATTCGAGGGTTAGGAAAAAGATCCGTACATTCGAGAGTTAGAGAAAACGATCCGTACATTCTAGGGTAGAGAAAACGATCCGTACATTCTAGGGTTAGAGAAAAAGATCCGTACATCGAGGGTTAGAGAAAACGATCTGTACATTCGAGAGTTAGAGAAACGATCCGTACATTCTAGGGTTAGAGAAAACGAACCGTACATTCGAGGGTTAGGAAAACGATCTGTACATTCGAGGTTAGAGGAAAACGATCCGTACATTCTAGGGTTAGAGAAAACGAACCGTACATTCGAGGGTTAGAGAAAACGATCTTACATTCGAGGGTTAGAGAAAACGATCCGTACATTCGAGGGTTAGGAAAACGATCCGTACATTCGAGGGTTAGAGAAAAGATCCGTACATTTAGGGTTAGAGAAAACGAACCGTACATTCGAGGGTTAGAGAAAACGATTCGTACATTCGAGGTTAGAGAAAACGATCCGTACATTCTAGGGTTAGAGAAAACGAACCGTCATGAGGGTTAGAGAAAACGATCTGTACATTCGAGGTGTAGAGAAACGATCCGTACATTTAGGGTTAGAGAAAACGACCGTACATTCTAGGGTTAGAAAAACGATCTGTATATCGAGGGTTAGAGAAAACGATACGTACATTCGAGAGGTAGGGAAAACGATCTGTACATTCGAGGGTTAGAGAGAAAACGTTCTGTAAATTCGAGGGGTTAGAGAAAACGATCTATACATAGAGGTAAGTGAAAACGATCCATACATTCGAGGGTTACCGAAAATGAACGATACATTCGAGGGTTAGTGAACGGCACGTAAATTCCATAATTATTGCTTTTTCGATAATTATCGAAAATACAGCCGCTGTCCGGAAAGTCTGAGAAACCCAGGTCCCTAGTTAGTTTGAGAGGTCCGAGTCAATTCGGACTTGTTAAGTTCGACTTGAACTCGGGTTTGAGCTTTCTGACATTATCACTGGCCTGCCTTTTGGGGCAAACCATCTCGGTCTAAATCAATTATTTGTGGTTAAAATGGCATTGATTCTGGTTATAATAATTATGTAAAAAGTTTGATCTTTATGGCTTGGTTAATGCTAATGAACTGAAGGGTGGATAAGATGTCTAATGAACTGGAGGGCTGATTACACTGGGCCTGGCTAATGAACTGGAGGGCTGACTAACACTGGATAATGAACTGGAGGGCTGACTAACACTGGATAAGGACTGGAGGGCTGACTACACTGGCTCATGAACTGGCTAAGAAACTGAAGCCTGATAACAATGGCTAATGAACTGGAGGGATGACTAACACTGGATAATGAACTGGAGGGCTTACTACACTGGCTTATGAACTGAAGGCCTGACAACAATAGCTAATGAACTGGAGGGATGACAACACTGGGTAATGAACTTACCACAAACACATGCTGACAGTGACTGCTAAACTTTTCTTGGGGGTTGATGGGGCCAAACCTTGGAACTCCTGATGTTTTGGAAAATACAATTCCCAGCATGCCTTGGTAGCAGAATGCAACCAAGATATGCTGGGAGTTTTAGTTTCTTAACATTTGAAGTTTTAAGGTTTGCCATCACTGCTATTTAGGTAATGGCACCAGCAGCCCCCCCTAGAGGAGGTTTAGCAGTCCTTGTACACAGCAGTGAGACAGAGGGTAAAAACCAGAACCAGAAATGGGTTCAGTATAACTTAGTTACTTTCTCCTGCTCTGCTTTGGCGAATCAACGCGCAGAAGAGTACAAGTTCAGGCAAGGGCGGGAAGGGGGTAGAGACCCCCCCTCTATCTAGGAATGGAGCACCTGTGTTGAATGCAGTATTGCAGGAAAAACATTTTTTTCCCTCACTCTCTGGGCCCCATTCAAAAGTACCCTCTTCCCCCCTGATGGTGGCCCCAGAGGTTTTTAAACTGTAGTTAAGTAGATGGGCTAAAAGTATCTTCATAATTGAATGTTTTGAGCATTGTCTGTATTTAAACCAACTTAGAAACATACTTTATTAGATCTATAAATTACAAATAATGCTGAATACCTTGCTAATACTGGTGTGGGAGCAGCAATAATAATATGGTCACAGATATATAATGGACATAAAGAAGTATAACAGTGGTATGTAAATTCAAGGTTTTAGTCATATATACACTGTTTGTCATTGATAAGGTTCTAAGGGGGTTATCCTATAAAAGTTCTTATCGTTAAAAATGGTGCTAATTTTGCCCCAACCAATCAGAACTTATGTAACATTTGAAAGCTAACATCTGATTGGTTGGGGCAAAATTAGCACCATTTTTAACGATAAGAACTTTTATTGAATCTCCCTGTAAGATTGTAAGCTCTTCTTCAGGATACAATTGGATGTAACAAATTGTTAAAAGACCTGCACAATATTTTTTAGCATAATTTATGAATACTTATGTAAATTAATTTGTTACATGGTAACAAACCCTTAGATTATCCTTTGTATAATTTAACTTATTACAAGGCTGAAAATTATTTTATCTAAATCTAAACTAAAACTAAAGATAATCAATTCAAATTAGCCTAATGTTTATAAGTTTTATTATTTCCCAGAGGTTTGATCATTATCCCAACCACAAGAGATCCCAGAAGGTTCCCCCAAGGTGACTGTGTTACTGTTATCAGGTAATATAAGGAGGTCAGGTCAACACTTCTCTACTCTCAGCATTGGGGTCCATTCTGGTAGGCAGGTTGGTATCATGATCAATGAACATCTTTCTTGTGTAGGGTTTACATTGTAAGAAATGTTTGTATTTACAATGGTAATATGCTTGTGAAGGTTCTCATTCATCCAGGTCATGGTATATCTGTTGTATTCAATTAGATCAACTGGACTTGAAATGTCATTTCAAGTCCAGTTGATCTAATTCAATACAACAGATATACAATGGTAATAGGTAATGATCTCTATAAGAACAATTGGAAGATAATAAAGATTTTATTCAATTTGAAGTTGTGCATATTAAGAAGTGTTTTTAACACATTTTATTTAAATGTATTAATCTTTTCTAAATGTGTAGGGGAATATTTGTAATGTTTATATGTAATATGAACTTACCCTGTTAATTATAAATCTGATATTGAACAGTATATAACATCAATGTGAACCAATTTTATTTTTATTTAAAACCTCAAATATTTGTTGTTTGTGTGGACAATGTGTGTGATTATTATTTAAGGTAACTTAGATACAATTCAAAAATGTTGGTGAGAAGTCGTTGGTGAGAAGAGACCACCAATTTATTATTTTACGTGGATATCTTTTCGATGCAATGTTAACATTGTAAAGAAAAATAACACTTCACCCAAGTGGGTGTCACAATCTCCCTATTTTCTTTCTCTCTTTTGAGGTTTCATTATCTAAAATTTATAGTGAAAAAATAAAATAAAAGTTCATTATTTGTATGAACAAGGCTTTATGATAAGGGTTGTTTTTTAAGGTAAATGTAGCATAAAATGTTGTCTTTTTCTCTATAGGACAGTGTAACAACCAAACTGTCATCCATTAAGCCCGGGGGAAAGTGTTTTATTCCCACCCCCTTAGCCAAGGATTCTATATGGTAAGAAATCTTTCTGATTCCATTCTTTGTAATGTTGTATCTTGTGTTTAAGATCCAAAAAAACTTAAATATTTTAAACAGAATGAAAAATTATCTTGCAGTATTTTCTTGCATTTTACACTATCCGTAGGTTATTGTTTAAAGGGCAAGTCCAGCCCTAAAATGAAAACTTACATACAGGTAAATCACCCCCCAAAACCCTAAACAGTAATAGTTTGAAATGTGAAATATATGAGTCTAACCTGAAATCCTGACAATGTCCTGGTGCCCCTGTTTCTGCTTCCTGGTTCTTCCAGTTTGTAGCTGTCAGTTATGGATTTGACAGTTGACATCACAGCCAATGACTGAATGTTAATCCCCTATCTGCCTCTTCTGAGCATGCCCAGGCTCAGTACAGGCTCAGTACAGGTTTCTAAATGGCTCCATGAAGCATCCAGAAGCATAGCAGGCATACAGTAATGAATTCATAGGACAAACTATGATATATCAACATATTTTTAAGAGTCCATTCTTTCTAAAAGATGTTCTTATGAGGGTGGAGTTGCCCTTAAAACAAAAAAATGTCTTTTTTGCATTCTCTTACTTTGGTCAGAAACCTAATTTGGTCATACAATAGATCGTATTCCCACCCATACTCATAGGTACATCATAAACTCTCATCTTTTCATTTTGACATACAGATTCCTCTTCTATACGTCTAGTCCCTATTATCCAATTTAATAAAGGACCAGACTTTTTCTGAATTATTTTAACTTCAACATTAGTAGCTTTGCTCTTCCTTATTCTTATTTTTACTTAGTTTAAGCTATAGGGATTAAATGATCAATAAAATGATGTCAGTTTCCTTGGTATTGTCTTTCTCAGATATTTCCCACTTTCTACTTTGACTCTCTATTATTTCCCTCTGCCTGGCACGACCTAAATCCCTGAATGTGTTTTTAGGGCTACATAGGAAAATACAGTATGTATAAAAAGTTAGAAACAATGAAATATGTATTTGGTCATTAGAGATTTGCCAGAATTCCAATTGGATCCTGGTTTCTCATTGATAATTTAGCTGGTTAACACTAACAATGGAATTTCAATAGATGAAACCTCATTTTGATGTCCAACGTTTGTAGTTTAGGCGTGAAATATCAAAGTTCTAAAGCAAAGCAATGTCTGGTTCCACTGACCCGCCTGCGGAATGATGGCAGCCTTGAATATCTCTAGTAATCTTTTATCCGATCTTCCCTCTAGCATTTAGGTGGCAATAAGATTTGGGGGGGTTACAAAAAGTAAAATAGAAAGTCTTTGTTCTGAATATATTTTTCTATATGTGTTTTTCCCCCAGCCCATGTATAAGAACCAGACATCGATCACTGAGATTTCTCTCTTGGGATTCCAGAATCTCCATAACTTCAGGATTCCGCTCTTCACCCTGTTCCTTTTGATGTACATTCTGACAGTCTGGGAAAATGTCCTCATCATAGTGCTGGTGTCAACCAGTCGGAATCTCCAGACCCCCATGTACTTCTTCCTCCAGCAGTTGTCCATATCCGACCTTCTGGTAACTGGAAATGTTGTGCCCATTCTGCTACAAACAGTAATCAATAAAGAGGCCATATTGCAACTTGTTGGTTGCCTGACACAATTATATTTTTTTGGTAGTTTTGAAACATTCCAGTGTTTACTTCTAACAATAATGTCCTATGACAGATATCTGGCCATCTGTAACCCTCTACGTTACACCTCTGTCATGAACCATAGAGTTTGTGTTAAATTTGCTTCCATGTCATGGGCAATTGGGTTTAGCATTGTAGTTATTACTATATATAGTATTGGGCAACTACAGTTCTGTAAAGAAAGTTCCATTGACCATTTCTTCTGTGATCTGGATCCTCTGCTACAAATCTCTTGTTCAGACCCATCTAAAGTAAAGATTCAAGTCATTGTAGAGGTTGCACCTTTAACTTGTTTCCCATTAATGATCATTGTTGTATCATATGTCAATATTGTAAATGATGTCTTAAAGATCAAGTCCAGTGCTGGAAGACAGAAAGCCTTCTCCACCTGCAGCTCCCACCTGGCTGTGGTGTCCATATTTAATGGGACTTTAATTTCTATCTATGTGATTCCCAATAGAAAACAATCAATGACCATAACACATGTTCTTTCTCTGTTATACACAGCAGTGGTTCCTTTGGTTAACCCAGTGATTTACAGTCTGAGAAATAAAGATATTAAAGAAGCCTTTAAAAACATGTTAATAAATTGATTATTGCTGTGCACCAATATTACAGTTGATTTTAATGTATATTTTAATTTCATTAATGCTGAATATTTGCAAACATTACTGTAGTAACAGGGTTATTCAATAAAAGTTCTTATCGTTTAAAATGGTGCTTATTTTGCCCCAACCAATCAGATCTTATGTAACATTTGAAAGCTAACATCTGATTGGTTGGGGCAAAATTAGCACCATTTTTAACGATAAGAACATCTCCCTGTAAGTGTTTATTAAAAAAATTAAGTAAAAATTTCTATTTACAGCAATGTTTATTAGATAGTTTGACGCTTTATATTAAAGGGTAACTCCAGACAGTCAGCATATTCCAAGTCTGCATATTCTAAGACTACCCTCCTGAAAGCCCCAGATGAGTTTTTTTTCTTCTCTGCATCCAACCTACCCACAATGAGTTATTAGTACTTTCAGAACAAGGACCCTCAACGGTCTTCTCTACTCTTACGGGCAATGACTGTCAGTCATTGCTTCTATGGTAACGTCACAGCCAATGGCTGACAGTCATTGCCAATCGAGCAATTGCGATCACACTCAGCTTGCAACAGGAGCAGAGGAGAAGCAGAAGAAGGACTTCCGACAGGGGTCCTTGATCAGTAAGTAATAATAACTCATCGCAGAAGCGTCGGATGCAAGTAAGAGTAAAATGCATCTAAAGTTTTAAACTTTTGGAATTTGCAAACTTTTTCTGAGGCTGGAGTAACCCTTTAAGACCAGAACCTTCAGATTTTAAAACTCCTTCCAAATTTCTGTAATGGCCCCAAAGCAGTAGGATTATGGAAACCAAAGCTAGTTGATTGTAAAAGACTAATTAAACATTTGCTATCTTAAACTTTTAGTAAGAAAAGTTCTCGCTTTTTAAATTACAACCTGCTTTATCAGATCATCTGAGGGTATAAATGCATAGGTGACCTTAAAAAGATCAATCCATTATTGTGAAGAAGTCAGACAAAGGAGGGGCCATTGTTATACTAAATAGGCAGGATTATAATAATGAATCATGGTATGAGTATGCAATATTAATAGACAAAGAAATTAGACACGTCACACAGTCTATACTTGGGAATGGAAGGCCGCAGCTTTTTTATTTTATTCACATAACTTATTACATCATAATATTTAATTCATATTATTTGATCATTATTAAACAACAAAAAAACGGCCTGCCTATACGATGTATGTGCAGCCATATTTTTAATTCATTGGCCATCCCCACAAGGGCAATGAGCCTTCTACCATCCAATCGCCAAGCCAATGGTGTTACCTACTAGTAATCGCCAGTGGCCAGTCCCCATTGAACCATACAAGTCTCAATGGCATTTTGTAGACCAAGGCAAAATATGTCTCATCCTATCTCGGATAAATGTACCATATCGCTGCGGTATAAGCCTTCGCCCCAGTTTTCTAGATCTGTGTGACGGTAGGTTGACATCCCGGTTGCCATTGCGAACCTTGCAATGCTATAATTAATTTTTCTACGACACTTCTCAAGTTGCTTCAAGTTAGGGTTTGTATACCACAGCCTTCTGGGTACTATTTCGGACCATGAGATGGTGACCCGGTAACAGAATTTGCAATTGAGCTAAGTCTTTCCTTATTAATTTAATCAGCTCGATAGATTTAACGTGCCCAATATCGTTACCCCCCAGATGTATCAGAATAATATCCGGTTTACCCCACTTACTAAGCATATGAGCGATTATTGAGAATAGGTCTTGCCACCTGGCTCCTTGGATACCTAGCCAATAAATCTTTACCGAACTATAGGGAAATGATAAATTGGTGCTGTAATTTCGTTTCTCAGCTCAACGTCTTGCCCGAAATATAAATGAGTGGCCCACTATCCAAATCCTCCTCTGGCGAGCTCCTGAAACAACAAATTTTTAAATTTTTTAACCGGTTTTTAACAGGATCGACTAAACTTGGGCGCCCATAACTTTGGATTTTGGATGCCGGGAAGCCTAATATGAAGGCCTGTGTGGCAGCCCCTATCCTGAAGGAGTATGATTTGTAATTTCTGCCTTTGAACCCTGCCTGATGTAATGTTAGCTGGATCACTCTCGCAAATTGATACCTTGATAAGTATGAGCCATCCTCATGAATGAGCAATGGCCACCCTACCTTGCATCTGACCGTCGTATAATCTAGGAATGCTTTGATGGGGCACAAGTTAAGATGGTGAAAAGACCCTAGCCACAAAACTCTGCCCTTACCCTCCTGATCAGTCTTAGACCTGCGGATAAGGACTTTGATCCTGTTGCTTATCAAGAACACATCTAAGCAATCTAAACCGCCTGGTAAGTCCTTTCTACTAGAGACTAACCCCCCCACCCGTAGTGCTAGAAAGAATGCAAAAATAAACGATAATTTAAAGAGAAGAAATTCATATGGTGATTTACAAACTGCTGGTAACGCTTCTATCATCGCAGTCAAGATATGTAACGTTATGGGTTTCCTAGAATCACTCAAGTGCCTTATCTTCGTTAGCCCTTTCAGTAGCTGCTTGGTGGCTGGGAGTTTTGTAATATCCTCCACCTCTAATAACTTATAGAAAAAGCCAATACCGGCTAATAACTTCCTAACGCTCGCCACTGCGGACCTTCCTTCTGCTAGTTGTAGGATAAACTGTATCAGTATGTCTGGCTCGTGGGCTTCTGGGTTATAGTTTTCTTTAAACCTGAGCCATTTTAGCCAGGCCGCCTTATAGGCCAACCATGTGCTTTGCACTACTGATTGTCTTACGAAGTACCAGAATCCGGCTGGATATCTTCCCAGAGTTCTTCGGGAATTACTTGGCCCTCTTCTTCTGCCCAAGTCACCAAGTTCCTGAATTTCTTCAATTGCGAACGGGATAAGGAGTCAGCTAATAAATTCTTCTGACCAGGCAAATGTTTGGCTTTTAGCCAAATGTTGAATTCCAATGCTTTGAGCACTATCAGCCTTAAAACCTTTGATACCTCTCCAGATTTACCTGACAGGGAATTAACCACCTGCACCACTCCCGTGTTGTCACAATTTAACCAAATCCTTTTGTTCGCTAACCTTGGCCCCCAAATGGCTAAAGAAAAGTACACTGGTATGATTACTAGCAGTACTAAATTTGATATCAATCTGGATCTGAGCCAACCTTCCGGCCATGGAACCGAAAACCAACTTCCCTGCAGAAATCCTCCGCAGCCAACTGATGCTGCTGAGTCGGTGTAAAACTCCAGCGCACAGTCGTCGGTGAAGTCTTCCTGCCACTTTGAATTCCCATTGAAGTTTTCCAAAAAGCGAGCCCAGATCTTTAGGTCGTCCCTAACTTCGCTCTTTAGGCGGATGTGCCAGTTTGGCTTGCTTATGCCGATAGTTAGATTAATCAACTTACTAGCTTTCAGCACCAGCGAAATTAGCTGTTTGAGTTTGCTGAGCTTGTCTTGTGGCCGTCTGAATTCCATTTTTTCCGTATATAGCGTGATCCCCAGAAACTCTAATGTGGTTTTTGGGGCCACCGTCTTCTCTGCCGCTACAGGAATACCTAACATGTCATAATGAAAAGCCTTAAATGATTTGGAGCAAATATTGGTACCAGGGGGGCCGATAAACAAAAAATCATCTAGATAATGTAACGTTAATTTAGAATCAGACACTTGTGAAACTAGCTATTCGATAAACGTGGCAAACAACTCAAAATAATAACATGAGATGCTGTACCCCATAGGGAGGCATTTATCGAAATAAAACCTCCCTTCAAATTGGAAGCCTAGCAAATGGTGACATTTGGGATTGATGGGTAGCAGCCTAGATACGGATTTAATATCGCTTTTAGCCATTAGGGAACCTTGGCCACTGAGTTTTAGCAGCTCCAGCGCCTTGTCGAATGAAGCGTATTTCACCTTACATGCTATAGGGTCAATTCCGTCATTAATCGAGTTGCCTGCTGGAAATGACAAGTGGTGGATCAGCCTAAACTCATTTGCTCCCCTTTTAGGTACTAAACCGAACGGCGAGATCCTGAACAACTTGAAGGGAGGGTAAGGGAACGGCCCGCTAACCTACCTAGCGATAACTCTTTATAGATTTTTTGCCTTACAATCTGCGGGTTTTCGCTGACTGATTTGAGGTTCTCTCCTGATCCATAACTATATACATTGTTGTCGGATGGGATCCAGAATCCCAGAGTAAAGCCAAACTCAATTATCTGGGTACTCGTTCTGTTTGGGTAACCCTTTAAAAATTGCAGCAACCTTGGCTGCTTCACTGGCGTTATCAGGTTTGGGTCCCAATCTAAGCCCTGCTCTCGTAGCTTGTCCTGCCTGTTTTTTAAGGCATCTAATGGCGGGATGTTGTCCTCCACATACTGCGCAGTCGTGGCGAAAGCGGCAGCTAAGGCCCCATTTACAGTTACCCTCGTTGAATGCCCAGCAAGCGTTTGGTTTACCGGGGGCTTGAGGCTGCTTAGCCTGACTGTGGCCGGTGGGGCTTGAGACTTATGGGAGACCATCCCTAGCCATAAGTCCACGTCTTTCTCCCCCCACTTCATACCTCTATGGACTGACATTTTTTGGCGAAATCGGTCGTCGTATATAAACCAACTAAGGCCCCTGAAAGACTTGTACGCGTCAATTATGGTATCTAGATGTTTAAACAAGCCCGGCACCATTTCTGGTTTGCTCTTACACAGAATGTTTGAATATATACAGTACGCCTGTAACCAATTGTGCGTCTCCTATCCTCATCTTTTTCACCTTTTACCTCTTTTTTGAGGAAGTCCTTCGCTGCCGGCAGGAGAGATAATAAATCGATATACTTCCCCTTTACTATTCTCTCCTTTACGTTACTAGACAAATGTAGCCCTAATGGGGTAGTTTCACACACTATCACATCCCTAAAATTTTCCTCATGCACCCCTGTGTTCCCGCCCGCTAGGGTCCCACCAGGAGACATTGCACACATGTAACTTTCTATGCATTCCCTCAAACCCGGATTTTGCCACATGAAATTACCTGAGGCCATATCTTGAGAGTCCTTCTCATCCTGAATCAGCTGGGAGGGACCAGGCATAGGAGTAGGTGTTGCCATTCCCCTGGGGGCAGTCTGAGAGACTTTGTATTGGCTGCTTCTAGGGGAAAATAGCATGTCCCCTCCCCCTCCAGTCTTGGTGAGCTTGCCGGCCATAACTGCTGCCTTGGCTGTGTGGGTGGTGCTGACTGCATGGCTCCGCCCACCACATTCCCCCGACTCACCATTCTGGCAGCTTTTTGAGACCGGAGCTTGTCAGACCTCCTGGCTTGAGGAACCATCTTCCTCCTTTTGATTGCCGGTTCCGGGATAGAGCAGCCGCTCGTCGCTTCCTCGGACTCCGACACCGCGGTGATTTCGGACCTCACACAGCCCTTCAATGCCTCCAGGCCAGCACTCCCGGCTCTCTGTATCCAGGCGCTAACTTCCTCCGGTATGTCTTCCATTCAGCTGCCGTCCTCGCCGCGCTGCTTTCCTCCCGGGTTAATCCGCCTCAGGCTGCTCCTCTCTTACAGATAGAACTGGTGTAGATACTCACAGAGTTATGTTCTTTACTCCACTCTGTCTTAAGTGGCAAAGTACAGCTTATGGAGACAAAATGTAGACGAGCCACAAGCAGCAAGTGTGAACTGCAACAATCTTAAATGTGTACAAAGCGACATGTTTCGAAGCTTGATAAAGGAGCATGTGGCTCCGAAACATGTCTCTTTGTACACATTAAAGATTGTTGCAGTTCACACTTGCTGCTTGTGGCTCGTCTACATTTTGTCTCCATAAGCTGCTCCTCTCTTACCTCTGCCGGCTGCTTTATGACTTCGGGGGGCTTCCCGCCTGAATCTTCTTCCAATCACCAGGCAGGTACGGCAAAACACCTGGGCTATGCTAATTACCCTAGCAGCTAATTTTTAACCCCTTCCTGCCTGCCCTACGCTGAATAGGAATTCTTAACCCCTTGCTGCCTGCCCTACACTGAATAGGCATAACTGGATAGCCCCTATACCATGAGGCATAACTTTTTATTCAGTTATGCCTACCTTACACCAACTGTGGGACGTTAAAATATACAGAAAATGGAAACATGACCCCACTACAGAATTTAAAGCTAAGTTGGAAGGTCTAGTGGAAGAAGTTTTTCCATCGTGTTGTTTAATAAAAGCATGTTGGTATTTTTGGTTCCTATATTTCATCACTTACCCAAAATCCATAAAAATGAACTCCCCCTAAAGGAAGGCCTATTGTGGCATCTCTTAATGAAGGATTGTCAGAGATAATGGATTTTCTTCTCCAACCCCTGGTTAAAAGGTTACATTCATATGTGAGAGATACTACCCACATACTTGTGTCTTGGCAGGAAGGGTACCCATTGGCTACGGCAGATGTAGTGTCATTTTATTCATGTATTCCACATGAGTGGGGTATACATGCCATTAATTACCACCTGGATAGATACAGTATCTATCCCCAGGCTCTACTGTACCTATTAAATCATAATTTCTTCCAGTATGATGGTTCATTTTATATACAGTGTTGTGGGGCACCAATGGGGGCTAAATTCTCGCCCACATATGCCAATCTGTTTATGGGGTGGTGGGAGGAGACTTATCTCTTCCACCACCCCACATATACCGGTTTTGATTCCAAGGTTGTTGCCTATCACAGATACATAGACGATTTGTTGTTTATCTGGAAGGGCACCAAGATTGGATTTGAGAATTGGATGGAAGAACTATGTGATAATATGTATAATTTGAGATTCACGTATAATTACGGGGATAATCAAGTACAGTATTTGGATCTTACTATTAAGGGTATAGGGACAAAAATATGTACCCATAATTACCAAAAACCTGATGCACGGAATACTATCCTTTTGGCAAGTTCGAGTCATCCATCTCACTGTATTAAAGAACTTCCTTATGGTCAGTACTTGAGATTGCTCAGAAACTGCTCAGATGACTCTTCGTTTCAGATAGCTAAAGATAAAATGACAGCTAGTTTCTAGAGATGTCCGAACTTCGCAAAATCCGGTCCGCTCGAGGACCCGCGAATTTTCGGAAAAAATTCGAAAATCCGCGAGCGGACCCATTAAAATAAAAAAAAAACTCGAAAATACAAGAAATCCGCGGTTCGGAAGTTCGGAAGGTGGAAAATCCGGAAAAATCCACCGTTCGCGAACGGGATAAGTCCGCGGCGGATCCGGGATTGGATCCACGAACTGGCCATCCCTACTAGTTTCACAGAACGAGGGTATAGTGAGGTACGGGGAATTTGGAAAAATAAAAACAAAAGTAAGAACAAGAATAGGTATGGTAACCACATAGACACGGCTGTGTCAGATCTTTTTCACTACCAGGTACAGCCCACAATACAAAAAAGTAGTTAACTGTAAGGGAAGTTTTTATGAAAGAAGGATAAATTCATTTGTAAGGTAAAATGAAGTTCAGCAACTGTGGCAACAACTGTTTGTACTAATAAAAGTCATAAGTAGAGACAGATAGGATTGACTGGGAGTTCACGACAGATGAACTTGTCAGAATGATGAGCCTAAAAATGATCAATGATGAGTAGCTAATCCTGTAGTACATGTGTAAATACTAGCCGACCGCTGTATGGGTAATATAATCTTTAGTTATGCATGTCCTAGTAATCGGTGTGTCTAATCATGCTGTGCAAGGGTAAACATGTCTTGTTTCCTTATTGACCACGGAAGAAATAAATAAGCTATGCCCTTTTGTGAATACAAGTTAAACCTATATAAGCTATTCAATTTGTACGCGCTCTCTCTCCCCTTGACAGTTGACAGCTGTTGCTGCCTGGGTGGGAGCTGCTTGCAAGTATCTGTGTATGTGTCTGTCTTTATGGAATAAAACTTGTTCTTATTTTTCATCAGATTGTTTCTCTCAATAGTCTGTTTTTCTACGACATTTTGGAGGTTCCACCGAGATTTGACGTGTGTCACTGCAGGAATCTTCAGGGCACCGCTCAAATCTGCTACTCGGCGCTGAGGGAACAACCTGGTGAGACTGGAGAACCTGAAAGACTCCACGTAAGGTGAATACTGACTTGGGGGAAGGAATACTAGATTTCTGAGGTAAATCTAAGTCCCTCCAGGGGCCGTATATCACGCTTGACGTTGGGTGAAGACCCACTAGGGCTGGTCCGGTGCTGACTGAAAGTTGCACCTGATTGACTATTAGGACACCTTGACGCTAGAGATCGGTAGGGATCATAAGAACTAGGTCAGGAAGGTCACTGAGTAGAGCAATTTAGGGGTCAGTGGAAAGTCAGGGATCGCTAGGGAGCAAGCTAGCTAGCAAGCAGACAGAGGAGCTGCTGAAATTTTATACTAAGTTACAGGTAAGACTCTGTGAAATAATAGAGATGGGAAATAGAAAGTCCAGGCCGACAAAATCTGACGCTCAAACGTCTGACGTCCAAACACCTGATGTCCAGACGCCTGAAGCCCAGACAACTAATGTTCAGACACCTGAGATCCAGGAGCCCGAGAGCCCTGGTCTCCCTCCCAACGCCCAGTTCATGTTAACCAATTACGGCCCAAAGTCAGTAGCAAGTTTTCATAAGTGGGTAAAGAAGTTTGGGTTCCCTGATAAAGGAAGCTTTAGTATGACACAGTTATTAAAAATGAGAGGAAAGATGGATATATATGTAGAGCTGAATAGCGATGTGGTTGAACTAAAGGATTATGAGGCATATAGTATGTGGTTAGAAGAAGCATATGTAAGAAAGGGACAAGGGGTTAAGGGGAAGGGGGACACCACTAACTCTGTTTGTCAAGATCCTTCCCTCCAGGCTTCTCTCCTTAAGGATCCTTGGCTCTACGAGCCCCCTCCTCCGTACAACTTAGATGGTCACCCAGTCCCTAACATCGTACAAAGAGAAACAAGTCAACAGCCAGCCCAGCAACAGTCAGCCGCCGCCGCCGCACTACCTCCAAATGCCCCACCAGCATCGCAACATGACTCGGACAACCAGGCTGTAAGTACTAAGCCGCCTACCCTATATGCCTCTCTCCCTAGACCACCGCAACATGAAGCGGACCCCCCACTTCAGAATGATGTTTCCCACCATCTGGAAAACGCAGACCTCACGGTCGTGCCATAAAAGCCGCAGCAAACCGGATACGTGCCACCCTCTACAACTCGGACAGGTCTTGTATACAAGGGACAGCCTAGAGTCACCAATACTCACTCACAGCTGGACGAGAACCTGCAAGCACCAAAATTAGAAGTGGCAGACGGACGAGGAACCACGCAGTGGGTATACCGACCGTGGACATTTCATGAGATGAGAAAGGTGGGTGAACATCTGCCCAATATAGAGGAGCAAGGGGGAGCCAAATATGGGAAACAGTTGTTGGAAATCATACATGGGTGGAGGCCATCTGTAAGGGAACTATGAAATTTCCTACTAGGAAACCTGGGAAGACTGTGGGGCAGGGTGTCAAGTGGGCTCCCGGAGAGCGAAGTGGAATATGACTGGCAAACGACCACAGGCGGGCAGGCGACCGATTACCAAAAGGTAATTACAGCTTTTCTAGAACACCTTGTCATAGTTTTCCCGATACAATGTGATGTGAATAAAATCATAGACTGTAAGCAACTGGACGGAGAATCTGTAGCCAATTATCTGACACGACTAACTGAGATATATACGGCTAATGTAGGATTCCCCAAGCCCGACTCTACAGAATTAGGGAAAAGTCCTGTAGGAATATGGGAAGAGACTCTAAATAGATATTTCATTGATGGACTGATACCACCCATAAGGAATCACAAAGAAAAGTTTTTGTCAATAAGGGAGGGAACTCTGACCCAGGTGGAAACACACGCTCTGCATGTTGAAGAATATCTGAAAGAAACAAAACAGAAGGAGACCCTCCGTAAGGAGCAACACGTGACCCGGCTAAAGATGGCCCAACTGTCAGGACATAAAAGGAACCAGGGCAGGGGTCGGGCTAATTGCAGAAGGAAAGGTTGTTGCCACTCGGCTGGGAATAACAAGGAATTAAGGGTTACCAATGTGGAAGCCCGGATCATTTCAAAAGGAATTGCCCTGAGTTGACCCAGGCAAGGAATCACAAATCAGACTGACTAGAGGAGGAGGGGGATCAGAGTCCGGAGGTCCAAGCTGCTACTGAGAGCCTGAGTAAGTACCTTTCTAACCCTGCACCCCTGTCTTACACTCACATACCCACACATGTACCAACTGTAAAAGATTCAATGTATATTGGTGAGAATGTGTACACGGTTATGCCATGTGTCACACTGGTGATTGAAGGACAGCCTGTAAATTTCCTAGTAGACTCTGGGGCTACTAATTCTGTTATTTTGCAATCTGTTTTAAATCCACCTCCAAAACTTAGTGGGGGGTTTGCTTATTCAATGGGGGCGACTGGGAATACAGTCAAGGGAAGCTATACAGTGCCTTTGGCCATTAGC
This sequence comes from Hymenochirus boettgeri, assembly GCA_019447015.1. Taxonomy (NCBI): domain Eukaryota; kingdom Metazoa; phylum Chordata; class Amphibia; order Anura; family Pipidae; genus Hymenochirus; species Hymenochirus boettgeri. The sequence continues at coordinate 305,601 of JAACNH010000116.1, forward strand.
GACGCAATAAAAGGGAAGATTTATCATTCTTTTCTGTTGTCCCAATGTTGTCCTGTCAATCTATTAGCGAGGGATCTGATGTGTGAACTTGGCAGGATCTTGACAGCCGATGAAAACGGCATCACAATAGACAGGGTAGATCCCAGGTTACAAATGGTTAACCTAATTCAGCCTTCCCTGACATGTGTATATCAATGGGCTTTAGTTACTGGTGAACACAGTGAGAATGAATGTTGGATCTCAGCAGCCAGGAATGTGATGAATAGAAGGAATGATGTTGTGTTCATGGAGCCAGATGGTTTACACTAGTCATGTGTCGAGAGGTTACGATGCTGCTCACGAGAGTGCGTGGAATGACACTAAACCAGAACTGGAGGAAATCTTTGTTAGCTACATGTACTGGCAGAGGGATATGTGTGCTCTAGGAATAGAGTTAGGTACGGAACAACAACCCCTGTTCCAAATGGCAGGGTCCGTACCGCACATATCCCTAGCAAGGGGAGTGGGGAACCAGTGGACTGCACTGGGACCATGGATGGCTGGGTGTGAAAACAAGGAGTTGGATTGGAAATTTATGGGGAGCATGAGTTAGACTTATACAGAGTCCAATACAGTTTCCGGCTATGTTTGGGCTGTTGATGTGAGACTCCTTACACCAAACTCCACATGTGACCCAGGTTTTCAAATAAAAACTTCAATCCTTTATTCCGACATTAAAACCGATTACAGACAAACCGGCCTGACGCGTTTCGAACTTAACACACGTTCTTATTCATAGGCTAACATTGCAAACTAGGAGGGGGTTTAAAAAGGTGAGCATGTGGTAATTAAGCTTCATAATTGGATAGCCCAGTCACACCTCCGTATGACTCCACCCTCTGATCCTCCTCCTAGACCAATGTGATCTATACAAAGTAACAATATTTATAAAGCATTAAGTATCAATGCACAATGCTACATAAAACACACTAGTTTGTTCTAAGTAATCAGACTAATTACATTGGGACCTTTCCTAATAATGCCATTTGCAGCTCTGCACATAAATATAATGTGAACACCCCATAGATCTGAGTTTCATGAGTTTAAATTACCCCTGTTTCTCTGAGTATAATGTACATTGATTTCCTTACCGTCCGGAATGCACAATGTGGTCGGCTAATAACCTGGTTCATTCACAGTGGAATGTCCTATATCAGTGTGAAGGAAAACGATCTTGCTTAAAAAACAATCAGGGGGATTCAATAAAAGTTCTTATCGTTTAAAATGGTGCTAATTTTGCCCCAACCAATCAGATCTTATTTAACATTTGAAAGCTAACATCTGATTGGTTGGGGCAAAATTAGCACCATTTTAAACGATAAGAACTTTTATTGAATAACCCTGAATGTGCTTGAATAACCTACATGGGAAAATAGCCCTAATCAATTAGGGGCATTGCTTAGATACAAGGGCCCTCGCTGCACACTCATACATCCCCTAGATTCGTGGACATACCAATGGCCCACAGGGCATGCTGGGAAAAGTAGTCTTAAACAGATCCTAAACAGTAAGAAGCACAGGTATCACAGAAACTCCTCACATACCTGTGTATGCGTTGGAACAGTGGAGACGCTGATAGCTGCAGCCTCCACCGATCCTTCACATGTTACTCAGCAGCCTGTAGAGATCTCCTGCCTCCGACCCTGTACACAACTCCCAGCAGCCCCAGGGGGTAACTCTTAAACATATTGTATTCTCCTCTCTCTGATCCTATACACAAATCCCAGCAGCCTTAGGGAATTACTCTTGTAGGAAAACACTGTCACGGCACTAGGGGCTATCATATCCATAGAATATTAACCCTACAAACTCCATCATCTAATACTGGACAGACTATTATGTCCATACTCATAAATGACCACGGTCAAAGTCAGTGGCCCAAGTAGCACGAAATATCGCAAATGGAGTTCAAGCCTTTCGGAGTTCGTGTCTCCAGTTTGAAAATCCATACTACTTCCATTTTGAGTAATATTTGTACGCGATTGTTGCGATTGTCCTTAGGAATATGCTGTATGCCCTGTACCATTAATCTACTCAGGTCATTATTATTGCAACAATTGAAATGTCTAGCTACAGGACTTCTGGGATTATTATTCTTTATGTCTCTTGTTCTGTCTTTCAGTGATCTAGATGAGCTTCCCACATATTGCATTCCACGCGTTTTACAGGTCAGTAGATATATTACATATTTCCATTTACAGTTAATGTACTGATTGATCTTGTATACTTCCCCCGTGTGTCTATTTTTAACATTAGAGCTAATTGTTATATAATTACATGTTAGACATCTAGTGGCTCCACATTTATATGTTCCTTTCATGTCTAGCCATGTTTTAGTTTTTTCTTTCGGCTTTCTCACCATACTCTTTTAGGTACACATTGATACCCTTGACTGAGTACTTCCTTAATTATCTCATCCTCATATAGGATCGGGATGTATTTCCTAATTAATTTATATTGGGGGCTGTAGGATGTAATGAATTTAATTTTATTTTTATATTGATGATGATTGTGTTTTTTTCTTCCTCTCCCTCCTAAATGGTTTTTCTGTTTTACCTTCGTTTTTATGTATCCCTAATTGTCTTTCCTCTTGGTCTACTCTTCTTCTAGTAGATCTGAGTAATTTAGTATCATAACCTCTATTTTTTAATCTCTCTGTCAGCTCATCTGCTGCCGATTTATATTCCTGCTCTTTAGAGCAGTTTCTCTTTAACCTTATGTATTGTCCATACGGTATCGAGCTGATACAAGTCGTGGGATGACAGGAATCAGCTCTTAGTAGGGTATGTTGGCTTTCTGTAAGCTTTAGTACACAGCCGTTCTCCTTCTGAATATATTGTCAGATCTAGGAAATTGGCAGACTGTCCACTATGGTTTAACTCCTTTATGGTCTGGGCACATTGCTGTTCTGTGCCTGACCATATCCATAACAGGTCATCTATGTAACGTCTATGTTCAAGTATGTGGGGGGGATGGGTGAGGCAAGATGGATGCCTATAAAGATAGTTCTCCTCCCACCAGCCCATAAACAAATTGGCGTAGGTGGGAGAGAACTTACCACCCATCGCAGCCCCACACACCTGGACATAGTATTGATCCATGTATTTGAAGTAGTTATGTGTCAGTAAATACCTTAATGAATCTATTATGTATTCTTTCCATTCAATGGAATAGACACTATATGTATTTAAATGATATCTGACAGCTTCTAGACCTTGTCTATGTGGTATGTTCAAATATAGCAAGATATGTCTACTGTGACTAAATTTAAACTGGAATCCCATTTAGTGTTTCTAACCTGGTTACAAACGGTTGCAAAATTATGTCAATACAATTAGACAGTGCTTCGTTAAGGGAGTTGATACCTGAGATGATGGGTCTACCTTTCACTCTTTCAGTACTCTTGTGCACTTTGGGTACATGGTAGTATATTGGGGTAACTGGATGTTCAGGGATAAGATAAGTACTCATTTTACTATCCAAAAACCCCAATTTAAAACCTTTGTTTATATGTTTGGTCAGTGTGTTCTTAAATTTTTCTGTGGGATCCCTTTCCAGTTTTGTATAAGTTTGAATATCATTTAACTGGTCAAAGGATTCTTTGTGATAATCTTCCACACTCTGAACCACCACTGAACCTCCCTTATCCGCTTTTCTAATTATTATATTATCATCTTTTTTAAGAGTGATCAATGCTTGTTTCTCCTGTCCTGTTAGATTCGATTTACGATTTTTATGACTCTTATTATGTTTAGGTGTGCTCCTCACTTTTAGATCTATTTCTGTAAGTTCTTTTTCTACCATTAGTTGGAAAGTGTCTACACAGGGAGTTCTTAGTGTCTACACAGGGAGTTCTTAGTGTTTACACAGGGAGTTCTTAGTGTCTACACAGGGAGTTCTTAGTGTCTACACAGGGAGTTCATAGATTTACTGGGTAAAAAGTGGATGGGGGTTTGCATAATTGAGTAAGATTGGATGGTTTCATTCCTAAATAATTAACAGTGTTCTCAGTGCTATCATTTAATTTAATAAGGTAACTAAATCCTTCAGAGTTTCCTCCTCTGTTCTCCTAGGTTCCTTGTTAGTTATCTCTACATTATCCACTTCTGTTGTATTATTTAATTCTTTTAAAATTTTATCTGCTAGATCCCATCCCTTTTTTTCCTTAGAGTTAAAGGGCATGTCCACCCCCAAAACTATAATCCCCCCACTACTGGCCCCATTGTGTAGTGTAGTTTAATCCTTACCTCACATCCCAGCTCCATAGGGTTCTCCTGTAGTCCCCCCCCAAATTCCCAAAAACTGCCCACCAGGAGGATAGCAGGTCCATATAGGACTCTGCCTCCTACTTGGCCTCCGGGAGAAGTTTGGCATGCGTACTGCATCCCTTCTCCCCCTCCCTCTCCCTCCCGTTTTGCTATCCCTCCCCCTACCATAAAACCCCTTGGCCACATAATAAAATATGTTCCCCCAGCCCCAACCGCATAAAAATTATTTTTAGAAAGTCCCCAGAACTCTACTTACCTTCCCTCGCTACCCTGGCATTCTGAGAAGCCGGCAGCTGCGTCCGTGATTGGCTGCCTCTCAGCCAATCACGGGCGCGGCTGCCGGTCCTGCCCCCTGCTTGCAGTGTCTCGCAAGCAGAAGGCCGGGCCGGGCGTCGGAGGAGAGAGGGAAGGTAAGTAAACATCTGGGCACTTTCTGAAATTATTTTTATAGCGGTTGGGGTTGGGGGGCAGTATTCTATTATATGGCAAAAGTTCTAATTAAGGGTGGACATACCTTTTAATCAGTGCCCATTTTTTCAAAATGATCTTTCGTACAAATTTATTTATATCCACTATAGTATCTAATAACCTGAAAGTTTCAGTGGGACTGAATGATAAACCCTTATTTAATAACGAAATCTCAGAATAATTAAGGACTCTCTTGGAAATGTTCAGTACATTGTTCTCAATTGGGCCTTGTTACTTCTTGTTCCTGTATTGTTACCTTCTCCTTGTGAATATTGTATTTTCGTTGGTATCTGTTGTTAAATCCCTTGGTTGTTCCATACGATGTCTGTCCTTATATTTCTCTCTTTCCTCTGTAGGAGTCTCTTTGATATTTTGAACCCTCATAAGTATCTTTCTCTGAGTCACTGTAAGACAAATGTGAAGAGCCAGCAAACGGACCATCAATTTCACATTCCCTCTTGCTGTCTGAAAAACTCCCTCTTTTTATTGCTTCCTTTCTCAGTATTGATTTGTATCTTCTTTTATTACCCCTTCTATTATTAGTAGGAGTGTTGTAAGCTGTCTCAAACGTTCTAATGCAGTTTGTAAATGAATAAACTTGATCTTTCTCATAATCCTGTTTATCTCTGTTGTATTTTTTACCTTTGTTTGCCCTTATATGTTTTTCTAAGGTCTCAATTCTGCTATAAGTTCTATCTTGTAATTTGTAGACCATATCATCTTTTTCCCACTCATTTAACCGTTGTTCACTTAGATTGATTTGTTCCTCCAATTTCCTTAGAGTTTTTTGTTTGTGGTTTATTATAATCTCCATCAATCTAAAGGAACAATCAGATAAAATGCGATTCCAGTTTGACATAAACTCTAATTCATCCTCTGTATTAAACGTAGGCCTCTTATTCAATTGTAACCCTCTTGGTATCATTTTTGTTTCTAAATACTTTTCCATACTGGCTATGTCCCACCAAGTGCACGTTTCCTTCACCATCATTTTTTCCAAATTCTGAAACATCCTATCCACATCTCCATTATTATCTACGGTAACTCTTCTAATCTGGAAGTAAACGTCTCCTCTGCTCTAGGGGCCCTATTTATAAAATATCGGTATCGTTATCGTAAAATACCGATCGTTATCGTAAAATAACGACCGGGGTAGGATAGGAGACCTAGGGCCCTATTTATAAAAGACTGGGGTAGGATAGGAGACCTAGGGCCCTATTTATAAAAGATCGGTATCATTATCGTAAAATAACGACCGTTATTTACCGATAACGACCGGTATTTACCGATAACGGCCGTTATTTACCGATATCGGTAAATACCGGTCGTTATCGGTAAATAACGGTCGTTATCGGTAAAAACCCGGTTGTTATTTTACGATAATGATACCGATCTTTTATAAATAGGGCCCTAGGTCTCCTATCCTTATTCATCACTTTATACGTTTTAAACTCAGATCTCTCTTGCATGTTCATATTTCTTTTTTCCATATTGACAATAATTTATTATGCTCAATAACACCCTGTTGTATATCAATAAAGCAGGGCAATAAGAATGAGAAAAAACTTATATTCTCTTAATATATCTCTGGGCTGACTATATGTGGGTGAAGTCCTTTCCAAGCGAAGATACTCAACACATCGATTAGCATATAAAATGTAGGGAAACACATCAGCCACCCTCTAGTCAACACATGTGATAAGCTGGTGTATATAATGCATCAAAATAGCTCTTATATCCTGACAGCACTCACTTAATGTTTCATGGCGGCTCGGGTGTATTAATCGTTCGCTTATGATTATCCATATCCTTATGGCAAAGCATTGTACATCCTCCTCCCTCTCCTGCCAAATTCGGATGGGTAGAGCTATGTACACAAAACCAATTTGGACTCGTTGTCGGGTGGTCCAGGTGCCCTGGACCCTTCGCTATCGGTCTTGCAGTCAGCTTTCCAATACAGTTTCCGGCTATGTTTGGGCTGTTAGTGTGAGACTCCTTACACCAAACTCCACATGTGACCCAGGTTCTCAAATAAATCTTCAATCCTTTATTCCGACATGAAAACCGATTACAGACAAACAGGGTAACAGGCCCACAAACATGGTTGTCATGTGAGGATAACTATCCATGTGGGGCCACAAGGTGGAATAAGTCTAATGAGTTTATTAATTGCAATTCTGACTATGTAGTATGATTCACTATGTGGGCTGTCATGCATCAGGGAGAATATTAGGGACATTGAAAACAGGAATGATAACAGTCCAGTGGGAAGACACTTAAAGGGCAAGTCCAGCCACAAAATGAAAACTTACATACAGGTAAATCACCCCCCAAAACCCTAAACGGTAATAGTTTGAAACCTGAAATATATAAGTCTAACCTGAAATCCTGCACAATGTCCTGTTTCCCCTGTTTCTGCTTCCTGGTTCTTCCAGTTAGTAACTGTCAGTTATAGATTTGACATCACAGCCAATGACTGAATGTTAATCCCCTGTCTGCCTCTTCTGAGCATGCCCAGGCTCAGTACAGGCTCAGTACAGGTTTTTTAAATTGCTCCGTTTCCAATAGGCATCCAGAAGCATAGCAGGCATACAGTAATGAATTCATAGGACAAACTATGATATATCAACATATTGTAAGGAGGCCATTCTTTCTAAAAGATGTTCTTATGGGGGTGGAGTTGCCCTTTAACAACTGTTGCCATTCTAATACTAACTTTTTAAGGGTACAAGCAGTACAACGTATCTTTCCCGATAAGAGAAACAGGGATAGATTATCAATTCTGAAATGGATTTTCAAGTTAGAGACCAGACACTCTAATGGTCTAAATTCTAGATACAATATCATGTGCTATATAGACTGATTTTCTTGTTTATATATTGGATATTATAACCAGCATATCTATCTTTAGATTTTCGGACTCATATTATAACGGTCAGTTACACATTCACTGACATATATAGGGTAATGGTCAGACTTATATATATACTGACTATAGTTACCCATGGTATGTGGATATATATACATGGTTTCTAGAGCTATATTTCATCTTTGGCATATCTTCCATATCTAATATGTATTTGCAGTAGTTTATTTATAGTACCTGCTTATATAGTTATGTATATGTAATGACTATGATATTACTTCAATGAGTTAGAGTTCAACAATGCATCTATTTTTATTTTCTCTGTTTTACCATGTGTGTTCCCGGAACACATGGCTTATGGAATCCTTTCAGCCTGTCTGGTTCTTGGCTCCGGGATACACATAGAAATGAGTGTTTTATGTGTTACTTAGGGGGTTATTCAATACAAGTTCTTATCGTTTAAAATGGTGCTAATTTTGCCCCAACCAATCAGATGTTAGCTTATAAATGTTAAATAAGATCTGATTGGTTGGGGCAAAATTAGCACCATTTTAAACGATAAGAACTTTTATTGAATCCCCCTGTTAGTGTTCTGTGATAGCCTGCTTGATTGTAGATCCACCCCCAAGCTGGATCCAATATAACAAGGAGATCTGTGGCTACGCATCCAAGCCTATTACTAAGAACCCTGCGTGGCTTGAAACACGTAAGGCGGGATGCGCTTTTTGAACTTGGCGTTTATACCTTAATAAAGATTTATCCACTTTTAAGTACTGGAGTCCATTATCCTTATCTCTATAGGAACATCGGTGTGCGATGTTCGTCTTCTATGGAGTAACGTATAAATGCAATACAAGCTGCGGAGGCAACAGAGGAGTTGTAGTTTCCAAACATCTGGAGTGCCAAGGAATGGGGGTTACTGTATGGGATTACTGTCCATTTAAAGGGAAACTAATGCCTCAAAACTATACAGAATTGTCTTATGATTCTGTATTGTTTTGAAGCTTTAGTTGCCCTTTAAATGGACAGCAGAATTCACGTAGAGTAGTCCCATACAGTAATATACCATACTTGATTTGGCTATTACTGTATGAGACTACTGTATGGGAATTCTGCTGTCCATTTAAAGGGCAACTAAAGCCTCAAAACAATACAGAATCAGAAGGCAGTAGTGGTCATAATTTCTACCCCTGACTTAGGTACCTCGGCTTATACTCAGATCGACTTATATTCGAGTATATACAGTAGGTAACACTTTTGTTATCAATCAATAAATATTACTCAGCACTCTTGAAGTAATTGGAATCTTAGTAAAATGTATGTTAGCTTGAAGGTTTAAAGTGAATTTACATATGTCCACATATCGATAGGTTCACTAGCTATTTAAACAACTTTAGGATTGCACACCATATATATAAACATATACACATTGCTGCTAAATCAATGCAAGGTAACAAAATTCTGAATAGATCCACCGCACACCAGTGTTAGATTTATTAATCAACATTAGGCACCTTTCTATAGACATAATAGAACTTAGTACAACACATAGGTGAACAACCATATATAGGCCAGGATAAGCACATATTGTAAACCACCACTAGGTGCCAAAACATGTATGCATGATAACCCATAAAAACCATTATAGCCTTTTCACCACTGACTGTGGATAAATAAATAAAATGATTAAAAATTATACATAAAACACATAAATGTACAACAAATTACACAACAACATTTCTATCCCCTAAAACACTAAATAAATATTTGTGTGCATGTGCAAATTACAAAGTTTAAAGTGCATAGTGTATATAAAAGAAACAGAAGGTTAAAATATAGTCAGTTAGGAAACATGCAAATGATAAATTAGTATTAAGGGCTTGTAGCAATAGACCTTCCTATGCAATAGTAACATTTCCCTATTACCCCCTCTTTCTAGCCTGGGTACCCATGCTCGCAATTCACACACCTGGTGTTTTTTATCCAGAAAATGTTTAACAGGAAGTTTTTCATAGTGCTGATCCCTTTTATGTGAGTCCTCAATTTCTAAAATTCCTTGCACTAACTTAATCGTGCTCCTATGTTTCTGGAAGCGTATTTTGAATTGGCTCGTAGTTATACCAACAGATAAGCGAGCAGGGGTATTTAAGAATATATACACAATAATCTGTCAAACATGTGTGCATTAGTTGAGAACAAAAGAAATAATTGTGAAGCACAAGCCAGCTGATGAGCTAACTGAGGAAGGGTAAATGGGGATAAGTAAGTACAAATAAACAAGACAAAGAAGAGAAGTATCCCCCTAACAAATTACCCTAACTCACAATGCAGCAGTTAGAGCAGCAACTCAAAAGTTAAAAACATCATCTTTATTAGATATACATTAAAAATTATTATACATATTATAAAAGAAGGATAGGAACCCACCAGTTAGAGACTAGTTATCAGTGAGAAAGTGTGGAAGAAAATTCAAAAGTCCCTCGTCCAGGGACTTACTCATAGCTTTTCTTCCACTCGATCCCTCTGTTTTTTTGGGCTTGCCTGATCCTCCTCACAATGTTTGCTCTGAGGGGGGCGTAATACAGGCAACCCATATGCTCAGTCCTTTATTGACACTTAAGACCTCCATACCAGAAGTCTTTTTTTTCTTATTATTGACATTGGGAATCGAAGTGTGCTTTTCTGCTTTTTCAATGTGAACCTATACTGCCAGTATAGGGAACCAATGTTAGGTTTCCCTATTTTCTTCTGACTATCAACGATACTTTATCTCAGAGATTCCAGGCTTGGATCTCTTTATCTTGAGGAGGGGAATTATTACTGCTCTTAGGAGATTTCCTACCCCCTACCTTTATTTATTCCTACTCTTACGTGTTGATAATCTGATATATTTTTCAAGTGTGGGAATAGAATATTTGTACTTTCTCACTGATAACTAGTCTCTAACTGGTGGGTTCCTATCCTTCTTTTATAATATGTATAATAATTTTTAATGTATATCTAATAAAGATGATGTTTTTAACTTTTGAGTTGCTGCTCTAACTGCTGCATTGTGAGTTAGGGTAATTTGTTAGGGGGATACTTCTCTTCTTTGTCTTGTTTATTTAAACATGTGTGCATGCCATGGATCTTGTACTTCTTGCCACAGTAGGGATGACATCAGGACAGTATTCCACTTGTGTGATATACATTGCAATTACAGCATCACAATTTTGCTGCCACCACCCTACGTTACAATTTTGGCCTTGCTATGTTTCTCTGTTGGGTCAGCCCAAGTTGGTGCGAGCTGACCCAACAGAGAAATATACTGAAGAAAGGATAGGTGCACTTTCTCTACTAGGTAGAGAATGTGGAAATGGGGGTCATGGTCCATCAAAGTGTCTGTCTTTGTTAGTTTACATAGTTAGATAGTTATATGGCTGAAAAGACAAAAGTCCTATTAAGTTCAAGCCTACCATGCAAGACCCAACAATATCTATCTTATAATAAAAAGCCACATTAACCCATACAGGTCATGATCCCCCATTCCATTTACATTGCTTAATGGACAACAGGTAAGGATCTAAACTGTTGTGTTGGGCCCTTCTGCTACTGTCTGTGCCAGTCGGCAATCTCGCCATTGGTATGACATGCTTCTTTGCATTGACTACATTGCGGACTGCAGACAAAATCAGGAAGGAGCCTACATCGAAGGAGCCTACATGTAAGTATTTCTGCTGATTTGAAAAGTACCAAGGTTGAGCTAATTTGCTGTAGATCCCTTTAACAGTATTATTATATTTACTCCCAAGTGTAAATGCACCAAATTCCTGGAATTACAGTGTCTATTGTGCACAATTACTCCTGTTCAGTTGAGTCATTGGCTAGCACTGTTCCTTTTAGGGTATGACTAGCATTCATGTTTGTGCAAAAATGCAAAGCTTTGCATCTCTAGACATAAAACACAGTCGCCGTTTTGCAGGCCAATTCCCATTTATAACCAGATTAAAAAGCACGGGACCCATAACAGGATTTAGGATAAAGTTTGTGTTGTATCACCAGAAGCTACATGTTCATTTCTGTCTTCTATAATATAATATTTATTGCATATACTGATATGGCCTTTTAGTACTAAAAAGACTCTTTATAATGAATTATACATAGTAACATAGTAATTTAGGTTGAATAAAGACATACGTCCATCAAGTCCAACCCAGTTCGCTGAGCACGTGTTCTGATCAATCAATCGGTAATTCGCCACCACCACCCCACATTTAAGGCCTTGGGGACACCACACAATCACTGTTGTCTCCCACTGGTCATCAAAACCCCTGTCCTGGCAGCTAACCACAAGCAAAGTATTCAATAGACCATCCAAACACATGTAACAATTAGAGTTTTAGGTTTAATATTCCAAAAGGTGGAAAGTGCATATAATACAAAAATAATAGAAAATGGTGGTACAAATATAGACATGCAATAATGGTACAAAAAAAGTTGTATAAAATAAAAAGGAGAAAATACCAGATCTTACAGAATTCTGGGTTCCTGAGGCAGAAAGAAATAATGAACACACCCCAACCAGGTTGGACCTCAAAGTTCCCTATCTTTAAAGGTCTCCACAAAGAATTTCCCCCCTCCCATCTGCATGAGGCCAGGACAGGGTTGCCAGGCATCCCTATTTAGACAGAATTTTGTCCCAACTGCAGGGACAAAATCCAGAGTCCCGCAGTCAGGGCCAAAATCCCATCCAGATACCGGCCCAGGCAGCCCCGCGACTAGAATGCACATTCCCTGCTCAGTTACGTCCTAACTCCGCCTCCAGTTGTAGCCCCACCCCTAGCTCTGCCTCCACCCATCCTCAGCTCCACTAGAAATGTAATGTGGGTTCGAATAGAACCCGGTTTTGAATCGAATCTGAAGATTTCAGATGAATGAAGCATGTCCCAATGAAACTTTCGGAAGTCCCGGATTTCACGGAACCCGGATTTTCTTCATTTTCGATTTTTATCGAAATTTCGATGATCATTGAAATCAAAAATCGAAACCGCGAAACTAAACCCTCGAAAGTAATGATCGATTTCGGTTACTCTCGAAAATAGAATGCGGAAGCTCGAAAACAGTCCGATTTACAGTAACCTACTATTACTATTTGTCCCTCAAAATGGACAGAAACTTTCAAATTTTTTTCTCTCATAATCTTCTATGGGTCCGTTTTCGAATTTTTCGAATTTTGAAATTTTAGAAAATTCGAAAACGGAATGAAACTCAACAGTTTCGAACATCTCTAAGCTCCACCCTAGCCCATCCACCTGGGCTGGGAGTACACCAAACCTTCCTTTAATCCTCAATTTACACAGACACTTATACAGTAACTTTAAATCTGTAAATGGTAATATCTCAACAACCCAATATCCTTATTCTACATGATTTATCTAAACCATCAATATCAGACATGACTGGCACCGAACACTTCAACATGTCATTTTGTCTTTCCTCCGTCCTCCGTATAACCACCTCCTCTAATCCTGGCATGATCACTGCCGGAAACTTCACTATCACTGCCGTCAGCAACTTCAGCCTCACCCGCATCTATGCTGATAGCAGAGATGAGGGCTGGTTTTGATCTGGGTATATTTTAAAGGGTATCTCCACCCCTCAACATTGTAGGGTACCCCACCCCACCCCCAACCACCATGTGTTTGTAAATAAGTTCCAGAAACAGACTTACCAGTGTTCGCTGCTTCAGCCCTCTGCTCCCAGCTCCCTGCTTGCCGGCATGCAGAGAGCCGCTGTTTCTGCTTTTTTCCCTTATTTATGTACAGTTGTTTTTGTTTTGTTTAAAGGGCAACTGTGGTCTCAAAACAAGTTAGGGTTAAATGGAAGCCTTCCGCATTTCCTTTAAAATGAGCCGACAATCACATCTCTGGCTGGAGCCTGTGAGAAATTACATAAGAGTGATTGTTCAAACTTCCTGCTTCTAGTAGGTTGAGTGACATCACCTGACCTCTGCCCCGCCCATCAACCCTTGGGGAGAAGCATGCTCAGTTAAGACAATGCTGGGGAAATCAGGAAGAACCTGGGGGAAAAATTGGCAGTTGAGGAGAGGAGCCTATTAATGCAGACAGAGGCTGGTCACATGACTACAAGCTGGTCACATGGCTGAAAACAGGAAGTGTTCAAGCAGGAAGTAATATTACTGAACCTTTCTAGCAATAACTTCTCACAAATTGTATCTAGAGATGTGATTTAGGTTTTATTTTGAAGGTACGATGGAAGGATTTTTATATAAATATTACTAGTTTGGAAGAATTCAAGACCACAGTTACCATTTAATGAATTTTTATACATTAAATGGTCAGCAGAAATTTCTGTCTTCATTCATTAGCTATTCTCCCTCAGAGTTTGCATTGCACAAGGTAAAGCGGGTAATGGTGGGCTACCATTTCTGTGCAGCTGCTCTGGGTACAAGAGTAGTCCCATTACACTTTGCAAACCCCCAAAATTTGCCATTTAGTGGCTTTCATAGTCTGAACTCTAAAGACATAGACAAGCAATCCTGTTTGGTTTAGGCCAGACAGGATTGACCCAAACCTGGAAATATTAGCCACTGAGTAGCTATTGTGACCGTAAAAAGAGTAGGTGACTATAAAGTAAAATAGTATGCACTTGCTTGAGTCCAGAAGTCCAGCCATTGTTCTAAATGGCCAACTAAAGGTCATTTATGACCAGATTAAAAAGCACGGGACCCATAACAGGATTTAGGATAAAGTTTGTGTTGTATCACCAGAAGCTACATGTTCATTTCTGTCTTCTATAATATAATATTTATTGCATATACTGATATGGCCTTTTAGTACTAAAAAGACTCTTTATAATGAATTATACATAGTAACATAGTAATTGAGGTTGAATAAAGACTACGTTCCATCTAGTCCAACCTTTATACCCTACCCCTAATGTCGTGTATACAGTACATAGTAACATAGTATTGGAGGTTGTATAAAGACATACATCCATCTAGTCCAACCTTTATACCCTACCCATAATGTCTGTATAACAGTTACATAGTAACATAGTATTGGAGGTTTATAAAGACATACGTCCATCTAGTCCAACCTTTATACCCTACCATAATGTCTGTATAACAGTTACATAGTAACATAGTATTGGAGGTTGTATAAAGACATAATCCATCTAGTCCAACCTTTAAACCCTACCCATAATGTCTGTATAACAGTTACATAGTAACATAGTATTGGAGGTTGTATAAAGACATACGTCCATCTAGTCCAACCTTTATACCCTACTCATAATGTCTGTATAACAGTTACATAGTAACATAGTATTGGAGGTTGTATAAAGACATACGTCCATCTAGTCCAACCTTTATACCCTACCCATAATGTCTGTATAACAGTTTACATAGTAACATAGTATTGGAGGTTGTATAAAGACATACGTCATCTAGTCCAACCTTTATACCCTACCCATAATGTTGTATAACAGTTACATAGTAACATAGTATTGGAGGTTGTATAAGACATACGTCCATCTAGTCCAACCTTTATACCCTACCCATAATGTCTGTATAACAGTTACATAGTAACATAGTATTGGAGGTTGTATAAAGACATACGTCCATCTAGTCCAACCTTTATACCCTACCCATAATGTCTGTATAACAGTTACATAGTAACATAGTATTGGAGGTTGTATAAAGATATACATCCATCTAGTCCAACCTTTATACCCTACCCATAATGTCTGTATAACAGTTACACAGTAACATAGTATTGGAGGTTGTATAAAGACATACGTCCATCTAGTCCAACCTTTATACCCTACCCATAATGTCTGTATAACGTTACATAGTACATAGTATTGGAGGTTGATAAAGACATACGTCCATCTAGTCCAACCTTTATACCCTACCCATAATGTCTGTATAACAGTTACATAGTAACATAGTATTGGAGGTTGTATAAGACATACGTCCATCTAGTCCAACCTTTTACCCTACCCATAATGTCGTTATAACAGTTACATAGTAACACAGTATTGGAGGTTTATATAAGACATACGTCCATCTAGTCCAACCTTTATACCCTACCCATAATGTCTGTATAAACAGTACATAGTAACATAGTATTGGAGGTTGTACAAAGACATACGTCCATCTAGTCCAACCTTTATACCCTACCCATAATGTCTGTATAACAGTTATATAGTAACATATATTGGAGGTTGTATAAAGACATACGTCCATCTAGTCAACCTTTATACCCTACCCATAATGTCTGTATAACAGTTACATAGTAACATATTATTGGAGGTTGTATAAAGACATACGTCCATCTAGTCCAACCTTTATACCCTACCCATAATGTCTGTATAACAGTTACATAGTAACATAGTAATTGAGGTTGAATAAAGACATACGTCCATCAAGTCCAATCCAGTTCGCTGGGCATGTGATCTGACCAATCAATCGGTAATTTCGTCACCACCCCACATTTAAGGCCTTGGGGACACCACACAATCACTGTTGTCTCCCACTGGTCATCAAAACCCCTGTCCTGGCAGCTAACCGCAAGCAAAGTATTCAATAGACCATCCAAACACATGTAACAATTAGAGTTTTTTAGATCATCAAAGTCAAAAAACGTATTAAATTTTAGGTTTAATATTCCAAAAGGTCCAGCCACGTTTCCTAAATACGATAATCACCAAAAGAGGAACCGCAAACAGAATTGTAATGCAGTAAGGCCCTTAGCTCCACAGGTGTTCCTGAATACATGGGATCAGGGCCTTTCTGCATTAAATATTGTATCTGCTATATATGTTGTATATTGTATCTGCTATTTTGGTGATTATCATAGTAGGCAAAGCCACAAGGGTGCATCAGGAAGAGACAATGGCAAGCAATATTTCCAAGACCAGGGCTTGGAAACATTAGCCAATCAGTAGGGGTTGTGGCCATATAATATGATCAATAGGCGAAACCACAAGGGTGAAACATCTGTAGGATTACTTAGTCCACCACAATTATAGGGCAAGGCATGGCCAACCTTCAATTTAAAAAACTATCCGTTACACAGCTTAAATGCAGTAGAGCATAGTATGACCTTCTGGCTTTACACCACCTTACCAGCTGTGGTAATAGCCCCACAAATTGCGGCACCTCATCTATGAAAAAAAAATTGATGCTGCACCACAGAACCCAGTGGGAGCAGGACACAAGGAAGGTGCAGGCGCCCACACATCCCATTCCTCGTGCCCAAGCAGCCATCATTTCTCCTCCTCATCCCGTCTTTCTCCATCTGCTGCTTTTTAAGAGGGAGAGAGTCAGCCTTTGGCCACAACAGGTGGTGTTAAGTGGCTGCTTGGCACTACTGCAGGAAATGTCACCTAAAATGCAGGTCTCTACCCCCAGTTGTTGAAATGAAGAAGGAAACTGTCCTCCAATCATCCCCAAGCACAGCATCTCACTTCCTGCTTAGCTAGAGTCCTGGCAGTGCAGCTGCTACCATTCATTCTAGTGTCATAGCTTGATATCTGTCTCAAGCTGGCACAGCAAGTCATTGAGGTCCTGTCATGCCTGGCATTCAGCGTCCTTCAGAAAGAGCCTTCAGTGCAGAAGGGTTGTTGTAACAAAAAGGAGGACTTGTCTCCACTGAGAATGTGGACAACCCCACTATTGCACTTGTTGAAAACAAACATTGTGCAAAATATTGTGCAAACATAATTTGCGATGTGCGCGTTTCAACAAACATTGTGCAAATCCTATCGCTGTATCTTTTTTTATATGTGAAGTCAATATGACTATTGGTTTTAGGAGGACAAGAAAAGGCAAAGTCTTGAAAAGTTCAAGGTATTTAATTTCTAAATCCAACAGACCTCTCGCTGGAGTAAAGCACGGCCTCTATCTGTGTAACAGGTTCGGAGTCAATGACCATCCACCCCATAGATGCCATTGAATGGCCAGCCATTCGAAAATGTCTGGCCACAGATTTATCGGTGACCTTTCTGTTTATGGTCCTGTGTGATTTGTCACGTTAAACAGGCCACATCAGGGGACTTGCAAGGGTGTCATGCTTTTATTTTAATTCTCTTACCTATATGTGGGTGAGGAAAGTCCTCATATATATAGAGTCCTCAGACCTTCAGATATCCTCTGGTCAGCACTCGTGTCCTATCCAAACCACGTAAATCAGCATCAAACAATAAAGAAGAGGTGGTACCAGATGTAGGAAGACTCTTAATAGATATCTTATAACTTGCTTTATTCACACATTACATGTTTCGGGCTCTGGGTCCTTTATCAAATGATAAAAGACCCAGAGTTTGAAACATTTACTGTGTGAATAAAGCAAGTTATAAGATATCTATTAAGAGTCTTCCTACATCTGGTACCACCTCTTCTTTATTGTTTGATGGTGGGGAAAGTCCTGTTTTCTTACTGCATATCTGCATACCTGGCCATCTAGACATTTAAAGACCTTTTTATCATTTTTGAGATGCATAGAATAAATACTATTTTTTAGATTCTTCTTTAATGTCGGTTTTCACCAGTAAATTATGTAGGCTTTCATCTCTCCTGTATGCAAACCGTGGGAAGAGAATTTTTAAAGGGAAAATTGGGATCCTTAGTTAACAGCCCCCAATGTGACTAAACATATGATTCTGGGGAGAATGTGTATGGGTATAGAAATTTTATCCCTCCTCCCCTAGGGTTTCCGTCCACAATTAACATCAATTTTGCTGTAACATCAATTTTGGTTTTCATAGTCATGATCACTTTGTCCCATTGGATTTGTATTGCTCTGGCTGTGTAGCCCCTGTCAAAATCGTTCTTGCATCAGTTCCAATTGCTCTGTGGTCATCATTTGTATCAGTGTTGTTTCTTATTACCCTAAGGAATTGTGAATACAGAATCCCTTCTTTCTGAGGTTCTGGGTAACAGCTGTTTGCTTGAATAATGTAATTACGGTCTGTGAATCTGTATATAAAGTAGATCCAAATGTATTTCCATCTTTATAGATCCGTCCATCCAAAAAGTCCACAGTAGAGGCATCACAGGTCATTGTAATTTTAAATGGAGTTTCCGAAGAATTAATATGGGAAACAAAGTCCCTGCATTCAGTTCAGTCTCCAATAGAATAAAGATATCATCTATTTATCTTTTGAAGATCCATAGCTTGTCTTGGTTTTTGGGGTACACAAAGGTTTCCTCAAATTATACCATGGCCAGGTTGGCAAATGAAGGTCCCACATTTGGACCCCATTGCTCAGTACTTGAGATCCATCAGAACTATGGCTCTGCCATTATTAGCAGGTCGTATGATGATATCTTGAGTTTTTAATGCTTTTAATTTGCCCCATGTTTTTTATTTTTCTGTTGGTTTTGGAGATGAGTCATCAAGTCACCCAAACAGCCCTTGACCATATCGCCAAATACGTTTATGGCTCAGTGGAGTAACTACCGTCCCCGCCACCGTGGGGCCCCCAGAAGATAAGAGGGCCCGTGAAAACCTCTGATTAGCTGTTTTTAAATATTGCGCGTATGAAGGAAACATGCGGGATCAGCTGTTTAAAAGACCAGAACTGTACAGGAACATCCGGAAGTATGTTTATTTCATACGTGTGTTTTTTAACAGCTGAACATGGACCTCTGGGGAGGGGGATAGGTCAGGGGCCTGGCCTCCAATCTCATGGGGCTGGGCCCCAATAGTTACTCCCCTGTTATGGTTGGTGGGTTGTTGGGTGACTCAAAGGTACTTTTAGAATAAAACTTCTTATGTGTTGTCACTTCAGTTTTGAAATGTTCTTTAAGTTTTAGTCGCCTCTGGAGTTTATACTGGTCAATTTGAGTCATCATAGCGTGATGTTGGGGATTTTCCTCATCCACATGCAGGTAAAAGAAATAAAATTAAAGGACACCTTTTTTGGAAGTTCACCTATGCAATTTTCTACATAACATGCCTATGTGGCCTTTATTAAAAGGGTAAACCACTACCACACTCCAAGAGAAAATGGCAAATCACAGATAAGCTATCAGAGGGGCAATCAACAGTAGGGAACAGTAACTACCAGGGAAGCAGAGGGACCAACTGCAGTCAAGGGGACCCCATCTTCTTATTTTTCCTATGACAGAAATAACCTCCTCCCAGATAACCACTGTGTATGAAGCATAGATAGGGGCCCCAACATAGTTTTGGTGGGGGGCCCAGTGATTCCTAGTCACACTACAGATAGGGGCACCGATAAAAATGACAAGCGAAAGGAAAGTTTGGAGAACAATCTGTGGCCAGACATTTTCGAATGGCTGGCCCTTCAATGGTTTCCTTTCAAAGTCATACAGACATGTGTTTGTGTTTAATAAGGTACTTAGGGGGTTATTCAATAAAAGTTCTTATAGTTTAAAATGGTGCTAATTTTGCCTCAACCAATCAGATGTTAGGTTTCAAATGTTACATAAGTTCTGATTGGTTGGGGCAAAATTAGCACCATTTTAAATGATAAGAACTATTATTGAATCTCCCTGTTAGATTGTAAGCTCTGCAGGGTAGAATAAATGCAAAATAACTGCAATAAGACCAGCACAATATGCTCAGGGCAATTTATGAAAATGAAAACTTACATAAATGTGTGTTCAACTGAAGCCATTGTGCAGTATATCGCTCAAGGTATATACTAAAGATGATTTAAAGTTTTCAGAGATTAAATGTTTCTAAAATGTTAGATTTCCCTGAGGTTTGATCATTATTCTAAACACAAAAGATCCCTAAAGGGTTCCACTTGGAGACCACGTGTTCTATTATCGGATATAAAAGGAGATCAGATAAACATGTCTCTACACTCAGCATTTGGGCCCATACAGGTTGGTACCATTTTTAACACCTTTAAACTTTACATTGTATTGAAGTGTTTGGCTTTGTAAGATGGTAGTAGATATTGATCTCTATAACAATAGGATGATCATTTAGATTTCATTTTAGTTTAGGACCTTTTCGGTTTATTTTAATAAGTTGGTTATAATTATTTTTCAATTATAGAAGAAGTGGGAAATATTTGAAATAAATGGATTTACAGTAAATCATAAATCAAATATTAAACTTTATAAATATAACATTTCCTAAAATAGGTATAAATCATATTTTTAAATTTTTTTCTTTTTTTACACATTGTGTGTTTGAGTTTCTTAATCTTCTAAATAGACATAAAGTGAGAAATGATTCTGAGAAATCATTATTTGAAATCGCAGTATGAGAGGGAAAGACCTGTCACTCCAGAAGCAAATTATAATATTTGTCCCATCCCTGACCTCTTACTAGGATCTTTGGCTGCCTGCCAGCACACCTTCTGCAACATTTAAAAGAATCAGCTGTGAAAAGAAGGCAGGGGAGATGTGAAAGCAGAGCAGTGTCCATAGTGAGGCTGTGCAGAACTTAAGTGTCGCAGACACTACAAGAAGGCAGTGAGTAAGGAACGATGGGGACAGTTAGGAGCACTCATTAAACATTACTAATTTAATGACAAGGCAAGCACAGATAAATATGTGAGTACCACCATTTTATTCATCTCACATTGTAGTTTCATATAATGTAAAGTTGTGTGAGTATAGCAACCCTTTAAGGTATGTTTGGTACAATCCTACCAAGAGGTCATTAATTGATCATTTTATATCTTTCCTGTATAAGGTTTACATTTATATTACACAGAATTTGTAAGTTGGAGTTTGTTGTTATATATTGTAATGTATTTTTATATTAATTTACATCCTTAAACATTAAATGCTGTCTTTCACATTCCCTATTCTTTCTGTCTGGGGTTTGAAATCAAAAACTTCTAAAAAAGATTTTAGTTTAAAACAGAGATTTTATATTAATGGTAAAATTGGTACAAAGATGTGTCTGATAGATCTGTGTAGATCAACTGGACTTAAAGGTTATATTTCTAGACATCTGACTGGATCTCTCAATTCAGAATGACATATACATTAAATAACATGGCATGTCCCAATCAGCATATACCAGTATGGTGTTAGGAATGTCATGAATACAAGGTATTGATTGGATTGTAGCTAAGAGATGCTATTAAACAGCCCAGCTAAGGTATGAAAAAGGATTATATGTGACAGATAATAATTTTAGGCTTGGTTTCTTAATTCTGGCATAAATGGCTTAATTTACACTTCATTTAAACTAATCTTCTTCTTTGTCCATGTCTTCAAAAATGTATTTTTTTCCTTAAGATGCAGGTACACAGATGAGACTACACCTGAGGAATTGGCTTTTATATAATGGTGCAGCTACTTTTAAAGGGTCACTATACTCACTCAAACAACTTAACACTATCAAAATTACAATTTGAGAGAAGTAGAATGGTGGAACTCACATTTTTATCTCTGCTTGCTTTGTCATTAAATCATTAATGTTTAGTGAGTGCTCCTAATTGCCCACACCCTTCCTTACTCACTGCCTTCTTGTAGTGTCTGCGACACTCATAAGTTCTGCACAGCCTCACCATGGACACTGCACTGCTTACACACACACCCCTTTCCTCCCCCTGCTTTCTTTTCTCTGCTGATTCTCTTAATTGTTGCAGAAAGTTTGCTGGCAGGCAGCCAAAGATCCTAGTAAGAGGTCAGGGACAGGAAACATATTATAATTTCTGCTTCTAGAGTGACAAGTCTTCCCCTGTAAATGATGTGAATTCAAATGACGATTTCTCAGAATCTACAGCTCAGATTTAAAATCCTAAAAAAGTTTTTGAGCAGTGGGATTTTGCTGTATCTAAATGTAGCTACAATTTGTTTTTTAGAGTAAAGATACCCTTTAAGTCTCACCCACATACATCTAAGAGCACACTGCACTGCACTGTGTATATGATGCTGCTCTTCTGGTGTTTTAGTACTGGGTTTTTGTATATGTAGCTCTGACTCTCTAGCTACATATGGGATAACCAAACTTTCTGCTGTTGGTCTGGTCAAACTCCACCCCACCCTACTGTCAGTGACATGTGAAGATGTTATTCTTGCAGAGGAGATTGTGAGCTGAACAAAGCCAGTGTGTTTTGTTTTATGGGGGTTGGGGCTGTATCTCTTTCCATCTAAATCTTATATTTTGGTCCCCACACATGTGACTTTCATCTTAAACAGCGCAACGTTATCACGCAGTTGGATGTGTGTACAAGGCTTAAGGCAGTTGTGCTGTGGGCTGGCTAAGATATATAGGATACTGTCGGGAGATGTACCAGAAACCGATATTGCACCTTCTAATGCAATGGACCAATGTGATTACAGTTCTTTGTACATCGTAATTCATTCTCAAATTGTTGTCCGACTTTAAATGAGTTACAGCTGGTGAGACTCATATATTTTAAGGAATTATGTACCTCTTTGTTTGAAATATTTGTAACACAATATTGTTATATTATACTGAAAGTTGCACATTTGACTAAGGATACATGAAACTGTCTCCAGAAATGTCTTCAGGTTTTGATGTGGAATTTCAACATCTAAACAACAAAATTTCAATGTCAAAACCACAAAATGGAATTAGTAGTTTCATATTTCTGCTGTTCATCGCCACTTTTGACGGATTCCCGACAAGGACTGGATAAATATATTATATATATTAATAAAGTTACAGTAAGTCTTTGATATAATTTGAAATGATAAGTGTATTTATACATTTATACTTCAAGTAAGAAATTATTTTACTTTCTGTAAATTACTAATCTATTATTCAGCTTTCTCTTATGAGCTCCATAGACCCCAGACGTTGATGTTGATGGTTCCATTAGGCTTTCCTCCTGCTCTGATATTACACCACCAAGGATAAACAATAAAACTCTACATTCTGAATAGAAGTCCACATAAAATGTGGTTTAATTTTACAATTCTTACAAAGTCTCCATTTTGAATATATTTTCCCATAATGTATCTATCCCACAGACAATGAACCAGACATCAATCACTGAGATTTCTCTCTTGGGATTCCAGAATCTCCATAACTTCAGGATTCCGCTCTTCACCCTGTTCCTTTTGATGTACATTCTGACAGTCTGTGAAAATGTCCTCATCATAGTGTTGGTGTCAACCAATCAGAATCTCCAGACCCCCATGTACTTCTTCCTCCAACAACTGTCCTTATCCGACCTTCTGGTAACTATGAATATTGTACCCATCATGCTCCAAGCAATTATTAACCAACAGGCCACAATGTCCCTTGTTGGTTGTCTGACACAAATATATTTATTTGGTAGTTTCGAAACTTTCCAGTGTTTACTTCTAACAATAATGTCCTATGACAGATATCTGGCCATCTGTAACCCTCTACGTTACCACTCGATCATGAGCCCTAAAGTGTGTGTTAGGTTAACTTCTGCGTCATGGGCTGTTGGCTTTTCCACAGTAGCCATGACTGTAAATAGTATTGGACATCTAAACTTTTGTAAACCAAATCCCATTGACCATTTCTTCTGTGATCTCAATCCTCTTTTAGAACTCTCTTGCTCTGATCCAACCAAAGTAAAAATTCAAGTGGTTTTGGACACTATCCCATTTACCTGTTTCCCATTAACGATCATCATTGTATCATATGTCTATATTGTAAAAGATGTTCTAAAGATCAGGTCCAGTGCTGGCAGACAGAAAGCCTTCTCCACCTGCAGCTCCCACCTGGCTGTGGTGTCCATATTTTTTGGGTCCTTAATCTCTATCTATGTGATTCCTCCCAGAGAACAGTCAGTGACCTTAACCAAAGTTCTCTCTCTGTTGTACACAGTTTTGGCTCCTTTGGTTAATCCAGTGATTTACAGCCTGAGGAATAAAGATATGAAAGAAGCCTTTAAAAATATGGCCATAAATTGATTATCTCTATCTAAAAAAGGTCAGAATGGATAAGTATAATCTTTATTTTAGTTTATACATTTTTTTTTGCTTACAAAAGGTTCAGATGGATCCCGTCCATAAAAATGCAACAATATATCCTGACCAAGTCCATTGATTTGCTCTCAAACTAACTTTTGAAAACATGTGGTCACGGTGCCTATTCCTACTCACTCTACCAAAAGGTAGGTTTGACCCAGGTTCAAAACTGCCCCCAGGTCCATTGCTTAACCAATGTATCACACAACAAAATCCCATTGGGTGCAGACCAGATCCATACAGGCCATGAGGAGCCCAGCGTATATGTTAAAACCAAACTTTACTGGATTCACATTTTGACACAGATTAGATCATCACGTCACCCACCAGATGAGTTTTGGATGGCCCCCGGTCCTTAATCATAGTCTATGATGTGAAATATGCTGTATTGTACGTTAAACCCAATCTTATGACTAATAGTTGTAATAGGGTATCGATAATACCAGAATTTATTAAACACCCTGCTTCAAATTATAAAAAAGCTTTACAGGTGACACATACTGTTTATTGGATACAGCATGTAATAGAACTAACCATGCAAATAGGAAATATCTCATTACACGTTGACAAATGTCTAATAATAAACATCTTGGGCACAGAGAAAAGCATCCTAATGTAAATAATGTACTCTAATACTTTATAAAGATACAGAACTACATGAAATACATAGTAACACTGTAATTGAGGTTGAATAAAGACATACGTCTATTAATTTACAACCTTTATACCCTACCCATTAAGTTGAAAAGAAGAGAGCCTCCCACACCACCGTACAAGGTAAGTATATATGCTGGGTGCCACTACTAAGTCACAGCCAGTGACTGTTATCCAGAAGATTGAAGAAACAGTAGCGCACACCAGTCTTATGAAGAAACATAACCGTGTTCATTCAACACATCATGAGTAAAGTTTCGGTGTCACATGACACCTTCATCTGACATCATGATATAATGTCTGTATAACAGTATAATGTCTGTATTGGAGGTTGTATAAAGACATACGTCCATCTAGTCCAGCCTTTTCACCCTCCTTTTCAACCCTAACAGTTGATCTAGTGGAAGGCAAAAAAAAAAACAGCTGACTCCAAACAGCAATCAGAAAGTATCCCTGTACCAGTAATTCTCAATAATGTATAGTATCCCTGTACCAACCAGAACTACAGTATATGTATTAATAGGCGGGTTCGTTTTTACTTGTTTGTATCCACATGGCGTAAGGCGCCCGAATAAAGTTTATATGTTTTACCTAAGACGTGAGTACCGACTCAGGGAATTCCGGTGTGCGCCGCGATTACATTCTCCATAACTGATACGTGTATATGTATTAATACCAGTAATTCTCAATATTATATAGTATCCCTGTACCAACCAGAACTACAGTATACTATGTATTAATACCAGTAATTCTCAATATTATATAGTATCCCTGTACCAACCAGAACTACAGTATAAATATAAATACCAGTAATTCTCAATATTATATAGTATCCCTGTACCAACCAGAACTACAGTATATGTATTAATACCCATTATTCTTAATATTATATTGTATCCCCGTACCAACCAGAACTACAGTATATGTATTAATACTAGAGATGTTCGAAACTGTTGAGTTTCGTTCCGTTTTCAAATTTTCTAAATTTTCATAAAGTTTTTATAAAGTTCGAAAGTTTCAATTTTCAAAAATCGTCTGCTTTCGATTTTTGGATTTCGAAAATCGTCTACTTTAGATTTCCTAGTTTCAAAAATTGTCTACTTTCGATTTTCGAAAATCGTCTATTTTTTGAAAATCGTCTACTTTCGATTTTCGAAAAACATTTACTTTCGATTTTCGAAAATCATCTACTTTTGATTCTCGATGATTGTCTACTTTCGATAAAAAATGAAAATTCTAAAAATTCGGGTTCCGTGAAATTCGGGAGTTCCAAAAGTTTCATCGGGACTTTGAAACCCTCAGATTCGATTTGAAACTGGGTTCTATTCGAGCCCACATTACATCTCTAATTAATATCAGTAATTCTCAATATTTTTTAGTTTTAGAAACTTATCTAGGCCACTTTTAAAGCTATTTAATGAACTTGCCATTACCACATCTGCTGGAAGACAGTTCCACAATTTCACCGTTCTCACTGTAAAGAAACCTTTCCTAACCTGAAGATGAAACTTCTTTTCTTCCAACCTTAAAGGGTGTCCACGAGTCCTCTCGGATACGACCTATTAGTGAATAATGCACCAGAGAGTTCACTGTATGGCCCATAAATATATATTTTTTTATGAGAGGCAACCAATTACAGTCACGCAGCCACAGGTGCTGACAATAGAGAATGCCACGGGAGCTAAGGGCTGTAAGTAGAGTTATTATTATTATGGATTTATATAGTGCCAGCATCTTCCGTAGTGCTTTACAATCTAATCACTTATCAGTATGTCTTTATGATTGTGGGGGAAACCGGAGTGCCTGGAGGAAACCCACGTAACACAGGGAGAACATACAAACTCCTGTGAGATGTGTCCAAGGTTGGAATCGAACTCAGGAGCTATCATAGCTAAACACTGAGCCACCATGCTGCCCCCTGTTCTAATCCTTTTTTTGAGTAATCTAAGATAGAGGTTGGGGGTGGGAAGGATTGCCCTATATTGTATATAAAACATTTTATGCTAGGTGAAGGGCAGCCAGGGAGGGATCAGGGGGGAGGGAGGGAGGGAGGGAAAAAGCTCCCCTGAGCAGTCCTCTCAGAGGACAAGGAGGAGGCAGAAATCTTTCTCACAGAAAGATACCTCCTACTCTTTAGTTTCCTGGACATTGGGCAGACAGGAGAACCATAACGAGCAGTGGAGTAAGGTAAGTTTTTTTTTTTTTATAAACCACACAGTGGGGCCAGTAGTGGGTTACATTTTAGTTTTGAGGTGGACATGCTCTTTAAATTTGCTTTTATGCTTTTGGGGTTACTTTGTGACTGTTTCTGTGCACACCCACACATGTGGCATACCGTTTTATTCATTTTTTTTGTTTGTTTTTTCCCCCCGAAAATCTAAAAGCATGAAAGATTATAAAGAATTGTATCTGGAATTTTGCACATACATGTAAAAGAATAGCATTGTTACGGTATGTAGCTAAATGTGTATATATTCCAAAAATATATAGTTTTGGGGATTGTTTCCCAGGAAATGGATGCGTTTAGCATTAAAAAGCAAGTATGCACTTAGAGCACAGCCCTAAAATTTATGTATTGGCTCCCTTGGAGGCTATTTGCTGATCGTGTTTCTGTGTGCACTGATGCATGTAGATTACGGTTTTATAGAAGATCGATATTTAGTGGGAATTATCTCTGGGTGCACTGATACAAGTGGGGTATTATTTTATCTTTTCATTGAAAACATTTAGAAAATTTATATTTAGGTTTGGTTAAGATTTCCAACCGTCTTTATTGCTTTCTTTCAGGAAATCTGATAACTCTAATAATTTCTACAAAGAACTGCGTATATGAATAATTACATATACCAGATTATTTTTATAATAAAAATAACATAGCTGAAGGTGTGTATGTTCTTATATATTCTTATATGTGTATGTACGTTTATACTTTGTGAGGGGTGTTTCCAAGTCCGAGGGTTGTTTTCTTTGAAAAATTTGAGGCTGTCCAAATTACAGATCACATAGCGGGAGATGCAATAAATGTCCCTATTGCAACTGACCTGCACTTGTTCTGGCGATGGATGTAGTAACCACTTACTGACTTATTGCATTGTGTGAATGTGAGAAGTAAATTGCAGTCTTTTGCACGGCTTTAAAGCCAGAATTGAAAAGGCTTTAATTTTGGTCCAATAAAAATAATGCAAAAATCATCACTTGCTCTGCTATTTCCAAAAGTCTTTGCAAATGGAGCAGATAATGCAAAATGAGCACAAAACCCTAGATAAGACAATATTTCATCGGTAAACCTGGGTTTTGCATTTATTTTTCCCCTCAGCACATGATATTGCATCTCCTTGTTCGATTTTTTTCTTGTAACCGCTCTTGTGCATGCATCCAAATAAAGTTAGTTGGTGGCCATGATTTTGTGTGCACCCATGCATATGGCATACCGTTTGATTCAGGACATGTGGAAGATTGACATTTAGTGTCATTTTTTTTTACTTGCCAAGTGGGTTTAGTATCTATATTGTTTCCAATATAGATACTATCTAATAAGGGGGAATCTTAATATGAATTGTATATTTGGTTTTGTCTAACTCCCATACACCGCTATATTTACAGAAATATATATTTTTACACTCTGAAAGCTGTAAATATTAATGGTCTATGGGTTATGGATGCATCCATAGTTCATGTTTATTATGATTATTATTGTGGTGGTGGCGATTTCAATAATGGTGATATTAGGTTTTTAAATGTATTTATGTTTAAAAAGAACAGACTGCTGGTTATCTAGGCAACAGACGCCTTAGACATATGAATATGACTTCCGACATAATGACGTCATTACGTAAAGGATTTGTGCATACGATGTACCGACGCATTGACGTAGCAATACGTAGCCATACGTAGCGTGATAATATGACGAAGACCTTCTTGAGGGCTAGTAATTAGAGATGTCCGAACTTCGCAAAACCCGGTCCGCATGAGGATCCGCGAATTTTCGGAGAAATTTGAAAATCCGCGAGCGGATCCATTAAAATGAGAAAAATACGAGATTTTTTGTATTTTCGAAAATACGAGTAACCCTCGTAATTTTGAAAATTTTCAAAAATACGTATTTCTGGAAATAAGAGAAATCCTTGTGTTTTCGAAAATTTTCGAAATTACGTGTTTTTCTCGTATTTTCGAAAATACTAAAAATCCGCGAATCGGAAGTTCGGAAGGCGGAAAATCTGGAAAAATCCGCCGTTCGCGAACGGGGTAAATCCGCGGCGGATCCGGGTTCGGATCCGCGAACCGGCCATCCCTACTAGTAATATAAATATCCATCGGCCAGACCGGTAGAGTAGCACCCACACATGTGGTATACTGTTTGATTCCGGAGAGGTTCGACTTCCACATTTGTGTTGGTTTCAAACTTTTTGCTACAATTTTTTTTTCATCTTTGATTTATTATTTTTGTTGAAATAGGAATATTTGAGGGGGGGGGATTCTAATTTGATGAACATCTGTGTCCAGGTATTTTCATTTTGATCAAAACTTTCCCCATTTATAACAACGTTGGGGTAGTCTATCACTTCCGTAGATATATTCGTTAATTTGGCAGTTATTTCACTTAACTGTCAGAAGTGCAAAATACATTTCAATCTGTTGTAAAACTCTATTTCAGTTTGGGGGGGCCTCCTGGACAGGGAAAGTGGGAGAACCTAAGTATATCTAGTATCGCTGGACTCAAAAGAACCAGAGCTTTTAGAAACAATAAGATATGTGTGTGTACACTTACATTTTCTGCAAGCGTGCTAAAAAAATGACATTTTTACATAAATCCAGTGAAATATGCACTGTACAGAGGGACATTGGGTACAAGGAGAGGGGATGGGTCACTGGATGCACTGTACAGGGGGGCATGAGGTACAAGGAAAAGAGATGAGTCACTGGATGCACTGTAAAAAGGGACATGGGGTACAAGGAGGGGAGATGGTTCACCGGATGCATTGTTCAGGGGGATATGGGGTACAAGGAGAGGGGATGGGTCACTGGATGTACTGCACAAAATCCTAGAATGGTAATAGGATTATTAATTTATACCATGATATTTCTCCTGTGTAATGGGATTTATGTGTCTGGTCCAGGATGGACTGGGTGATGATCATATGGTAAAGGATCCTTTATACCCTACCCATAATGTCTGTATAACAGTTACATAGTAACATAGTATTGGAGGTTGTATAAAGACATATGTCCATCTAGTCCAACCTTTTACATAGTAACATAGTAATTGAGGTTGAATAAAGACATACGTCCATCAAGTCCAATCCAGTTCGCTGGGCATGTGATCTGACCAATCAATCGGTAATTTCGTCACCACCCCACATTTAAGGCCTTGGGGACACCACACAATCACTGTTGTCTCCCACTGGTCATCAAAACCCCTGTCCTGGCAGCTAACCGCAAGCAAAGTATTCAATAGACCATCCAAACACATGTAACAATTAGAGTTTTTTAGATCATCAAAGTCAAAAAACGTATTAAATTTTAGGTTTAATATTCCAAAAGGTCCAGCCACGTTTCCTAAATACGATAATCACCAAAAGAGGAACCGCAAACAGAATTGTAATGCAGTAAGGCCCTTAGCTCCACAGGTGTTCCTGAATACATGGGATCAGGGCCTTTCTGCATTAAATATTGTATCTGCTATATATGTTGTATATTGTATCTGCTATTTTGGTGATTATCATAGTAGGCAAAGCCACAAGGGTGCATCAGGAAGAGACAATGGCAAGCAATATTTCCAAGACCAGGGCTTGGAAACATTAGCCAATCAGTAGGGGTTGTGGCCATATAATATGATCAATAGGCGAAACCACAAGGGTGAAACATCTGTAGGATTACTTAGTCCACCACAATTATAGGGCAAGGCATGGCCAACCTTCAATTTAAAAAAGTATCCGTTACACAGCTTAAATGCAGTAGAGCATAGTAAGACCTTCTGGCTTTACACCACCTTACCAGCTGTGGTAATAACCCCACAAATTGCGGCACCTCATCTATGAAAAAAAAATTGATGCTGCACCACAGAACCCAGTGGGAGCAGGACACAAGGAAGGTGCAGGCGCACACACATCCCATTCCTCGTGCCCAAGCAGCCATCATTTCTCCTCCTCATCCCGTCTTTCTCCATCTGCTGCTTTTTAAGAGGGAGAGAGTGAGCCTTTGGCCACAACAGGTGGTGTTAAGTGGCTGCTTGGCACTACTGCAGGAAATGTCACCTAAAATGCAGGTCTCTACCCCCAGTTGTTGAAATGAAGAAGGAAACTGTCCTCCAATCATCCCCAAGCACAGCATCTCACTTCCTGCTTAGCTAGAGTCCTGGCAGTGCAGCTGCTACCATTCATTCTAGTGTCATAGCTTGATATCTGTCTCAAGCTGGCACAGCAAGTCATTGAGGTCCTGTCATGCCTGGCATTCAGCGTCCTTCAGAAAGAGCCTTCAGTGCAGAAGGGTTGTTGTAACAAAAAGGAGGACTTGTCTCCACTGAGAATGTGGACAACCCCACTATTGCACTTGTTGAAAACAAACATTGTGCAAAATATTGTGCAAACATAATTTGCGATCTGCGCGTTTCAACAAACATTGTGCAAATCCTATCGCTGTATCTTTTTTTATATGTGAAGTCAATATGACTATTGGTTTTAGGAGGACAAGAAAAGGCAAAGTCTTGAAAAGTTCAAGGTATTTCATTTCTAAATCCAACAGACCTCTCGCTGGAGTAAAGCACGGCCTCTATCTGTGTAACAGGTTCGGAGTCAATGACCATCCACCCCATAGATGCCATTGAATGGCCAGCCATTCGAAAATGTCTGGCCACAGATTTATCGGTGACCTTTCTGTTTATGGTCCTGAGTGATTTGTCACGTTAAACAGGCCACATCAGGGGACTTGCAAGGGTGTCATGCTTTTATTTTAATTCTCTTACCTATATGTGGGTGAGGAAAGTCCTCATATATATAGAGTCCTCAGACCTTCAGATATCCTCTGGTCAGCACTCGTGTCCTATCCAAACCACGTAAATCAGCATCAAACAATAAAGAAGAGGTGGTACCAGATGTAGGAAGACTCTTAATAGATATCTTATAACTTGCTTTATTCACACATTACATGTTTCGGGCTCTGGGTCCTTTATCAAATGATAAAAGACCCAGAGTTTGAAACATTTACTGTGTGAATAAAGCAAGTTATAAGATATCTATTAAGAGTCTTCCTACATCTGGTACCACCTCTTCTTTATTGTTTGATGGTGGGGAAAGTCCTGTCTTCTTACTGCATATCTGCATACCTGGCCATCTAGACATTTAAAGACCTTTTTATCATTTTTGAGATGCATAGAATAAATACTATTTTTTAGATTCTTCTTTAATGTCGGTTTTCACCAGTAAATTATGTAGGCTTTCATCTCTCCCGTATGCAAACCGTGGGAAGAGAATTTTTAAAGGGAAAATTGGGATCCTTAGTTAACAGCCCCCAATGCGACTAAACATATGATTCTGGGGAGAATGTGTATGGGTATAGAAATTTTATCCCTCCTCCCCTAGGGTTTCCGTCTACAATTAACATCAATTTTGCTGTAACATCAATTTTGGTTTTCATAGTCATGATCACTTTGTCCCATTGGATTTGTATTGCTCTGGCTGTGTAGCCCCTGTCAAAATCGTTCTTGCATCAGTTCCAATTGCTCTGTGGTCATCATTTGTATCAGTGTTGTTTCTTATTACCCTAAGGAATTGTGAATACAGAATCCCTTCTTTCTGAGGTTCTGGGTAACAGCTGTTTGCTTGAATAATGGAATTACGGTCTGTGAATCTGTATATAAAGTAGATCCAAATGTATTTCCATCTTTATAGATCCGTCCATCCAAAAAGTCCACAGTAGAGGCATCACAGGTCATTGTAATTTTAAATGGAGTTTCCGAAGAATTAATATGGGAAACAAAGTCCCTGCATTCTGGTTCAGTTCAGTCTCCCATAGAATAAAGATATCATCTATGTATCTTTTGAAGATCCATAGCTTGTCTTGGTTTTTGGGGTACACAAAGGTTTCCTCAAATTATACCATGGCCAGGTTGGCAAATGAAGGTCCCACATTTGGACCCCATTGCTCAGTACTTGAGATCCATCAGAACTATGGCTCTGCCATTATTAGCAGGTCGTATGATGATATCTTGAATTTTTAATGCTTTTAATTTGCCCCATGTTTTTTATTTTTCTGTTGGTTTTGGAGTTGAGTCATCAAGTCACCCAAACAGCCCTTGACCATATCGCCAAATACGTTTATGGCTCAGTGGAGTAACTACCGTCCCCGCCACCGTGGGGCCCCCAGAAGATAAGAGGGCCCGTGAAAACCTCTGATTAGCTGTTTTTAAATATTGCGCGTATGAAGGAAACATGCGGGATCAGCTGTTTAAAAGACCAGAACTGTACAGGAACTTCCGGAAGTATGTTTATTTCATACGTGTGTTTTTTAACAGCTGAACATGGACCTCTGGGGAGGGGGATAGGTCAGGGGCCTGGCCTCCAATCTCATGGGGCTGGGCCCCAATAGTTACTCCCCTGTTATGGTTGGTGGGTTGTTGGGTGACTCAAAGGTACTTTTAGAATAAAACTTCTTATGTGTTGTCACTTCAGTTTTGAAATGTTCTTTAAGTTTTAGTCACCTCTGGAGTTTATACTGGTCAATTTGAGTCATCATAGCGTGATGTTGGGGATTTTCCTCATCCACATGCAGGTAAAAGAAATAAAATTAAAGGACACCTTTTTTGGAAGTTCACCTATGCAATTTTCTACATAACATGCCTATGTGGCCTTTATTACAAGGGTAAACCACTACCACGCTCCAAGAGAAAATGGCAAATCACAGATAAGCTATCAGAGGGGCAATCAACAGTAGGGAACAGTAACTACCAGGGAAGCAGAGGGACCAACTGCAGTCAAGGGGACCCCATCTTCTTATTTTTCCTATGACAGAAATAACCTCCTCCCAGATAACCACTGTGTATGAAGCATAGATAGGGGCCCCAACATAGTTTTGGTGGGGGGCCCAATGATTCCTAGTCACACTACAGATAGGGGCACCGATAAAAATGACAAGCGAAAGGAAAGTTTGGAGAACAATCTGTGGCCAGACATTTTCGAATGGCTGGCCCTTCAATGGTTTCCTTTCAAAGTCATACAGACATGTGTTTGTGTTTAATAAGGTACTTAGGGGGTTATTCAATAAAAGTTCTTATAGTTTAAAATGGTGCTAATTTTGCCTCAACCAATCAGATGTTAGGTTTCAAATGTTACATAAGTTCTGATTGGTTGGGGCAAAATTAGCACCATTTTAAATAAGAACTATTATTGAATCTCCCTGTTAGATTGTAAGCTCTGCAGGGTAGAATAAATGCAAAATAACTGCAATAAGACCAGCACAATATGCTCAGGGCAATTTATGAAAATGAAAACTTACATAAATGTGTGTTCAACTGAAGCCATTGTGCAGTATATCGCTCAAGGTTTATACTAAAGATGATTTAAAGTTTTCAGAGATTAAATGTTTCTAAAATGTTAGATTTCCCTGAGGTTTGATCATTATTCTAAACACAAAAGATCCCTAAAGGGTTCCACTTGGAGACCACGTGTTCTATTATCGGATATAAAAGGAGATCAGATAAACATGTCTCTACACTCAGCATTTGGGCCCATTCAGGTTGGTACCATTTTTAACACCTTTAAACTTTACATTGTATTGAAATGTTTGGCTTTGTAAGATGGTAGTAGATATTGATCTCTATAACAATAGGATGATCATTTAGATTTCATTTTAGTTTAGGACCTTTTCGGTTTATTTTAATAAGTTGGTTATAATTATTTTTCAATTATAGAAGAAGTGGGAAATATTTGAAATAAATGGATTTACAGTAAATCATAAATCAAATATTAAACTTTATAAATATAACATTTCCTAAAATAGGTATAAATCATATTTTTAAGTTTTTTTCTTTTTTTACACATTGTGTGTTTGAGTTTCTTAATCTTCTAAATAGACATAAAGTGAGAAATGATTCTGAGAAATCATTATTTGAAATCGCAGTATGAGAGGGAAAGACCTGTCACTCCAGAAGCAAATTATAATATTTGTCCCATCCCTGACCTCTTACTAGGATCTTTGGCTGCCTGCCAGCACACCTTCTGCAACATTTAAAAGAATCAGCTGTGAAAAGAAGGCAGGGGAGATGTGAAAGCAGAGCAGTGTCCATAGTGAGGCTGTGCAGAACTTAAGTGTCGCAGACACTACAAGAAGGCAGTGAGTAAGGAACGATGGGGACAGTTAGGAGCACTCATTAAACATTACTAATTTAATGACAAGGCAAGCACAGATAAATATGTGAGTACCACCATTTTATTCATCTCACATTGTAGTTTCATATAATGTAAAGTTGTGTGAGTATAGCAACCCTTTAAGGTATGTTTGGTACAATCCTACCAAGAGGTCATTAATTGATCATTTTATATCTTTCCTGTATAAGGTTTACATTTATATTACACAGAATTTGTAAGTTGGAGTTTGTTGTTATATATTGTAATGTATTTTTATAT
The DNA here is from genome assembly GCA_019447015.1 of Hymenochirus boettgeri. Lineage (NCBI taxonomy): Eukaryota > Metazoa > Chordata > Amphibia > Anura > Pipidae > Hymenochirus > Hymenochirus boettgeri. The sequence goes on from JAACNH010000116.1 coordinate 341,430, forward strand.
TAATTTACATCCTTAAACATTAAATGCTGTCTTTCACATTCCCTATTCTTTCTGTCTGGGGTTTGAAATCAAAAACTTCTAAAAAAGATTTTAGTTTAAAACAGAGATTTTATATTAATGGTAAAATTGGTACAAAGATGTGTCTGATAGATCTGTGTAGATCAACTGGACTTAAAGGTTATATTTCTAGACATCTGACTGGATCTCTCAATTCAGAATGACATATACATTAAATAACATGGCATGTCCCAATCAGCATATACCAGTATGGTGTTAGGAATGTCATGAATACAAGGTATTGATTGGATTGTAGCTAAGAGATGCTATTAAACAGCCCAGCTAAGGTATGAAAAAGGATTATATGTGACAGATAATAATTTTAGGCTTGGTTTCTTAATTCTGGCATAAATGGCTTAATTTACACTTCATTTAAACTAATCTTCTTCTTTGTCCATGTCTTCAAAAATGTATTTTTTTCCTTAAGATGCAGGTACACAGATGAGACTACACCTGAGGAATTGGCTTTTATATAATGGTGCAGCTACTTTTAAAGGGTCACTATACTCACTCAAACAACTTAACATTATCAAAATTACAATTTGAGAGAATGGTGGTAGAATGGTGGTACTCACATTTTTATCTGTGCTTGCTTTGTCATTAAATCATTAATGTTTAGTGAGTGCTCCTAATTGCCCACACCCTTCCTTACTCACTGCCTTCTTGTAGTGTCTGCGACACTCATAAGTTCTGCACAGCCTCACCATGGACACTGCACTGCTTACACACACACCCCTTTCCTCCCCCTGCTTTCTTTTCTCTGCTGATTCTCTTAATTGTTGCAGAAAGTTTGCTGGCAGGCAGCCAAAGATCCTAGTAAGAGGTCAGGGACAGGAAACATATTATAATTTCTGCTTCTAGAGTGACAGGTCTTCCCCTGTAAATGATGTGAATTCAAATGACGATTTCTCAGAATCTACAGCTCAGATTTAAAATCCTAAAAAAGTTTTTGAGCAGTGGGATTTTGCTGTATCTAAATGTAGCTACAATTTGTTTTTTAGAGTAAAGATACCCTTTAAGTCTCACCCACATACATCTAAGAGCACACTGCACTGCACTGTGTATATGATGCTGCTCTTCTGGTGTTTTAGTACTGGGTTTTTGTATATGTAGCTCTGACTCTCTAGCTACATATGGGATAACCAAACTTTCTGCTGTTGGTCTGGTCAAACTCCACCCCACCCTACTGTCAGTGACATGTGAAGATGTTATTCTTGCAGAGGAGATTGTGAGCTGAACAAAGCCAGTGTGTTTTGTTTTATGGGGGTTGGGGTTGTATCTCTTTCCATCTAAATCTTATATTTTGGTCCCCACACATGTGACTTTCATCTTAAACAGCGCAACGTTATCACGCAGTTGGATGTGTGTACAAGGCTTAAGGCAGTTGTGCTGTGGGCTGGCTAAGATATATAGGATACTGTCGGGAGATGTACCAGAAACCGATATTGCACCTTCTAATGCAATGGACCAATGTGATTACAGTTCTTTGTACATCGTAATTCATTCTCAAATTGTTGTCCGACTTTAAATGAGTTACAGCTGGTGAGACTCATATATTTTAAGGAATTATGTACCTCTTTGTTTGAAATATTTGTAACACAATATTGTTATATTATACTGAAAGTTGCACATTTGACTAAGGATACATGAAACTGTCTCCAGAAATGTCTTCAGGTTTTGATGTGGAATTTCAACATCTAAACAACAAAATTTCAATGTCAAAACCACAAAATGGAATTAGTAGTTTCATATTTCTGCTGTTCATCGCCACTTTTGACGGATTCCCGACAAGGACTGGATAAATATATTATATATATTAATAAAGTTACAGTAAGTCTTTGATATAATTTGAAATGATAAGTGTATTTATACATTTATACTTCAAGTAAGAAATTATTTTACTTTCTGTAAATTACTAATCTATTATTCAGCTTTCTCTTATGAGCTCCATAGACCCCAGACGTTGATGTTGATGGTTCCATTAGGCTTTCCTCCTGCTCTGATATTACACCACCAAGGATAAACAATAAAACTCTACATTCTGAATAGAAGTCCACATAAAATGTGGTTTAATTTTACAATTCTTACAAAGTCTCCATTTTGAATATATTTTCCCATAATGTATCTATCCCACAGACAATGAACCAGACATCAATCACTGAGATTTCTCTCTTGGGATTCCAGAATCTCCATAACTTCAGGATTCCGCTCTTCACCCTGTTCCTTTTGATGTACATTCTGACAGTCTGTGAAAATGTCCTCATCATAGTGTTGGTGTCAACCAATCAGAATCTCCAGACCCCCATGTACTTCTTCCTCCAACAACTGTCCTTATCCGACCTTCTGGTAACTATGAATATTGTACCCATCATGCTCCAAGCAATTATTAACCAACAGGCCACAATGTCCCTTGTTGGTTGTCTGACACAAATATATTTATTTGGTAGTTTCGAAACTTTCCAGTGTTTACTTCTAACAATAATGTCCTATGACAGATATCTGGCCATCTGTAACCCTCTACGTTACCACTCGATCATGAGCCCTAAAGTGTGTGTTAGGTTAACTTCTGCGTCATGGGCTGTTGGCTTTTCCACAGTAGCCATGACTGTAAATAGTATTGGACATCTAAACTTTTGTAAACCAAATCCCATTGACCATTTCTTCTGTGATCTCAATCCTCTTTTAGAACTCTCTTGCTCTGATCCAACCAAAGTAAAAATTCAAGTGGTTTTGGACACTATCCCATTTACCTGTTTCCCATTAACGATCATCATTGTATCATATGTCTATATTGTAAAAGATGTTCTAAAGATCAGGTCCAGTGCTGGCAGACAGAAAGCCTTCTCCACCTGCAGCTCCCACCTGGCTGTGGTGTCCATATTTTTTGGGTCCTTAATCTCTATCTATGTGATTCCTCCCAGAGAACAGTCAGTGACCTTAACCAAAGTTCTCTCTCTGTTGTACACAGTTTTGGCTCCTTTGGTTAATCCAGTGATTTACAGCCTGAGGAATAAAGATATGAAAGAAGCCTTTAAAAATATGGCCATAAATTGATTATCTCTATCTAAAAAAGGTCAGAATGGATAAGTATAATCTTTATTTTAGTTTATACATTTTTTTTTGCTTACAAAAGGTTCAGATGGATCCCGTCCATAAAAATGCAACAATATATCCTGACCAAGTCCATTGATTTGCTCTCAAACTAACTTTTGAAAACATGTGGTCACGGTGCCTATTCCTACTCACTCTACCAAAAGGTAGGTTTGACCCAGGTTCAAAACTGCCCCCAGGTCCATTGCTTAACCAATGTATCACACAACAAAATTCCATTGGGTTAAGACCAGATCCATACAGGCCATGAGGAGCCCAGCGTATATGTTAAAACCAAACTTTACTGGATTCACATTTTGACACAGATTAGATCATCACGTCACCCACCAGATGAGTTTTGGTTGGCCCCCGGTCCTTAATCATAGTCTATGATGTGAAATATGCTGTATTGTACGTTAAACCCAATCTTATGACTAATAGTTGTAATAGGGTATCGATAATACCAGAATTTATTAAACACCCTGCTTCAAATTATAAAAAAGCTTTACAGGTGACACATACTGTTTATTGGATACAGCATGTAATAGAACTAACCATGCAAATAGGAAATATCTCATTACACGTTGACAAATGTCTAATAATAAACATCTTGGGCACAGAGAAAAGCATCCTAATGTAAATAATGTACTCTAATACTTTATAAAGATACAGAACTACATGAAATACATAGTAACACTGTAATTGAGGTTGAATAAAGACATACGTCTATTAATTTACAACCTTTATACCCTACCCATTAAGTTGAAAAGAAGAGAGCCTCCCACATCACCGTACAAGGTAAGTATATATGCTGGGTGCCACTACTAAGTCACAGCCAGTGACTGTTATCCAGAAGATTGAAGAAACAGTAGCGCACACCAGTCTTAGTGAAGAAACATAACCGTGTTCATTCAACACATCATGAGTAACATTTTGGTGTCACATGACACCTTAATCTGACATCATGATATAATGTCTGTATAACAGTATAATGTCTGTATTGGAGGTTGTATAAAGACATACGTCCATCTAGTCCAACCTTTTCACCCTCCTTTTCAACCCTAACAGTTGATCTAGTGGAAGGCAAAAAAAAAACCAGCTTACTCCAAACAGCAATCAGAAAGTATCCCTGTACCAGTAATTCTCAATAATGTATAGTATCCCTGTACCAACCAGAACTACAGTATATGTATTAATAGGCGGGTTCGTTTTTACTTGTTTGTATCCACATGGCGTAAGGCGCCCGAATAAAGTTTATATGTTTTACCTAAGACGTGAGTACCGACTCAGGGAATTCCGGTGTGCGCCGCGATTACATTCTCCATAACTGATACGTGTATATGTATTAATACCAGTAATTCTCAATATTATATAGTATCCCTGTACCAACCAGAACTACAGTATACTATGTATTAATACCAGTAATTCTCAATATTATATAGTATCCCTGTACCAACCAGAACTACAGTATAAATATAAATACCAGTAATTCTCAATATTATATAGTATCCCTGTACCAACCAGAACTACAGTATATGTATTAATACCCATTATTCTTAATATTATATTGTATCCCCGTACCAGCCAGAACTACAGTATATGTATTAATACTAGAGATGTTCGAAACTGTTGAGTTTCGTTCCGTTTTCGAATTTTCTAAATTTTCATAAAGTTTTTATAAAGTTCGAAAGTTTCAATTTTCAAAAATCGTCTGCTTTCGATTTTTGGATTTCGAAAATTGTCTACTTTCGATTTTCGAAAATCGTCTATTTTTTGAAAATCGTCTACTTTCGATTTTCGAAAAACATTTACTTTCGATTTTCGAAAATCATCTACTTTTGATTCTCGATGATTGTCTACTTTCGATAAAAAATGAAAATTCTAAAAATTCGGGTTCCGTGAAATTCGGGAGTTCCAAAAGTTTCATCGGGACTTTGAAACCCTCAGATTCGATTTGAAACTGGGTTCTATTCGAGCCCACATTACATCTCTAATTAATATCAGTAATTCTCAATATTTTTTAGTTTTAGAAACTTATCTAGGCCACTTTTAAAGCTATTTAATGAACTTGCCATTACCACATCTGCTGGAAGACAGTTCCACAATTTCACCGTTCTCACTGTAAAGAAACCTTTCCTAACCTGAAGATGAAACTTCTTTTCTTCCAACCTTAAAGGGTGTCCACGAGTCCTCTCGGATACGACCTATTAGTGAATAATGCACCAGAGAGTTCACTGTATGGCCCATAAATATATATTTTTTTATGAGAGGCAACCAATTACAGTCACGCAGCCACAGGTGCTGACAATAGAGAATGCCACGGGAGCTAAGGGCTGTAAGTAGAGTTATTATTATTATGGATTTATATAGTGCCAGCATCTTCCGTAGTGCTTTACAATCTAATCACTTATCAGTATGTCTTTATGATTGTGGGGGAAACCGGAGTGCCTGGAGGAAACCCACGTAACACAGGGAGAACATACAAACTCCTGTGAGATGTGTCCAAGGTTGGAATCGAACTCAGGAGCTATCATAGCTAAACACTGAGCCACCATGCTGCCCCCTGTTCTAATCCTTTTTTTGAGTAATCTAAGATAGAGGTTGGGGGTGGGAAGGATTGCCCTATATTGTATATAAAACATTTTATGCTAGGTGAAGGGCAGCCAGGGAGGGATCAGGGGGGAGGGAGGGAGGGAGGGAAAAAGCTCCCCTGAGCAGTCCTCTCAGAGGACAAGGAGGAGGCAGAAATCTTTCTCACAGAAAGATACCTCCTACTCTTTAGTTTCCTGGACATTGGGCAGACAGGAGAACCATAACGAGCAGTGGAGTAAGGTAAGTTTTTTTTTTTTTTATAAACCACACAGTGGGGCCAGTAGTGGGTTACATTTTAGTTTTGAGGTGGACATGCTCTTTAAATTTGCTTTTATGCTTTTGGGGTTACTTTGTGACTGTTTCTGTGCACACCCACACATGTGGCATACCGTTTTATTCATTTTTTTTGTTTGTTTTTTTCCCCCGAAAATCTAAAAGCATGAAAGATTATAAAGAATTGTATCTGGAATTTTGCACATACATGTAAAAGAATAGCATTGTTACGGTATGTAGCTAAATGTGTATATATTCCAAAAATATATAGTTTTGGGGATTGTTTCCCAGGAAATGGATGCGTTTAGCATTAAAAAGCAAGTATGCACTTAGAGCACAGCCCTAAAAGTTATGTATTGGCTCCCTTGGAGGCTATTTGCTGATCGTGTTTCTGTGTGCACTGATGCATGTAGATTACGGTTTTATAGAAGATCGATATTTAGTGGGAATTATCTCTGGGTGCACTGATACAAGTGGGGTATTATTTTATCTTTTCATTGAAAACATTTAGAAAATTTATATTTAGGTTTGGTTAAGATTTCCAACCGTCTTTATTACTTTCTTTCAGGAAATCTGATAACTCTAATAATTTCTACAAAGAACTGCGTATATGAATAATTACATATACCAGATTATTTTTATAATAAAAATAACATAGCTGAAGGTGTGTATGTTCTTATATATTCTTATATGTGTATGTACGTTTATACTTTGTGAGGGGTGTTTCCAAGTCCGAGGGTTGTTTTCTTTGAAAAATTTGAGGCTGTCCAAATTACAGATCACATAGCGGGAGATGCAATAAATGTCCCTATTGCAACTGACCTGCACTTGTTCTGGCGATGGATGTAGTAACCACTTACTGACTTATTGCATTGTGTGAATGTGAGAAGTAAATTGCAGTCTTTTGCACGGCTTTAAAGCCAGAATTGAAAAGGCTTTAATTTTGGTCCAATAAAAATAATGCAAAAATCATCACTTGCTCTGCTATTTCCAAAAGTCTTTGCAAATGGAGCAGATAATGCAAAATGAGCACAAAACCCTAGATAAGACAATATTTCATCGGTAAACCTGGGTTTTGCATTTATTTTTCCCCTCAGCACATGATATTGCATCTCCTTGTTCGATTTTTTTCTTGTAACCGCTCTTGTGCATGCATCCAAATAAAGTTAGTTGGTGGCCATGATTTTGTGTGCACCCATGCATATGGCATACCGTTTGATTCAGGACATGTGGAAGATTGACATTTAGTGTCATTTTTTTTTACTTGCCAAGTGGGTTTAGTATCTATATTGTTTCCAATATAGATACTATCTAATAAGGGGGAATCTTAATATGAATTGTATATTTGGTTTTGTCTAACTCCCATACACCGCTATATTTACAGAAATATATATTTTTACACTCTGAAAGCTGTAAATATTAATGGTCTATGGGTTATGGATGCATCCATAGTTCATGTTTATTATGATTATTATTGTGGTGGTGGCGATTTCAATAATGGTGATATTAGGTTTTTAAATGTATTTATGTTTAAAAAGAACAGACTGCTGGTTATCTAGGCAACAGACGCCTTAGACATATGAATATGACTTCCGACATAATGACGTCATTACGTAAAGGATTTGTGCATACGATGTACCGACGCATTGACGTAGCAATACGTAGCCATACGTAGCGTGATAATATGACGAAGACCTTCTTGAGGCCTAGTAATTAGAGATGTCCGAACTTCGCAAAATCCGGTCCGCATGAGGATCTGCGAATTTTCGGAGAAATTTGAAAATCCGCGAGCGGATCCATTAAAATGAGAAAAATACGAGATTTTTTGTATTTTCGAAAATACGAGTAACCCTCGTAATTTTGAAAATTTTCAAAAATACGTATTTCTGGAAATAAGAGAAATCCTTGTGTTTTCGAAAATTTTCGAAATTACGTGTTTTTCTCGTATTTTCGAAAATACTAAAAATCCGCGAATCGGAAGTTCGGAAGGCGGAAAATCTGGAAAAATCCGCCGTTCGCGAACGGGATAAATCCGCGGCGGATCCGGGTTCAGATCCGCGAACCGGCCATCCCTACTAGTAATATAAATATCCATTGGCCAGACCGGTAGAGTAGCACCCACACATGTGGTATACTGTTTGATTCCGGAGAGGTTCGACTTCCACATTTGTGTTGGTTTCAAACTTTTTGCTACAATTTTTTTTTCATCTTTGATTTATTATTTTTGTTGAAATAGGAATATTTGAGGGGGGAAAATTCTAATTTGATGAACATCTGTGTCCAGGTATTTTTATTTTGATCAAAACTTTCCCCATTTATAACAACGTTGGGGTAGTCTATCACTTCCGTAGATATATTCGTTAATTTGGCAGTTATTTCACTTAACTGTCAGAAGTGCAAAATACATTTCAATCTGTTGTAAAACTCTATTTCAGTTTGGGGGGGCCTCCTGGACAGGAAAAGTGGGAGAACCTAAGTATATCTAGTATCGCTGGACTCAAAAGAACCAGAGCTTTTAGAAACAATAAGATATGTGTGTGTACACTTCTGCAAGCGTGCTAAAAAAATGACATTTTTACATAAATCCAGTGAAATATACACTGTACAGAGGGACATTGGGTACAAGGAGAGGGGGTGGGTCACTGGATGCACTGTACAGGGGGGATATGGGGTACAAGGAGAAGAGATGAGTCACTGGATGCACTGTAAAAAGGGACATGGGGTACAAGGAGGGGAGATGGTTCACCGGATGCATTGTTCAGGGGGACATGGGGTACAAGGAGAGGGGATGGGTCACTGGATGTACTGCACAAAAGACATGGGATACAAGGATGGGAGATGGATCACAATTGAGGAATACATGGGGTACAGGAAGGAGGAAATGGGATGCACTGTACAAAGTGGATGGGTGACTGGGTGCAGGTGTACAGGATAGAGTTATGAGTGACTGGGTGCACTGTACAGGGACATGGGGTACAGGAAGGATGAACTATACAAGGTGGATGGGTGACTGGGTGCAGGTGTACAGGATAGAGATATGAGTGACTGGGTGACACTGTACAGGACATGGGGTACAGGAAGGATGAACTATACAAGGTGGATGGGTGACTGGGTGCAGGTTTCAGGATAGAGATATGAGTGACTGGGTGCACTGTACAGGGACATGGGGTACAGGAAGGATGAACTATACAAGGTGGATGGGTGACTGGGTGCAGGTGTACAGGATAGAGATATGAGTGACTGGGTGCACTGTACAGGGACATGGGGTACAGGAAGGATGAACTATACAAGGTGGATGGTGACTGGGTGCAGGTGTACAGGAAGAGATGTTAGTGACTGGGTCACTGTACAGGGACATGGGGTACAGGAAGGATGAACTATACAAGGTGGATGGGTGGCTGGGTCAGGTGTACAGGATAGAGATATGAGTGACTGGTGCACTGTACAGGGACATGGGGTACATGAAGGATACTATACAAGGTGGATGGGTGGCTGGTGTGCAGGTGTACAGGATAGAGATATGAGTGACTGGGTGCACTGTACAGGGACATGGGGTACAGGAAGGATGAACTATACAAGGGGATGGGTGACTGGTGCAGGTGTAGGCAGAAGAGATATGAGTGACTGGGTGCACGTACGGGGACATGGGGTACGAAGGATGAACTATACAAGGTGGATGGGTGACTGGGTGCAGGTGTACAGGATGAGATGAGTGACTGGGTGCACTGTACAGGGACATGGGGTACAGGAAGGATGAACTATACAAGGTGGATGGTGACTGGGTGCAGGTGTACAGGATAGAGATATGATGACTGGGTGCACTGTACAGGGGCATGGGGTACAGGAAGGATGAACTATACAAGGTGGATGGTGACTGGGTGCAGGTGTACAGGATAGAGATATGAGTTGACTGGGTGCACTGTACAGGGACATGGGGTAAAAGGAGGAAGGGTATGACCCGATTGTCCTTCCATTGCTGACTTGCCCTGCTCTGATTCTGCCCATCATAGTCATTATTTCTCTTGACACTATGTAGCGAAGTGAGTTTTTATAGATTTTATATTCCACTGCAATCCCCTAACCACCTTCCCCCTGCCTGCATTACACTTGTAATAGGAAACCTGGTAAAGTAACTAATGGCTTAATCCCCATTTATAAAATGTCACTGAACAAACATGACACCCTTTTTATTCTGTCATTGAAATTGTGTTTGCAAAGCTGACAGCTACCATGCTAAATTCCTCATACCACCCAAACCCATAATATTCTAATTACACTAGACACTATACTAACTATACTATATTACTATACATTGACACTTTGGGCCTTCTAACCTTTTTACTTCTATTACCATTAGCAAACTTTTGCATTTCTCATAGTTGTGCACTGGACATATAATCAGGCTTCTCACTTCCCCCCAGCCCTTTGGCTTTATAAATGAGGGAAGAGACCATCTATCCATGCTTTATATTAAACAAGGGCCTCCCTAAAAGGGGCGTGTTGGGGGTGCTATTACCACATGGAGGCTTGACCAGGCCTCCCAATAAATACATACAATACAAGATTGTGGAAGCACTCCAATTAGGCTAATTTACAACTACATTTAGCTGAGTGCTACTGATCTGGTCAAACATTTATACAAACATAGAAAAGATAACAATGCACATTCCTGGGCCGCATACAATATCATATTATCTGTATATACAGTATATCTATATTATAAACATAGAAAAGATAAACAATGCACATTCCTAATCTCCATACAATATCATATTGTCTGTATATACAGTATATTATATATAAACATAGAAAGATAATAAATGCACATTCTTAGGCCCCATACAATATCATATTGTCTGTATACAGTATATCTATATATATAACATAGAAAAGATAATCAATGTACATTCCTAGGTCCCATACATATTATATTATCTGTATACACAGTATATCTATATGTATAAACATAGAAAAGATAATCAATGCACATTCCTAGGCCCCATACAATATCATATTATCTGTATATACATTATATCTATATATATAAACAGAGAAAAGATAATAAATGCACATTCCTAGGCCCCATACAATATCATATTATCTGTATATACAGTATATCTATATATATAAACATAGAAAAGATAATCAATGTACATTCCTAGGCCCCATACAATATCTATTATCTGTATACACGTATATCTATATTATAAACATAGAAAAGATAATCAATGCACATTCCTAGGCCCCATACAATATCATATTATCTGTATATACATATCTCTATCATATTAAAACAGTAAAAGATAATAAATGCACATTCTAGGCCCCATACAATATCATATTATCTGTATATACAGTATATCTATATATTAAACATAGAAAAGATAATCAATGTACATTCCTAGGCCCCATACAATATCATATTATCTGTATATACAGTATATCTATATATATAACATAGAAAAGATAATAAATGCACATTCCTAGGCCCCATACAATATCATATTATCTGTATATACAGTATATCTATATATATAAACATAGAAAAGATAATCAGCATTCCTGGCCCATACAATATCATTATCTGTATATACAGTATCTATATGTATAAACATAGAAAAGATAATCAATGTACATTCCTAGGCCCCATACAATATCATATTATCTATATACAGTATATCTATATGTATAAACATAGAAAAGAATAATCAATCCATTCCTGCCCATACAATATCATATTATCTGTATATACAGTATATCTATATGTATAAAATAGAAAAGATAATCAATGTACATTCCTAGGTCCCATACAATATCATGTTATCTGTATATACAGTATTCTATATATATAAACATAGAAAAGACACAATGTACATTCCTAGGTCCCATACAATATCATATTATCTGTATATACAGTAATCTATATGTATAAACATAGAAAAGATAATCAATGCCATTCCTAGGCCCATACAATATCATATTATCTGTATATACAGTATATCTATATATATAAACATAGAAAAGATAATCAATGTACATTCCTAGCCCATACAATATACATATTATCTGTATATACAGTATATCTATATGTATAAACATAGAAAAGATAATCAATGCACATTCCTGGGCCCATACAATATCATATTATCTGTATATACAGTATATCTATATGTATAAACATAGAAAAGATAATCAATGTACATTCCTAGGCCCCATACAATATCATATTATCTGTATATACAGTATACTATATATATAAACATAGAAAAGATAATCAATGCACATTCCTAGGCCCCATACAAATCATATTATCTGCACACTGGCATACTTTATAAACAAAGGGGTTTTAGTTACATTACTGTGATCCATAAATGAAAAGCCTTCCAACCACGCCAATGCGCTGGGGGAAGTGAGAAAGCCTGTTATAAGGATCCAGTGCACAACATGAGAAATGCAAAAGTTTGTTATGGTAATTGAAGTAAAAATGTTAGAAGTTAGGACCTTCCAGACTGGGGTTACCTTGACGTGGTGGAAGCACACAGAGCCCAGACCCTTCATCGAGTTACTGAATTAGGGAATCACACTCTGCAAGTAATGTGCAGGCTTTTTATGGTCAAACTGGACTTCATGGGTGTCGACCCTTTCAGAGGGTGTCGCCATTATGTTGAGTCATTCAGGGATGTGGGTGTGGTGGTGAGCACATACATACAAGATTTCTGCTTTATAAGTAGATATAGAGGTTGAGAGACATTTGTTGAATCCTGTTCTTCTCCCATTTTTTCCCCATATCCCTTGCAGTCTGCACTGATCTATGATTGAACAGGAAACAACAATTGCCTAACCTACCAAAGAGGATTCTGTGTGTTACAGGGTACAGCTTTTGTTTTCCCAGGGCTATGTAATTTTGTCCAGCTTCTTCATGCATCCAGATCAGCCCAGCCCCGAGTATAAGCCGAGGGGAGACTTTCAGGATGATTTTAAAACTTCTATGCAGGTATTTACGGTAAATGCCCTTTATTCTGTTTATTCCGCTTGTGCTGCCATGGGTTTCCATCAGATATTTTAATTTTTCACCACAATCAGAAAGACATACTGGGACTGACACAATTCAAGGAGCTAAAGTTTCCTGCGCTATTAACCCAGTACAAAGCTAACTTCTGATTGGCTGGTTCCAATTAATATGCACCTCTTTTTGCATCAACGCAACTGTGTTTGATATTACTTACAGTAGATTGTATGAATTTGATGTAAAAAGAGCTGTAAAATAAATAAAAACATAAATCAACTGTAGATCGTCCTCTGTATAAATGAGAAACTTTAATGAAACATTTATACTAGTTTCATAAGTTTTTTTTTGTCTAGACCTTATTTACATAATCTTTAGGATCTAAATTGTCTATTTCCCAGAGGTTTGATTATTATCCCAAACAGATTCCCAAAGGTTTCCCCCAGTGATCGAGTTACTATTATCAGTAATAAAAGGAGATCAGGTTAACATGTCTCCACATTACACAGCTCTTAAACCCCATTCAAGTAGTCAGGTTGGTATCATTTTAAATAAAGATCTTTTCTAGGGTGATAACGTAGTATTTATTTAAATTCAGTCTCTGAATAACCAAGAGATTATTTAAAATGAAATAATTATAATATATAAGGTAATTTGATACAATCCTTCCATGGATAACGTAGATGACAATATCACTAATTGATCATTATGTGGATATCTTTTCTGTGTAGGGTTGAAGGAAATGATCTCTAGAGGAAGGTTATCACATCTTATTATGCAGTGAGTGATATTTCCTTTGGGCATAGTCGTTAGGATGTTTTAGTCGTTATCCATTTTAATGTAATACAATATGTTTATTTTATTATTATGGAATCTATTTTAAAATTAATTTACAGCCTTAATTAGCATTCTAAAATTGAACAGTATAAATCTAAAACTCTATTTATAAAACTTCTACTGAATAAATTCATTTTGGGGACCAGAGATTTATTTTAAGATGAATGTGGTACAAAGATTTTGTTTTTTTGTGTTCAGGATCATTGTCAAACTGGAAGATTTTGCATTCAGTAAAATAAATGGAGGGTACAGACCATAGACTGTGATACTGACTATAACGAAGTCTATTCATTTTTCCGCATGGGAAAGATTCTAATATTGTGCTTACACTGTGTCCAAACTGATTTATATTCATTGTCTCCTGTTCTGTGTTTCAAAGAGTCAACTGTGTTGTATCTCCAAAGGAATTGACATCAAGTCAACCAGTCAATTTCTCCATGTGGTTACAAAACCCAGCCCCCAGCCCCAGACCCATTCCGTATAAAAAACAAACCAATCCTAAACCAACATTTTATTATCATACAGCTCTTGTGGTGTGAGATCACTCCATCATTCTGGTTTTACATGTTTATGCCCATCATTAAAGCTTTACCGTTCTACTTAACTGATCATTATCTCTTCCAAAAGTACTAGTTTTTTTCCTACATACCTATAACCTAGCTGTTAATTTGTTCCAACATCCAGATGTCTTCTATTTGGTAAAATACATCCCTGGTAGAATTTTGTACAGTTTTACGTGTAGGGTAACAGTGCATATGGCTGCTACGATAACATGATTTACTCATTCACGTTCACTTTCAACGAAATTCTCCATAGGTAAGTTTGTGTGCATTTATAGGTTGCAGGGTAATAGAACTTCCCTGTTCTTCCCTAAAATTCTTTTTCCATTTATTCATCTATGATGCTTCTTGAAGGAGTCCTTAGTGTAGTTAGAATTTTATAAAAGGATGAAATGATACTTTTGGTTATGGACCTTGCAACAGTAGGACTGGGGAACTTCCCTCTGTGTGTATAACGTTTGTATTTAGAGGTAAGTACATCTACCACTTTCAAGAATCCTTGCTTATGGGCTAATAAAAAAAATCTTCAAAAATATAGAGAGATCTGAAAATAGTGTGAAGACTATCATACGGTCATGTAGGTCAATATTTGGGTTGTATGAGTTATAGTCTGTAAGGGTTGTCTCCTCTAGTTTAGTAGTTTTCATAGTTTGTAAGTATGTTAGTAGATGAAATGGATTACATATAGCTGCCTTCAATTCAACCATCTTCATAACTCAGTGGTGGAGGACCAGTTCACTAATGGTTGATGTGCTTTCTGGTAGTACATCTCAATGTTAGTGACAGCCGTCCCTCCAGTTATTTCCTCACTAAAGCTATTTGTTTTCACTATTCTATGTACCATGTCCTAGATACCATTTCAAAATAACCCTCTGTAGTTTCCTCCTTAGGACCCTTGGAGTTTCCTTATACCCCTTGGAGATAGTTTCCTTAGGACCCTTTGGAGATAGTTTCCTTAGGACCCCTTTGGAGATAGTTTCTAGGACCCTTTTGTTGTGTCCACCCTGATATCTGTCATTTGACTTATTTGGGCAGCCAGGGGTTTGATGCACATTGCAAATAACAGAGGTAAGAGGGGACATACCGTCTTGTGCCTCTCATACTAGGAAATGAGCATGAAAGTGCCCCAATGGTCCAGACTCTATGCATAGATCTTAATAGCTGTCTGAAATCATCACATCAGCTCTCACTATCTTTAGAACCGGCATTAAATGCCAGTTTAGCCTATTAAATGCTTTTAATCTAATATTATCCCTGGCCTCCCCACTGTCCCCAGAATAAACCCAGCTGATCATTAAAGGCTCTGTATCACTAAAAACGATAATGCCTCCTTATAACTATGGCCCTTGGACACATGTCTATTTAGGAGAAGTTTGGATTTCTCTTGCGTTGGTTTCAAAAAATCAGCTGCAGTTTTTGTGTAAATTTTTTTCTCTGAATTTTTTTTTAGGTAAAAAGAAAAATATTTGAATAAAAACCCTTTTAATTTAGTGAAAAGCTGTGTCTGTGTATCTGCACGTATCTCACTTGTGGAGGGTATTTTAGTTAATTCAATAGCCACCAGTAGGACTTATACATTTGAATTTCATGTAAAATACTAGAAAGTGCTGTTTTAGTTTAGATAAAATGGTTGTAGCCATGTTAGTCCAGTAGGATATACTAAAAGGATGAGTACTGTAGGTAGGTGATACCTTTTTATCATGGACTAACGAAGTATCTCTCGAAACTTATCTTTAAATAAACTGTTAGTCCATAATAAAAAGGTTTCACCTTATCCTACAGTTTTAGTTTAGAGAGTCAACTTTAGAGAGGACAATTGGGGTCCCTACATAAGTCTGGTTTCTTTGTAATTGGGTGAATTAGAGCTTTTTGGAAGAAAATGATTCTTCCTATTTAATCGGGAATACCTAAACATTTTTCTGGCAGTCTGTAAAGATGTGCATGGGCAGGTGGGTCATTCTCTATACAACTCTACAATGGTGGGCAGGCTGGTGGATGAGTGGAGTAAGCCGGTTGGACTGGGTTTACAGGAGAAATACCAGGTAGGCCTACAGATCTTCACCAATGAAAACAGAGAAAATGTGACTATCCAGTTCCTTATTCTTGTTAAAAAAAAATCTTGCTCCAATTACTGTTCCTATCATGCTGGTCCTTCCCAAGTCTTTACTGAAGCCCAAGTGCTAACCCATTAGTGTACTGGACCATACTGGGTTAATACGTGTAGGAAGGAGAATGAATTCAGAACATGAAGGAGATAGCTTTAAAAAGGAAACCAGGGATGGAACTCTGCATTGGTCCATAGGTTTTGGGGCCCTTCTGAGATGCAGAACAGCCGAGCAAATTTTCTTTTTACCATTCATTGCCCCTATTCTAATTCTGATTCTTCCTTTTCCAGCTCTGCTTTCCCAATTGACATGGTTGTCTGCATTGCCAATTTTGAAATCTTCTCAGACCACACCCACAACTTGACCATGGCCCATCGTGGTTTTGGTGACACCCAAAGATGCCACAGATCTTTTGAGGCCCTATCCTACTCCTGTGACGCTGTTTATATAGCAAGTTTCAAGCAAGCGAGTTATCTATATGTAGGAGTGTACTTAAATATGTGTAGGATATGTTCATGAGTTTTCTAGTCTTTGAGAAATGTAAGACCACGTAGCAATTGGGAATCAGTTGCAATTGGCTATAATCTTATAGCCAAGTACATATGCTTTCCTACTGGAAGACTCAGGTAGTACTCATTTTAATACTGCAAACTGTGTGTGTGTGTGTGTCTTTATTGTAAATATATTTTTCCATTGTGTGTATTTCCCACCAGACAATGGATAAGAACCAGACATCGATCACTGAGGTTTCTCTCTTGGATTCCGAATCTCCATAACTTCAGGATTCCGCTCTTCACCCTGTTCCTTTTGATGTACATTCTGACAGTCTGGGAAAATGTCCTCATCATAGTGCTGGTGTCAACCAATCAGAATCTCCAGACACCCATGTATTTCTTCCTCCAGCAACTGTCCATATCTGACCTTCTGGTAACTGGAAATGTTGTACCTATCATGCTCCAAACAGTAATTAATGAGGAGGCCATATTGTCCCTTTGTTGGTTTATACACAATTGTATTTTTTTGGCAGCTTTGAAACATTTCAATGTTTACTTCTAACAATAATGTCCTATGACAGATATTTGGCCATTTGTAACCCTCTACGTTACACTTGTATCATGAAACATAGAGTCTGTGTTACATCAACTACTATGTCATGGGCTAGTGGCTTTAGCACTGTAGCCATTAGTATAAATAGTATAACACGTCTACAGTTTCTGTAAAGAAAGTTCCATTGACCATTTCTTCTGTGATCTGGATCCTCTGCTACAATCTCTTGTTCAGACCCATCTATAGTAAAGATTCAAGTGTTCAGAGACCACCCCTTTAACTTGTTTCCCATAATGATCATCATTGTATCATATGTCAATATTGTAAATGATGTTCTAAAGATCAAGTCCAGTGCTGGCAGACAGAAAGCCTTCTCCACCTGCAGCTCCCACCTGGCTGTGGTGTCCATATTCTTTGGGGCCCATACTCCATCTATGTGATTCCCCCACAGAAAACAATCAGGGGCTTTAACCAAAGTTCTATCTCTATTGTACACAGTATTGGTTCCATTAATTAACCCATGATTTAGCCTGAGAAATAAAGATATTAAAAAGCCTTTAAAAATATGTTAGTTAATTGAATATCCCTACACAGTCATGGCGGTGACATAAAAGTGTTTTTGTGTTTTACTCCTCAGGAACCGTAGGGGTGGGTCCTTAGCCCCACCCCTAGATAAAGACCACACCCATTTGATTTTTTTTTTTGGGGGGGGCGAACATAGACTATATAGGGGGTGGAGGGAGCTTGCTATTATTCCTAGAGATAATTGCTTGTGTATTCAGTGTAATATTACAGCTGCACAACACCAAATGTATATATGTATGCATTATGATATGTGTGCCCCTGTTCCCATTGCACCAGTCACCTATCCACCTTTCATAAAGCCAAGACAGCACCTTTTTGGAGCAGTGAAATACGTAGGGGGAAGTGAAATTTCATTCCAGATACAAACAATTATCCTTTAGTGGAGAGAAATACAAGTCAAAACCCCACAGTCACAAAAAAATAAGAAACGGTAACGGTTTCAATTGCCTTTAATGTCTACCTCTCTGTAAAGTTCTCATGACATAGCAGATTCCAAATGATTTCCCCCAGCCAATAGTGTGGTTCTTTTTACAGAGCCTGCCCTGACTTTTTTCTATATACCCATAATAGAGATGTAATGTGGGTTTGAATAGAACCGGTTTCAAATTGAATCTGAGAGTTTCGAAGTCCTGCCGAAACTTTCGGAACTCCCGGACTTAACGGAACCCAGATTTTTTTCTGGATTTTTATCAAAATATCAATAAACATCGAAGACGAAAATAGAAGATTATCGAAATCGAAAATCAAAACCGTGAAACGAAAGTAATGAACGATTTCGGTAACCCTCGAAAGTAATGAACGTTTGGGTAACCCTCGAAAGTAATGAACGATTTCGGTAACCCTCGAAAGTAATGAACGATTTCGGTAACCCTCGAAAGTAATGAACGTTTCGGTAACCCTCGAAAGTAATGAACGATCAGTAACCCCAAATTTGTAATATCCCTCGGTACCTCTCAAAAATAGAAATGCGGAAGCTCGAAACAGCGCGATCGTGAGAAAAAGTTTTAAAGGGCATCAAAAAATAGGTTTTTTAAATTGATCATAACTGGAAACTATAATTCTTCCAACTACCACTATATCATTTTTTTGTTGTCTGCCCCCTATTCTTCTTATACTTCTTATATTTCAGCTGTCAATCAAGTTCCTTGCTCTCAAAAACTATTCTTCTGTGAGTCGTTTTACTGTAGCTGAATGGTGACAGAGTTTTGACAGTTGGAATGCTGTGTGCTGTTTGTGCAGCTTGACAGTTGGTTTTGTGGGGAAAAAAGTCAGTCAGATGGAAGAAGAGTGGTTAATGAGGGAGGGGGGATCCTGCTCCTAAACAAAATGTGTGCTGGATTGAAGGCCTGCTGCAACACGCTGCTACTTACATGTATTCAATTATAGATTAAGATTTGACAATGTCATTTTTCAGTATACTGTCCCTTTAAAATAAGTTTTGATTATATTTACAGGTCCTCCCCCTCCTGCATTAACACTTGTAATAGGAAACCTGGTAAAGTAACTAATGGCTTAATCCCCATTTAAAATGTCACTGAACAAACATGACACCCTTTTATTCTGTCATTTGAAAGTGTTGCAAAGCTGACAGTTACCATGCTAAATTCCTCAATACCACCCAAACCCATAAATATCTAATTTACCTACAGACACACACTAACACATATATACTATACTATACATTGACACTTTGGGCCTTCTAACCTTTTTTACTTCTATTACCCTAGCAAACTTTGCATTTCCATAGTTGGCAGTGGACCATATAACAGGCTTTCTCACTTCCCCCCAGCCCTTTGGCTTTATTAAATGAGGGAAGAGACCATCTATCCAGTGCTTTATATAAAGGCATAGGGCCTCCCATAAAAGGGGCGTGTGGGGGTGCTATTACCACATGGAGGCTTGACCAGGCCTCCCAATAAATACATACAATACAAGGATTGTGGAATATTTGTGTATTCAATTAGATCAACGGACTTGAATGAGTTCTTGAAGACGTTTCGCTAGTCATCCGACTGGCTTTCTCAATTCAGAATGACTTGTACAAGAATCTGGCAATTATGTACCCTGGAAAACCCAATTAGCAATCACAGCCAGGTGTTAAGGGTGTGATGTGATGTTGTGGCTAAGAGGTGTTATAGGACGCCCCAGAGTAAGGTGTTAAAACAGCATTGTACATGGCAGACAGTTGGTGTCGAACCCCCCCACCTCTATTTAGGCTTGGTTTCTTATTTTCACATAAATGGCCTCCTTAACACTTCTTGAACCAGTCACGTTCCTTCGCCAAATGTTAACATTACAATCTTCAAAGGTATGTCCTTATCCTTTAGATGCAGATAACGGGGAGTCCTGACCGAGGAATTGGCTCTTCTGTGCTGGGCCATCGTTGATGCAGTTGCTGTTTGGTCTCCCCACAATACAAATCAGAGCATTTTCACTGCACTGCACTGCATATATGATGTCGCTTTCTGTGTGTAGGTATTGGGTCTTTCGGATGTACCAATTGCTGCCTCAGGGTGTTGTTCGGTTTAAAGCAGACAGGGATACGATGTTTTTTGAAAATTCTCTTAATTTCTCGGAGACCCCTGCTACATATGGGGATGACCATGTTTCTCCTCCTGTCTTGCTTTTCCCCTTCACTGTTGGTATTCGTGTTCTTTCTTTCCTTCTACTTCTTTTGACAAAGGCCCAGTCTGGATATCCACAAGTTTTAAGGGCTCCTCTGAGATGTTTCATTTCTTTAGCCTTCGCCTCTGTGCTAGTGGGGATGTTCTCAGCTCTGTGTTGCAGGGATTGTGGAAGCACTCCAATTAGGCTAATTTACAACTACATTTAGCGGAAGTGCTACTGATCTGGTCAAACATTTATACAAACATAGAAAAGATAAACAATGCACATTCCTGGGCCGCATACAATATCATATTATCTGTATATACAGTATATCTATATTATAAACATAGAAAAGATAATCAATGCACATCCTAGGCCCATCCATACAATATCATATTATCTGTATATACAGTATATCTATATATAGAAACAGAAAAGATAATAAATGCACATTCCTAGGCCCCATACAATATCTATATCTGTATATACAGTATATCTATATATAAACATAGAAAAGATAATAAATGCACATTCTTAGGCCCCTACAATATCATATATCTGTATATACAGATATCTATATATGTAACATAGAAAAGTAATCAATGTACATTCCTAGGCCCATACAATATCATATTATCTGTATATACAGTTACTATATGTATAAACATAGAAAAGATAATCAATGCACATTCCTAGGGCCCATACAATATCACATATCTGTGTATACAGTATATCTATATTATAAACATAGAAAAGATAATCAATGCACATTCCATAGGCCCCATACAATATCATATTATCTGTATATACAGTATATCTATATATATAAACATAGAAAAGATAATCAATGCACATTCCTAGGCCCCATACAATATCATATTATCTGTAATACATTAAACTATATGTAATAAACATAGAAAGATAATCAATGTACATTCCTAGGCCACATACAATATCATTATCTGTATATACAGTATCTATATATATAAACATAGAAAAGATAATCAATGCACATCCCTAGGCCCATACAATACATATTATCTGTATATACAGATATCTATAAATAAACATAGAAGATAATCAATGCACATTCCTAGCCCCATAACATATCATATTATTCTGTATATACAGTATATATATATGTATAAACATAGAAAAGATAATCAATGCACATCCTAGGCCCATACAATATCATATTTCTGTATATACAGTCATTCTATATGTATAAACATAGAAAAGATAATCAATGCACATTCCTAGGCACCATACAATATCATTTATCTGATATACAGTATATCTATATGTATAAACATAGAAAAGATAATCAATGCACATTCCTAGGCCCATACAATATCACATTATCTGTATATACAGTATATCTATATATAAAACATAGAAAAGATAATCAATGCACATTCCGGCCCCATACAATATCACATTATCTGATATACAGTATATCATATATATAAAACATAGAAAAGATAATCAAGCACATTCCTAGCCCCATACAATATCATATTATGTATATACATTATAACTATAGTAAAAACATAGAAAAGATAATCAATGCACATTCCTAGGTCCCATACAATATCATATTATCTGTATATACAGTATATCTATATGTATAAACATAGAAAAGATAATCAATGTACATTCCTAGGCCCCATACAAATCATATTATCTGTATATACAGTATATCTATTATATATAACATAGAAAAGATAATAAATGACATCCCTAGGCCCCATACAATATCATATTATCTGTATATACAGTATATCTATATGTATAAACTAGAAAAAGTAATCAATGCACATTCCAAGGCCCCATACAATATCATATTATCTGTATATACAGTCTATCTATAGTATAAACATAGAAAAGATAATCAATGTAAATTCCTAGGCCCCATACAATATCATATTATCTGTATATACAGTCTATCTATAGTATAAACATAGAAAAGATACAAGCACATTCCTAGGTCCCATACAATATCATATTATCTGTATATACAGTATATCTATATGTATAAAAATAGAAAAGATAATCAATGTAAATTCCTAGGCCCCATACAATATCATTATTATTGTATAACAGTATATCTATATATAAACATAGAAAAGATAATCAATGCACATTCCTAGGTCCCATACAATTCATATATCTGTTATACAGCATATCTATATGTATAAACATAGAAAAGATAATCAATGCACATTCCTAGGCCCCATACAATATCATATTATCTGTATATACAGTATATCTATATGTATAAACATAGAAAAGATAATCAATGTACATTCTAGGCCCCATACCATATCATATTATTGTATATACAGTATATCTATATGATAAACATAGAAAAGAATCAATGCACATTCCAAGGCCCCATACAATATCATATACTGTATATACAGTATATCTATATATATAACATAGAAAAGATAACAATGACATTCCTAGGCCCCATACAATATCATATATCTGTATATACAGTTTATCTATATGTATAAACATAGAAAAGATAATCAATGCACATTCCTAGGCCCCATACAATATCATATTATCTGTATATACAGTATATCTATATATATAAACATAGAAAAGATAATCAATGCACATTCCTAGGCCCCATACAATATCATATTATCTGTATATACAGTATATCATATGTATAAACATAGAAAAGATAATCAATGCACATTCCTAGGTCCCATACAATATAATATTATCTGTATATACAGTATATCTATAGTATAAAATAGAAAAGATAATCAATGCACATTCCTAGGCCCCATACAATATCATATTATCGTATATACAGTATATCTATATATAAACATAGAAAAGTAATCAATGTACATTCCTAGGCCCCATACAATATCATATTATCTGTATAACAGTTATCTATATGTATAAAAATAGAAAAGATAATCAATGCACTTCCTAGCCAGCCACAACAATATCATATTATCTGTATATACAGTATATCTTATATATAAACATAAAAAATTATCTGTATATACAGTATATCTATATATATAAACATAGAAAAGATAATCAATGTACATTCCTGGCACCATACAATATCATATTACTGTATTACAGTATAACTATATGATAAACATAGAAAAGATAATCAATGTACATTCCTAGGCCCCATACAATATCAATTATCTGTTGTATACAGTAATCTTATACGTATAACAGAAAAGATAATCAATGCACATTCCTAGGCCCCATACAATATCATATTATCGTAATTACAGTATATTATATATATAAACATAGACGATAATCAATGCACATTCCTAGGCCCCCTACAAATATTATTCGTATACAGTATATCTATATGTATAAAACAAGAAAAGATAATTAATGCACACCTAGGACCCATACAATATCATATTATCTGTATATACAGTTATCTATATAGTATAACATAGAAAATGATCTGTAATACAGTATATTATTATATATAACATAGGAAAGATATCAATGTACATTCCTAGGCCCCATACAATATCATATTATCTGATATAATCTATAAACTATATGTATACAAGAAAAGATAATCAATGCACATTCCTAGGCCCCATACAATATCATATTATCTGTATATACAGTATATCTATATATATAAACATATACACATATATATATATATATATATATATATAGATAGATATATAAACATATATCTATATATATAAACATATAACATGCATAAATTATATGTATATACAGTATATTCTATATATATATAAACATAGAAAAGATAATAAATGTACATTCCTAGACCCCATACAATATCATATTATCTGTATATACAGTATATCTATAGATAACATAAGAGAAAGATAATTAATGCACATTCCTGGGCCCAGATCATAGAAAAGATAATCAATGCACATTCCAGGCCCCATACGATATCATATTATGTATAAAATATATCTATTATATAAACATAGAAAAGTAATACAATGCACATTCCTAGGCCCCCATACAATATCATATTATCTGTATATACAGTATCTATCTATGTATAAACATAGAAAAGATAATCAATGCAATTCCTAAGCCCCATACAATATCATATATCGTATATCAGTATATCTATATATAAAGATAGAAAAGATAATCAATGCACATTCCTGGCCCATAACAATATCATAATATCTGTATATACAGTAATATATATGTATAAATAGAAAAGATAATCAATGCACATTCCTAGGCCCCATACAAATCATATTTCTGTATATACAGTATATCTATATATTAAACATAGAAAAGATAATAAATGCACTTTTAGGCCCATACAATATCATATTATCGTATATACAGTATATCTTATACATAAACATAGAAAGATAATCAAAGTACATTTCTAGGCCCCATACAATATCATATTATCTGTATATACAGTATATCTATATATATAAAACATAGAAAAGTAATAAAAGCACATTCCTAGGCCCATACAATATCATATATCTGTATATACAGTATATATATGTATAAACATAGAAAAGATAATCAATGCACATTCCTAGGCCCATACAATATCACATTATCTGTATATACAGTATATTATTATAATAAACATAGAAAAGATAATCAATGCACATTCCTAGGCCCGTCATACAATATCATATATCTGTATATACAGTATATCTATATATATAAAATGAAAAGATAATCAATGCACATTCCTAGCCCCCTACAATATCATATTATCTGTATATAACATGATAACTATATGTATAAACATAGAAAAGATAATCAATGCACATTCCTAGGTCCCATACAATATCATATTATCTGTATATACAGTATATATATAGTATAAACATAGAAAAGATAATCAATGTACATTCCTAGGCCCATACAATATCTATTATCTGTATATACAGTATATCTATATATATAAACATAGAAAAGATAATAAATGCACATCCTAGGCCCCATACAATATTCAATTATCTGATATTACAGTATATCTATTATATAAACATAGAAAAGATAATCAATGCACATTCCTAGGCCCATACATATCATATTATCTGTATATACAGTATATTCATATGGTAAACATAGAAAAGATAATCATGCACATTCCTAGGCCCATACAATCATATTATTGTTATTACAGTTCTATATGTATAACATAGAAAAGATAATTCAATGCACATTCCTAGGTCCCATACAATATCAATATATCTGTATATACAGTATATCTATATATAAAACATAGAAAAGATAATCAATGTAAATCCTAGGCCCCATACAATATCATATTATCTGTATATACAGTTATATCTATGTGTATAACAAATAGAAAAGATAATCAATGCACTCCTAGGTCCCATACATATCATATATCTGTATATACAGTATTATAATATGTATAACATAGAAAAGATAATCAATGCACATTCCTAGGCCCATACAATATCATATTATCTTGTATACAGTATATCTATATATAAAAAATAGAAAAGATAATCAATGTACATTCTAGGCCCCATACAATATCATATATCTGTATATACAGATATATATATATGTATAAACTAGAAAAGAAATCAATGCACATTCCTAGGCCCCATACAATATCATATTATCTGTATATACAGTATATCTATATTATAAACATTAGAATAATTATCTGATATACAGTATATCTATATATAAAACATAGAAAAAGATAATCAATGCTACATTCCTAGGCCCATACAATATCATATTTATCTGTATATACAGTATAACATATGTATATAACATAGAAAAGAATAATCAATGCACATTCTAGGCCCATACAATATCATATTATCTGTATATACGTATAATTATGTAAAACATAGAAAAGATAATCAATGTACATTCCTAGGCCCATACAATATCATATTATCTGTATATACAGATATATCTATTATATAAAAATAGAAAGATAATCAATGCACATCCTGGCCCCTACAATATCATATTATCTGTATATAAATTATAACATAGTATAAACATAGAAAAGATAATCAATGCACATTCCTAGGCCCATACAATATCATATTATCTGTATATACAGGATATCTATATGTATAAACATAGAAAAGATAATCAATGTACATTCCTAGGCCCCTACAATATCATATATCTGTATATACAGTATATCTATATATATAAACATAGAAAAGATAATAATGCACATCCTAGGCCCCATACATATCATATTATCTGTATATACAGTATATCTATATATATAAACATAGAAAAGATAATCAATGCACATTCCTAGGCCCCATACAATATCATATTATCTGTATATACAGTAATAATCTATATATAAACATAGAAAAGATAATCAATGCACATTCCTAGGCCCCATACAATATCATATTATCTGTATTACAGTCTATCTTATATGTATAAACATAGAAAAGATAATCAATCACATTCCTAGGTCCATACAATATCATATTATCTGTATACAGTATACTATATGTATAACATAGAAAAGATAATCAATTAAATTCCTAGGCCCCATACAATATCATATAATGTATATACAGTATATCTATATGTTTAAACATAGAAAAGAAATCAATGAATTCCTAGGTCCATACAATATCATATTATCTGTTTATACAGTAATCTATATGTATAAACATAGAAAAGATAATCAATGCACATTCCTAGGCCCCATACAATATCATATTTATCTGTTGTATTCAATTAGATCAACTGATTGATGTATTTTGAGACATTTCAAGTCCAGTTGTCTAATTGAAAAAGAATATAACCATCTGACTGATACATGAGGAACCTCACAAGCAATATCATATTATCTGTATATACAGTATATCTAATATAAAACATAGAAAAGATAATCAATGTACATCCTAGGCCCATACAATATCATTTATCTGTATATACAGTATATCTATATGTATAAACATAGAAAAAGATAATCAATGACATTCCTAGGCCCCATACAATATCATATTATCGTATATACAGTATATTATATATAAACATAGAAAATTATCGTAATACCAGTAAGCAATATAAACATAGAAAAGATAATCAATGTACATTCCTAGGCCCCATACAATATCATATTATCTGTATAACAGAAACTATATGATAAACATAGAAAAGATATCAATGCACATTCCTAGGCCCATACATATCTATTTCGTATTACAGTATAATATATGTATAAACATAGAAAAGATAACAATGTACATTCCATAGGCCCCATACAATATCATATTATCTGTATATACCGTATATCTTAGTATAAACATAGAAAAATAATCAATGCACATTCCTAGGCCCCCTACAATATCATATTTCGTATATACAGTATATCTATATGTATAAACATAGAAAAAGATAATCATGCACATTCCTAGGCCCCATACAATAAATTATCTGTATATACAGTATATCATATAATAAACATAGAAAAGATATCAATGCACATTCCTAGGCCCCATACAATATCATATTATCGTATATACAGTATATCTATAAAAAACATAGAAAAGAGAATCAATGCACATTCCTAGGCCCCAACCAATATGCAGAGGATCGGTATAGACCGAGATCGGAGGGTTATTGAGAGGGTGGGAAGAGGAGGAGTGGGGGGAGGGGGGGAGAAGGAGTGAGGGAAGGGGGAGGGGGGGGGGGAGAGAGTGAAGAAAGAAGGAGAGAAAGCAGAAAAAGAAGAGACGAGAGAAGAAGAAAAAGAGAAGGAAAAGAAGAAGAGAGGAGGAAGCAAAGAAAAGAAAGAGAAAGAAGAAAGATAAAGAAAAAAGAGAGAGGCTAAGGGAAGAAAGAAAGGAGGAGATAGAGAAAAGAGAGCAGAAAAAAGAGATAGAAGAAGAAGAGGAAAAGAGAAGGAAAAGAAAGAAAGAATGAGGAGAAAGAGGAAGACAGCTAGGAAAAAGAGAAGAGAGAAGGAAAGAATAAAAGAGCAGAGAAAAAAAGAGAAAGCAGAGAAGAAAAGAAGAGAAAGAGAGAAAAAGAGAGGAGGAGAGAACAAGAACGAGGGGAAAAGAACAAAGAGGAAAGAGAAAGAGGAAAGGAGTAGAGAGAGAGAAGAAAGAAGAAAAAGAGGAACAAAGAGATAGAAAGAAAAAAGGGGAGAAGAGAAGAAAGAGAAAAAGAAGAGGAGAAAAAAGAAAGAGAAGAGAAATTAGAAAAGAAAGAGAAGATAGGAGAGAGAAGGGGGAAAAAGAAGAGGGATAAGAGAGAAAGAGAAAGAAAGGGGAAGAGAGAGAAAGAGGAAGGAAAGAGAGAGAAAAAGAAAGTAAAGGGAAAAAAGACGAGAAAGAAACGAAGAGAAGAGAAAGAGAAAGAGAGAGAAGGAGAGAAGAAGAGAAAGAGGAAGAAGAGAAAGGAGAGAGAGAAAGAGAAGAGAGAGAGAAGAATGAGAAGAAGAGAGAAGAGAGAAGAAGAGAGAAGAAAAGAAGAGAGAGAATAGGAGAGAGCGAAAGGATAAGCAGAAAGAAAGAAGGAGAAAGAAGAAGGGGAGAGAGAAAGGAGAAGAGAGAAAAGAAGGGGGAAAAAGAGGTTAAAAGAAGAAAACGAAGAGAAAAGAGAGCAAGAACGAAAAGGAGAGAAGAGAGAAGAGAAGAAAGAAGATGGAGGAAGAAGGAAAGAGAAACAGGGAGAGAAGAGAGTGAAGAGAAAAGGAAGAGGAAGAGAGAAGAGGAGATGATAAAGAAGAAAAAAGAAAAAAAGAGAAGAAAGAGGAAAGGAGGAGAAGGAGAAGGGAGGAGAGAAAGAGAAGAGAGAGAAGAGCAGGAGGAAGAAAAGAAGTAAGCAGTAGAAGAAGAGAGAAAAGAGAAAAGAGAAGAGAGAGGAAAGAACGAGGAAAAGAAAAAGAAGAGAAAAGAGAGAAGGAAGAAGAAGAAAGGAGAAGAAAGAGAGAGGAGGAGAGACTAAGAAGAAGAGGAAAAAGAGTGAAAAGAAAGAGAAAAAGAGAGAGAGAGAAAGAGGATAAAGAAAAAAGAAAGAGAGAGAAGGAAAGAAGAGAAGGAGAAGCAGAAAAAAAAGACATAGAAGGAGAAGAGAGAGAAGAAGAAAAAAGAGGAAGAAACAAAAGAGGGGAGAGAGGAGAGGAAATAGAAAAAAAGACAAGAGAAGAGAGAGTAGAAGAAGGAGGAAGGAAATAGGAAGGAAAGGAGATAGGAGAGAAGCAGAGAGAAGGCAAGAAAAGAGAAAAAAAGAAAGAGAGAAAGAAGAAGAAAGGAAAGAGGAAGAAAGAGTATGAAAGAGGAAGAAAAGAGAAGGAGAAGAAAAGAGGGAAAAGGGAGAGGAGAAGTAGAAGAAAGAAAGAGAGAAAGAATAGAAAAGAAAAGAAGGAGGAAACGAAAGAGGAGAGAAGAGAGAGAAAGAGAGCAGAGAGAGAGAGAGAGAGAAAGAAAGAAGAGAGAGGAAGAGAAGAGAGGAAAGAGATAAGAAAGGAGAGGAAAAAAGAGGAGAAGAAGAAAGAAGAAGGAGAAAGGGAGAGAGAAGAGTCGAAAGAAAGAAAGAGAGAGAGAAGAAAAGAAGAGAAGATAGGGAAATTGAGGAAGAGAGAGAAGAGATGAAAAAAAAGAGGACAAGAAAGAGAAGAAGAAGAGAAGGATGAGAGAAGAAAAGAGAAGGAAAAAAGAAAGAGAGAGGAAAAGAAGGAGAAGGGAAAGAAGAAAAGGGAAGGCGAAAAGAAAGAAAGAGAAAAGAAGAAAAAAAAGAGAAGAAAGAAGAAAAGAGAAAGAGAGGAGAGAAGAGAGAAGAAAAGAAGAAAGAAGAGAAGAGAGGGAGAGAAGAAGAAAAAGAAGAAGAGAGAAAAGAAACTAGAAGAGAGAGAAGAAGAGGAAAAGGAGGTAAAAGAAAGAAGGCAAGAGGGAAGAGAGAAGGAGAAGAGAAGAAAATAGAGAGAGAAGGGAGACAGAAGAGAAAAGAAGAGAAAGAAAGAAAGAGAGAAAAAGAAGAAAAGAAGAAAGAGAAAGAGAGAGAGAAGAAAGAGAAGAGAGGAGAAAGAGAGAAACGAGAGAAAGAGAGAAGAAAAAGAGAGAAGAGAGAAGAAATGGAAGAAGAGGAAGGAGAAAAAGAGGAGAAAGAAGAAAAAGAGGAGAAGTAAGAGGAAAAAAGAGAGAGAGAGAAGAGCGAGAAGAGAAGAAAAGAAAGACCATGAGAGCAGAAAAAGTAGAGAGAAAGAAAGAAGAGAAGAAATAAAGAAAGAAGAAGAGAGAAGAGGATGAAAGAGGGAAGAAGAGAAAGAAGAGAAAAGAAGAAGAGAGAAGAGAGAGGGAGATAAAAGAGAGAGAAAGGAGAAGGATGACAAAGAGAGAAAGAGAGAAGAAAGAAAGAAAGAAAAAAAGAGAGAAGAAAGAGAAAAGCGAGGAGAAGAGAAAGAGGAAGAGAAACATGAGAGGAAAAAAAGGAGAGAAGGAGAGATAGAGAAAAGAAAAGAAAAAAGAAGAAAAGGAGAGAAGGACAGAGAAAAGAGGAAGAGAGAAGAAGTAGGAAATAGAAGAATGAGAGAGAAAGAGAGGAAGAAATGAAGAAGAAGGGAAAAAAAAAAGAGAAAGAGCAGAGGGAAAGAAGAAAGAATAGAGAAGAAGAGAAAGCAGGGAAGAAAAGAAGAAGAGAAGAGGAGAACAAAGAAAGATGAGAGGAGGAAAGTGAAGAAAAGCAGAGGAAAGAGGAGGAAAGAAATGAGCCAGGAAAGAAAAAGAAATAAAGAAAAAGAAAAGGGAAAGAAAGGCACGGAGAAGAGAGACGGACAGAAAAGAAATTGAGGGAGAAGTATGAAAGAAAAAGTAGAGAGAGAAGAGAAAAGAAAGGAAGAGAAGAAGGGGAAACAGAGAAAAGAAAGAGCAGAAGAGCCCAAGAAGAGAGAGAAGAAAGAAAAGAGGAAAAACAGAAAGAAAGAGAAAAAAAGAAAGCAGAAAGAAAGAAGAATGAAAGAGAAGAAAAAGTAGAAGAGAAGAAGAAAAGAAGAAAAAAGAGAAAAAGAAAGAGAAAGAAAAGCGAGAAAAGGAAGAAGAGAGAGAGAAAAAGAAGAAAGAAGAAGAAAGAAGAGAAGGAAGAGAAGAAAGAGAGAGGACGGAGAGAAAAAGAAAGAAAGAGAAAAGAAGAGGAGGAGGAAAGAGAGCAGAGAAGAAGGAGAGAGAGGAACAGGAAAAGAAGAGAGAGAAAAAAAAGAAAGAGAGGGAGAAGAGGAGAGAAGAAAGAGAGGAAAGCAGGAGAGAAAAAGAGAAGAGAGAGAAAGAAAGAGAAAAAAAGAAAGAGAAGAAAAGGATCGAAGGAGAGAAAAGGAGCAGAGGGAGCACAGAAGTAGGAGAAAGGAGAAAGAAGGAATAGAAAAGAGAGAGAAGAAGAGACGATGAGAAAGAGAAGAAAAGAAGAAGAACTGACGGAAGGAACGAGAGGAGAAGAGAGAAAGAGAGGAAGAAGAAGGGTAGGAGAAGAGAAGGAAGAGAGAGAAAGATCAGAGAGAAAGCAAGAGAAAGAAAGTCAAAAGAGAGAAGGATGAGAAAACGAAGAAAAGAGAGAGAAGAAAAAGGTAGAGATGAAAGAGAGAAAAAGAGAAAGAAAAGAAGAATGTAAGAGAAGAAAAAGAAGAAGAGAGGAGAGAGAAAAAGAGAAGAGAGATAGGAAAGAGCAGAAAGAGAGGAAGAGAAGAAAGAGAAAGAAAGAAAGAAGAAGAGCGAGAAGAGAAAAGACGGGGAAAAAGAGAAAGAGGAAAAGAAGCAAGAATAGAAGAGAGAAAGAAAGAAGGAAGAAGAAAGAGAGGAAGGAAGAGAAGAGTGAGAAAGAGCAGCCAAGAAAGAGAACAAGAGAAAAAAAGGAGAAGAATGGGGAGAAAAAAGAAGAGAAGAAGAGTACAGGATAAGGAAGCGAAAGAGAGAAGGACAAAAGAGAAAGAGAAGCGACAAAGGATAAAGAAAAGAAGAAACAAGAGAAGAAAAGAAGTAGAAGTAAAAGAATAGAAGAAGAAAGAGAGAAGAACAAGAAAAGAATGAAAAGAGAGAAGAAGAGGAGACAGAGAGAGATAAGTAGAGGAGAAGAAGGGAGAGAAAGAAAAGAAGAGAAGAAAAGAAGGAGAGAAGAAGAGAAGACGAAAAAAGAGTGAGAGACGGAGCAGAGAGAAAAAAAGAAGAAAGAGAGAAATGAGAGAAATAGAAGAAGAGAGAGAGAAAGACAGAAGTAGGAAAAAGAGAGAAGGAAAGAGGAGAGAGAGAGAAGAAGGAGGAAGAGTAGAAAAAGGAGAAAAAGGGAAGAGAAAAAAGAGAGAGAAGAAGAAAAATGAAGGAGGAGAGAAGACAGAAAGAAGAAGAGAGAAAAAGAAGAAGAAGGGAAGAAGAGAAGGAGAAAAGAGAAGAAGTGCGGAGAGGCCCAAGCACGAAGAAAGAAGAAAAAGGAAGAAGAAAAGGAAAGCGAAGAAGAAAGAACGAGAAAAGAGAAAAGAAGAGAAAAGAGGAAAGATGGGAGAAAGAGAAGAGAAGAAGAAGAGAAAGAGGAAAGGGAGAGGCGAAAAGGAGAAGAGAGAGAAGAAGAAAGAAGAGAGAGGGAGGAGAGAGGAAAAGAGAAGAAAAGAAGCAGAGAGAGAGAAGAAGAAAAGAGAGAGAAGATAAAGAAGAAAAAGAAAGAGAAGTAGAGAGAAATAAAGATAGAAAAGAAGAAAGAGAAGAAAGAAGAGAGAAAAAGATAGGAAAAAAGAAGAGCAAGATGAAAAGAGGAAAGAAGACAGAGGAAGAGGAGAAGAAGAAAAGGATAGACGGAGAGAGAAAGAACAAAAAGAAAGAGACGGAAAAGAAAAGAAAAGAGAAAAGAGAGAAGAAGAGAAAGAAGAAGAGGAAAAAGAGAGAGAAAAGAAAGAAAGAAGAAAGATGCGAAGGAGGAAGAGAGGAGATGAAACAGAAGAGTAAGAGAAGAGAAAAAGAGAGATGAGAGTGAAGAAGAAAGAAGAAGAGAAAGAAAAGAGAAAGAGAAACGAAAAGAAGATAAAGAAGAGAAGAAGAGAGAGAAGAGGAAAAAAATAAAAGAAAGAGAAAGAAAAGAGAGAAAGAGAAAGGAAGGAGAAAAAGAGGATGAAAAGAAGAGAGAAACGGAGAAAGGAAAAACACCTAAAAAAAAAACAAAATGGCAAGAGAAAAAGAGAGGAGGAGAAAGGAAGAAAAAGAAGAGGAAGGAGATGCAGAAGAAAATCGAAGAATAGAGAGGAAAAAGAGAGAAAAAAGAAGATAAGAAGAAGAGAGAGCAGAGAAGAAGAAGAAAGAAGAGGAGAGAAGCAGAAAAAAGAAAAGAGAAGCAAGAGAAAGGAAAGGAAGGAAAAAAAGCGAAAGAGAAAAGAGAAGAAGAGAAGGGAGAGGGCAGAGAGAAGAGAGGGGACAAGAGAAGAAAGAAAGAGAGGGCGGATGAGAAAAAAAGAGGAATACAGAGAAAAGAAAGAGAGAGAAGAAAAAGAGAGAAAGATGAGAATAATAGAGAAGGTAAGAAAGAAGGAAAGGAGTATGACAGAAGAGAGAGGAGAACGAGGAAAGAGAAGAGAAAAAGAAAGATAGACAAAGAGAGAGGAAGAGAAGAGAGAGAAAGAGAGAGCAAGAAAGAGAAAAGAAGAGATAACGAGAAAGGAGAACGAGAGAAGAGAGAAGAAAAAAGAAGGGAGAAAAGAAGTAGAGTGAAGAGAGAGTAGAAAGACAAAAGAAAGACAAAAAGAAGAGCAAGAATCGGGTAAGAGGAAATAGAGAGAAGGAGATGAAAGAAGAGAAATGAAAAAAAAGGAACGAAAGAGAGTGAGAAAAGAGAAGAAAGAGAAGGAAAAGAGAAGGAGAGAGCAGAGAGAGAGAGAGAAAGAGAGAGGAAGAGAAGAAGAAAAGAAGAGCAGGAAAAGAGACAGAGAGAGATAAGATAAAAAAAGAAAGACAAAAGAGAAAGAACAGAAAAAGAGAAGAGAGAAGAAGAAGAGAAAGCGAAGGAGAGAGAGAGAGAAAAGAGTAGAGAAGAAGGAGGAAAGTAGGGATAAAGAGGAGGAGAACGGAGAAGAACGAAAGAAGAAGGAGATGAAAGAAAGAGAGAACAAGAGAGCGGAGAGAGAGAAGGGAGAAAGAAGAGAGGAAGAGAAAAAAGAAGAAAAAAGAACAAGAAAGAGAATGGAGAAAGGAAGAGAGGAAAGGGAGAAGAAGAGAGAGAGAGGGAGAAGAAAGAAAAGAGAACAGAGAGAGAAAGAAAGAAAGAAAAAGAAAAAGGAAAGAAGAAGAAAAGAAAACGGAAGAGATAAAAGAAAGAGAAAAAGAGAGAGAGGAGAAAGGAAAAGACGAGGAGACACAAAGAGAAAGAAGAGAGAAAAGAAAAGAAGAAAAAGAAAGAGAAAGAAAAGGAAAAGATGAGGATAAAGAAGAAAAAAGAGAAAGAAAGAAAAGAAGAAGAGGTAGAAGGACGAAGAAGAAAGTTAGAAAAGAAAGATAGAGGAGAAAAAAGAGAAAAGCGAAAAAAAATAGAGAATAGAAAGAGAAAGAAGAGAAAAGAAGGAGAGAAGAGAGGAGAGGAAGATAGAGCAAGAAAGAGAGAAAGAGAGAAGAGAAAAGGGAAGAGAAGAGAGAGAAAGAGAACAAGAGAGAAGAAGGAGAGAGAAAAGAAAAGAAGAGGAAGAAGAGAAGAAAGAGAGAGAAGAGAGGAAGAGAGAAGAAGAGAAGAAGATAAGAATAGAGAAACAAGTTAAGAGAGAAAGAAAGATAAAAGAAGGAGAAGAAGAGAAGAGAGAGAGACAGAAGAGAGAAGAGAAGCGAGAGACAAGAGAGAGAGAGAGAGAGATAAAGAAGGAGAGAAAGAGAAGAGAAAAAAAGAAGGGGAGAAGAGGAAGAGAGAAGAGAGAAAGAGAAAGAGGAAGTAGAGTAGAGAGGAAGAGAGAGGAGAAGAAGACGAAGAAAAAAGAGCAGTAAAAGAAGAGAGAGAAGAGAGAGGAGGAAGAAAGGAGAGATAAGGAATAGAGAGAAAAAAGAGAGATGAAAGAAGCAAAGAGAGAGGAAGAAAAAAAAAGAAGAGGAAGAAAAGAGAAGAGAAAAGAAAAGAAGAGAAAAGAGAAGAGAGAAAGAAAGGAGAGAAAAAAGAGAGAGAAAGTGGAAAAGAGAGAAGAAGAGAAAATAGAGAAGAAAAGGAAGAGAGAGAAGCAGAGAAGAGAGATGAGAAGAAAGAAAGAGAGAGGAAGAAGAAGCAAGAAAAGCGATAGTAGGAGAGAAGAGCGAAAAAAGAAGACAAAGAAGGAAAGGAGGAGAGTGAGAAGAAAATGAGAAGTAGAGGAGAAGAGATAAGACAACAGAAGGAGGAAAAAAAAGAAAGGAAAAAGAAAGGAAGAGAACGAAGATGAAGAAGAGGAAAAAAAGAAGAAGAAAAAGATAGAAAGAAGAAAAAAGAAGAGAGAAAGAGAGGAAGAAAGAGTAAGAGAAAGAAGAAATAAAGCGGAGAGAGAGAAGAAGAAAGATAAAAGAAGAGAGAGAGAAGAGAGAAAGAGGAAGGAAGAAAGAAAAAGAAGAGATAAAGAGAGAGGAGAAGAAGAGAAAGGAGTAGAAAAGAAAAGAATAGGCAGAGAGAAGAAGAGAAGAAAAGAAGGAAAGGAAAAGAAGAGAGAAAGAAGGAGAAGAAGGAACGAGAGAAGAAAAATGAAGAAAAGAAGGAGGAAAGAGAGAAGAGAGAAGAAGAGAGAGAGGAGATAGGAGAGAGGAAGAGAAGAGGGAAAGAGGGAGAGAAAAGAGAGAGAGAAAAGAAGGAGAGAGAGAAGGAATAGAAAGAAGAGAAGAAATAGAAGAGGAGAAGGAAGGGAAGACAGAAAGAGAGATGAATAGAGAAAGAGAAGAAGGAAGAGAAGAGAGAGGGAAGAAGAGAGAGAAAAGAGAAGAGAAGGGAGGAAAGAGAAGAAAGAGGAGAGAAGAAGAGAAGAAGAAAACAAGAAAGAAAAGAGAACGCGAGAGAAGAGAGGCGAGATAGAAGAGAAGAAAAAGGAGGAGAGGAGAAAGAAAAGAAAGAAGAGAAAGAGAGAAAAGAACAGGATAAAAGAGAGAAGACAGCGAGCAAAAAGAGAAGAGAGAGAAGAGAAAAAAAGAAAAAAGAGAAAAAGAGAAGAAAGAAACAGAAGAGAGAAGAGAAAGAAGAGAAGAAGAGGAATAGAAAAAAAAAGCGAAGAAGCAAGAAAGAAAAGAGAGAAAGAAGAAGAGAGAGAAAAGACAACGAAAAGAGAAAAGAAGAAGAGAAGGATAAAAAACTAAGGATAAAAGCAGAAAGAGGAGAAAGAAGAAAAGAGAAAGAAAGAGAGAAGAGAGAGAAGACGAAGAAGAAGAAAGAGAAGAAGGGAGAGAAAAGAAAAAGAAATGTAAGAGAGAAGAGAAAAAGAAAAAAAAAAAACAAATAAAGATAGAAAAATAGAAAGAGAACGAAAGATAAGAAGAAAAGAGAGAGAGAAAGAAGAGAGAGGAAACAGAAGGAAGACGAGAAGAGAGAAGGAGCGAAAAGAGAAAAGAGAGGAAAGAAAGAGAAGAAGAGAAAAAGGGAAGAAGAGAGCGAAGAGGAAGGCAGAAGAGAGAGAGGAGAAGAGAAGGGGAAAGGAGAAAAAAAGAAGAAAGAAGAGAGAGAAAGGAGAAAGAGAAAGAAGGAGAAGAAGAGAAAAGAAAAGAAGAATAAGAGAAGAGAAAGAGAAAGATAGAAGAAAGAGAAGAAGAGAAAAGGAAAAAGAGAAGAAAAAAATGAAGAAGAGAAGGAGAAAAAGAAGGAGAAAAGAGAAAGGAGAAGAGAGAAAGAAAAAAGAAGAAAGAGAGAAGAAAGAGAAAGGAGAGGAAAAAAGAGAGAAAGAGAAGGAGAAGGAGAGAAGAGAGAGAAAAGAAGAAGAAGAGAAAGAGGAGGAGAAAGAGCAAAGAGAAAGCCGAAAGAAGGAGAAAGGAAAAGAGAAAGAAGAGAAGAAAAGCAAAGAACCAGAGAGAAGAGGAAAGAAAAAAGAGAAGAGAAAGAAAATGTAAGAGAAAGGAAAAGAAGAGAAGAAGAGAAGGAAGAGCAGTAAGAGGGAAGAGAAAAGAGGAGAAAAAGTAGAAAGAGAGAAAGAAAAAGAAAGAGAAAAGAATAAGAGAAAGAACAAGAGTAGGAAGAAAGAGAGAAGCGAAGAGAGAGGAAGAACGAAGAAAGAAGAGGAATCAGAGAGAAAGAAAAAGAAAAGAAAGAGAGAAAGAAAAGAGAGAAGAAGAGAAAGAAAAGAGAAGAATAAAAGAAGGAAGAAAAACGACGAGAGAGAGAGAAAGAGAAGAGAAAGGAAAAAAGAGAAGAAAAAGAGAGAAAAAAGAAGAAAGGAAGAGAGAAGAAAGAGGAGAAAAAGAGAGACAGCAAGACAAAAGAGAGAGAGAGAAGAGAAAGAAGTAAAGAGAGAAAAAAAGAGAAGAGGAGAGAGAAAGAAGGAAGAGAGAGAAAGAGAAAGAGAAGAGAACTAAGAGAGAGAAAGTAAGAGAGAAAAAGCAGGAGAAGAGAAGATAAGAAAAGAGAAAAAGAAAGTAGAAAGAAAGAGAAAGAGAAAGAAGAAGAAAAAAGGAAGAAGAAGGGAAAAGAAAAGAGAGGAAAAAAAAGAAGAGAGATAAGAGAAAA
This sequence comes from Hymenochirus boettgeri, assembly GCA_019447015.1. NCBI lineage: Eukaryota > Metazoa > Chordata > Amphibia > Anura > Pipidae > Hymenochirus > Hymenochirus boettgeri. Next base: position 379,811 of record JAACNH010000116.1, read on the forward strand.
GAAGAAAAGAGAGAGCAGAGAGGAAGAAGAAAAGAGAGCAGAGAAGAAAAAGAAGGGAGAGAGAGAACAAGAAAGAAGGAGAATAAGAGAGAAAGAAAAAGAGAGGAAGAGCGAACGAAAGAAGAAGCAATGAAGGGAAGAGAAGAGAGAAGCAAAGAGAAGAGAGAAAGGGGAGAGAAAAAAGAGATAGAAGAAAGAAAGAAAAAAGAAGAGAAAAGCTGAAAGAGAGAGAAAGAAAAAAAGAGGAGAAAGAAGAGAAGAAGAAAGACAAAGATGAAGAGAGAGAGAAAAGAGAAGAAGAAGAAGAGAGAAGAAAGAAAGGAAACGGAGAAGAAGAAGAAGAGAGAGAAATAGAAAGAAGAGATAAGAGAAGAGAAGAAAAGAGAGAGAAGAAAGAGAAGGAAAAAGAGAGAGAGGAAGAGAAGAGAAGGAAGAGAGAGAAGAAGAGACTGAAAGAGAAAAACGAGAAGAAGAAAGGAGAAAAAAAGAGAAAGAGAAAAGAAAAGAGATTAAGACAAGAGAGAGAAGAAAGAGAAAGGGAGGATAAAGAAGACACTGTTGACGAGAAGAGGATAAGAGGGAAGGAAGAGAAGAGAGAGGAGAAGAAGAAAAGAGAGAAGAAAGAGGAGGAAGAAGAGAAGAAAAACAAGAAAGAAGAAAAAGAAATAGAGAAAAACAGGAGCAAGGAGAAAGAGAAGAAGAAAAGAAAGAGAAGAAAGGAAGGAAGAGAGAGACGAGAAAGGGGAAAGAAAACAGAGAGGGGAGAGAAGAGAGAAAAAGAAAGAAGAAAGACAGGAAGAGAAGAGAAAAGAGAGAAAAAAAGAGAGGAAAACAGACAAGAGAGAGAGAAAGAAAAGAAAGAGAAAAAAGAAAAAGGAGAGAAGAGAGAAAAAAAGAGAGGAGGAGAGAAGAGAGAGATAGAAGAAAAGGAAGAAGAGAGAGGGAGAAGAGAAGAGAGAAAGAAAAGAAGAAAGAGAGAGCGGAGAGGAAGCGAAAAGAAAGAAGAAGGGAGAAGAAAGAGAAGAAGAGAGAGCGGAAGAGAGAGAAAGGAATATGAAAAGAGGAGAGAAGAAGAGAGAAGAAGAAAAAGGAGGAAGAAAAGAAAAAGAAAAGAGGTAAGGAGAAGGAAAGAGAAAAAAAGAGAGAAGAGAATGAAAGAAAGAAAAGAAGAAAGGAAAAGGAGAAGAAGAGAACGGAAGGAAGAGCGGAGCAGAAAGAAAAGAAGAAAGAGAGGAAAAGAAGAGAGAGAGATAGGAACGAAAAAGGAAGAAAGAAAGAAGCAAGAGAAGAAAAGAAGAAAGAAAACAAGAGAGAGAAGGAAAAGGAGAAGAATGAAGAGAAACAGGGGAGAAAGAGAAGAGAAAGAAGAAAGAAGAAGGAAAAGAAGGGAGAGAAGAAAGAAATGAGAAAAGAAAAAAAGAAGAGAGAAAGAAAAGAGAGAAAAAAGGCGAGAAAATAGAGAGGGAAAGAAGGGAAGAAAAAGAAGAGAGAGAGAAGCCAACAAGAGAAAAAAGCAAGAGCAGCAAAAAGAGAAGAAAAAAAGGAAGAAAAAAAAAAGAAGAAAAAAAGAAGAAGAAAAAGAAGAAGAGAGAGAGAGAAGAAGAAGAAAGTAGAATGAAAAAGAAAGAAGAAAGAAGAAGAGAAGAGGAAAGAAGAGTGAAAAGAGAACAAAGAGAAGAAAAGAAGCAAGAGAAGAAGAAAGAAGAGAGTAAAAAAGAAAAGAAGAGAGAAAGAGGAGAAGGAAGGAAAGAAAGAAGAGAAACCGAAAAAAAAAAGAAAGTAGAAGAAGCGGAGAAGAGAAAAGAAGAAGAGAGAAGAAAGAAGAGAGAAAAGAGAAGAGAAGGAAAAAAAGAAAGGAGAGAAAGAGAAAGAAAAAATGAGAGAAAGAAAGAGAAAAAAAAGAAGAAGAAGAGAAGGAAAGAGAAGAAAGAGAAAGAAGAAAAGGGAGAGAGAAAGAAAAGAGAAGAAGAAGAGAGGGACAAAGAGAAAGAGAGCGACAGAGAGAGGAAAGAGAAGAGGAAAAAGAAGAAAACAGAAGAGAAAAGAGCAGAGGGAAAGAGGAGTAGAAAAAGAGAAAAGAGAGAGAGAAGGAAAGAGGAAAGAGAAAGAGAGGAGAAAGTTAGAAGAAGAACATGAAAAAAGAGAGAAGAAGAGAGGCAAGCGGAGATAAGAAGAGAAGAGAAGAGAAGAGAAGAGAAGATAGAAGAAGAGAAAAGAGAAGAAAAGAAGAAAGAGAGATGAAAGAAAAAAAAGAGAGGAAAGAGAAGAAGAGAAGAAGAAAAAGAGAGAAGAAGAAGGAAGAAGAGATGAGTATAGAGAGAGAAGAGAGAGAGCGAGGAGAAGAGAGAAAAGAGAAAGAAAGAAAAGAAAGAAAAGGGAGTGAGAGGAGGAGCAGAAGAAAGAAGAGAAAGAGAGAGAAAAAGAATAAGATGAGAAAGGAGTAGGAGAGAAAAAGAAAGAGAAGAGAGAAAAGAGAGAAGAGAAAGAGAGGAAAAAGAGAGAAGAGAAAGAAGAAGAAAGCAGAGAAAGGAAAGAGATGAGAAGAGAGGGAAAAAAAGATGGAAAGAGAAGGAAGCGAAGATAGAAGAAGAAGAAAAGACAGAGAAGCAAGAAAAGTGAAGAAGAGAGAAAGGAGAAGAGAAAAAGTAGAAGAGAAGGAAGAGAGAAGAAAGGAGAGAATGAACATAAGGGAAGGAGAGAAAGAAGCGGAAGAGAAGAGAGAGAAGAGAAAAGAGATGAGAAAAGAAAGAGAGAGAGAAAGGAAGCAGAAGAGAAAAAAAGAAAAAGAAAGAAAGAAAAAAATGAAAAAGAGAGAGAAGAGAGGAAAGAAGAAAGAAGAAAAGAAGAAAGAGAGAAAGAGAAAAAGAGAGAGAAAGAAGAGAAGAAGCAAGAGAAGAAGTAAGAAAAAAGAGAAAAGAGAGAAAAAAAGAAAAAAAAGAGAGGATAGAGAAGAGAAGAGAAGCGAAAGAAGGAGAAGAGAAAGAAAGCGAAAGAAGATAAGGAAAAGAGATAAGAGAAGAAGAGAGAGGAGAGAAGAAAGAGCGAAAAAAAGGGAAGTGAGGAGAAAGAAAAGAGGGAGCAGAGAGGAGAGAGAGAGGGAAGAAAAGAAGAAGGAAGAAGAAAAAGAGAAAGAATAGAGAGAAAAGGAGAGAGAAAGAGAGAAGAGAGAAGAAGAAAGAGAAAGGAGACAAGAGAGAGAAGAGAAGGGAGAGACAGGAGTGGAGGGAGAGGAGAAAAATTAGAGAGAAAGAACAAGAAAAAGAAGAGAAGAGAAGAGAAGAAGAAGAGAAAAGAAGAAAAAAAGAGAGAGAAGGAGAGAAGAGGAAAAGGAGGAGAGGAAGGAGAGAAGAAAGAGAGAAGGAAAGAGAGAAGAAGAAGGAAGAAAAGAGAAGGAGAGAAAAGAGAAGAGAAGAGTAGAAAGGAGAAGACGAAAAAGAAGAAGAAGAGAAGAGAAAGAAAAAGAAGAGAAGAAAGAGAGAAAAAGAAGAAGAGAGAAAGAAAAAAGCTATGAGAAAGAAGAAAAAAGAAAGAGAGAAAAGAAAAGGAAGGAGAAGAGACGAAATGAGAGAGGAAAAGGAGAAAAGACAGAGAAGATGAGAGAAAGAAAAAAAAGCGAGAGAAAGAGAGGAAGAAGAGAAAAGAAAGAGAAAGAGAGGAAAAGAAACAAGAAGACGGAAGAGAAAGAGAGAAAGAGAGAGAAAAAAAAAAAAAGAAACAGGAAGGAAGAGAGAGAGAGAAGAGAAGAAGACAGGAAGGAAAAAAAAAGTAAGAAGAAGAGAGGAGAGAAGCAGAAGAAAGAAGAGAGGAAAGGAGAAGAGAGAGAGAAAGAAAAAGAAGAAAGGCGGCGAAGAGAGAGAGAGAGACAAGAGAGAGGAAAAGAAAAAAGAGAAAGAAGAGAGAGAGAAAGAAGAGGAGTATAAGAAGAAAAAGGAAGAAAGAAGAAAGAGGAGAAGAAAAAGAGAGAGAAAAAGAGAAAGAAGGTAGAAAGAAAACAAAAAACAGAGGAAAACGAAAGAAAAGGACGGAAATAGAAAGAAGAAAGAGAAAAAGGAGAAAGAAAAAGGGGAGAGAGCGAGAAGAAAAAGAGAAGAAAAGAGAGAAAGAGAAAAAGAGAGGGGAGAAGAGAAGAGAATGAGAGAGAGAGAGGAAAGATGAGAAAAAGAGAAGAAGAAAAGGAAGAAAAGAGAGGAGAGAGTAGACGAGAAGGAGAGAAGAAGAGAAGAAAAAGAAGATGAAGTAAGAGAAGGAAGATAGAAGAGAAAGAGAAGAGAGAAGAAGAGAAAAGAAGAGGAAGTAGGAGAAAAGAAATGAGAGAAAAGCAAAGAACAAAGGAAAGAAAGAAGAGAAAGAAAAAGAAAGAAAAAGAAGAAGAGAAGAAAAAAGAAAAGAAAATGAAAGAAAAAAAGAAAGAAAAAAAAAGGAGGAGAAAAGAGAGAAGGAAGAACTAGAAGAAGAAAAGAGAAAGAAGGAGAGAAGAGAGAAGAGAGAAGGAGAGAGGAGGAAAAGAATGAGAAAATAAGAGAAAGGAAAAAAAGGACGGAGAGAGAGAAGAGAAGAAAAGAGAAGGAGAAAGAGAGAGAGAAGAGAAGAAAGAGAGGAAAAAGAGAAAAGAGAGAAGAGGAAAGAAAAAGAAGAGAGAAGAAGACACGAAGAAGAAAGAAAGGAGACAGAGAGGAAGGAAGAGAAGAAAGAAGTAGAGAAAGAAGAATGAAAGAAGAGAAGAGAAAACAAAGAAGAGAAGAAGAGAAGAAGGAGAGAGAGAGAGAGAGGAGAGAGAAAGAAGTAGAAATAAGAAAAAGTAAAAGAAAGAGGAAGAGAGAAGAAAGAGAGAAGAAAGAAAGAGGAGAATGAAGAGAAGAAGGAAAAGAAGAGAGGAGAAAAAAAGAGAAAAAGAGAGAAAAGAGCGATAAAGAACGAGAGGAGAGATAGGGAAAGAAGAGAAAGAAAAAGAGAGAGAGAAGAAGACAAGAAATGAAAGAGAAGCGAGAAAAGAGAGAAGAGAAAAAGAGAACGAAGAAGAAAGGAGAAGAAGAAAAGCGAAGAGGAGAGAGAAAGAGAAAGAGGAAGAGAGAAAAGAGAAAGAGAAGAGGAAAGGAGAAAGAGAAGAAGGGAGAGAAGAGAGGAAAGAAAGGAAGGAGAGAGAGGAAAGAGAAGAAAAGAAAAAAAGAGAACAAAAAGAGAGAAGAAACGAAAGGAAATAGGAGAGAGAGAAGGAGAAAGAAAAGAAGAAGTAGGAGGAAACGAAGAAAGAGAATGGAGAAGGAGAAAAAAAAGGAGAAGAGAAGAAAAGAGAGAAGAGAGGGGAAGAAGAGTGAAAGAAGAGAAGAAAAAAGATAGAAGAGAAGAGGAAGGAGGAGAGAAGGAAGAAGGAAAAAGAGAAGAGAGAAGAGAGGAAAAAAAGAGTGAGGAAAGAGAAGAGAGAGAAGAAAGAGAAAGAAGAAAGAAAAGGAAGAAAGATAGAAGAGAGCGGAAAGAACGAAGAAGAGAGAGAAAACCAAGAAAGAAAAGAAAAGGACGGAAGAAGGGGAGGAGAGAAAAAAGGAAGAAGGAGAGAGGAGAGAAGAGAGAAGAAAGGAGTCGAGAAAAAAGGAAAGAAAGAAAGAGAAGAGAGCAGAGAGGAGAGAAAGCAAAGAAAGAAAGAGAAGGAAAGAAAAGAGAACAGCGAGAGACAAAGAAAAAGACCGAGGAGAAAGGAAGAGGAGGAAAGAGAGGAGAGAAAGAGACGAAAAAGAAGAAGAAGAAAGAGAGAACGAAGAAAGACGAAGAGAAAAAAAGAAGAGAAAGAGAAAGAGAATGAAGGGGAAAAAGAAGAGAAGAAGAAAAGTAAGAAAGAAGAGGAGAAAGAGCTATAGAAGAATAAGAGAAAGGAAGTAGAGAAGAGAGAGAAGAAAAGAGAGAGAAAGAAAGAAGAGAAAGAAGAGAGAAGAAGAGAGAGGAAGGAAGAGATAAAAGAGAACAAAGAAGGAGAAGAGAAGAAGAAAGAAGAGAAAAGAGAGAAGAGAAGGAAGAGAAAGAGAAGATAGAAGAAAAGAAGAGAGAGAAGGAAAGAGAGGAAGAGAAAGAAAAGAAGAGAAGAAAGTAGAGGAAAGAGAAAAAGAGAAAGAAGGAAGAGATAAGAGAAGAGAAGAGAGGAGAAGATGGAAAGAAAAGAAAGAGAACGGCGAAAGAAGAAATAAATAGAATGAGAGAAAGTAGAAAGAAGAGAATAGAAGACGGAGAAAAAAGAGAAAAAGAAAAGAAAGAGACAGAAGAAAAGAAAGCAAGAGAAGAAGAAAAAAGAGAGAGAAGACAAGAAGAGAAAAGACAGAGAAAAAAAGGGAGAGAGAGAAGAAATAGGAAAGAGAGAGAGAGAGAGAATAAAGAGCGAAAGAAATAAGAGAAAGAAGGAAGAAAAGAGGAGAAGAGAAAAAGGGAGAGAAGATTAGAAAGAATAAGAAGAAAGGAGAAGAAAGAGAGAGAAGAACAAAGAAAGACATGAAGAGAAAGAGAGAAGAAAGAAAGAGAGAAGAAAAGCAAGAAGAGGAAAAAGAAGAAGAGAGAAGAGAGAGCAGGAGAAAAAGAGAAGAGAGAGAGGAGAGAAGAAGAAGAGAGAGAGAAGAGAGAGAAGTAGGAAAAGAAGAATAGAGAGAAAGAAGTAAGGGAAGAAGAAGAGAAGAAAGAGATAAGAAAAAGGGAGAGAGGAAAAAGAAAGAAGAAAAGAAGTAAGAGAAGAGAGAAGAGCGAGAGAAGAGATAGAAAAAAAAGAAAAGGAAGAAAAGAAAGAAGGCAGAAAAGGAGGAAGGAAGGAGAAGAAAGAAAGAAAGAAAAGAGAAAGAGGAGAACAAGGAGAGAGGTAAGAGAAGATGAAAAAGAAAAAAGAAAAAGAGAAGGAAAAGAAAGAGGGAAAGAGAAGAGGCAGAAATAGAAAGAAGAAAGGGAAAGAGGAAAAGAAGAAAGAAGAAGAGAAGTAGAAGAGAGCGAGGAGGAAGAGAGAAAAGAAGGAAGAGAAGAGAAAGAGAAAGAGAGTAGATAAAAGAGAAAGCAAAAGGAGAGAAGAAAGAGTAGAGAAGAAGAAAAGAAGAGAAAGAAAGGAAAGAGAAGGAGAAAAAAAAAGAAGAGAAGGAAACAAGAAGAGGAGAAAGAAGAGAAAGTGAGAGAAAAATAAGGAAAAAAGAAGAAAGAGAAGAGTAAGAGAAGGAAAGAGGAGAGAGAAGGAAGAGAAAGAGAGAGGAGAAAGAAGAAGAGGAGAAGAAGAAAAAAGAAAAATGAGGTAAAGAAGAAGGAGAGAGAAGCGGAGAGAGAGAAACGAAAAAGAAGGGAGAAGAGAAAGCGAAAGCGAAAAGAAAGAAAAAGAAGAGAGAAGAGAAGAAACGGAAAGAGAGGAGAAGAGAGAAAGGAAGAAAAGAAGAGAAGAGAAGAATGAGAAGAAGAGAGAGAAAAGAGTAAAGGAAAAAGAAGAGAGAAACAAAAAAGAGAGGAAAGAGAGAAGAGAAAAAAGAAGTAAGAAGAAAGAAGAGAAGAGAGAAAAAAGAAATGAAAAGAAAAGAGAGAAGAAGGAGAAAGAGAAAAGAAGGAAGAGGAGAAAGAGAGAAGAAAGAGGAGAAGAAAGCGAAGGAACAGAGAGAAAGAAGAAAGTAAAAAGAACGAGAGAGAAAGAAGAGAGAAAGAAGAAAAGAGAAGACAACGTAGAGGAAGTAAGAGAGAGAGAGAGAAAGAAAGCGCAAGAATGAGAAAGAATGAAAAGAGAAGGAGAGAAAAAAGAGGAGAAGAAAGGAGAGAAGCGGAGGATGAGAGAGAGAAATAAAAAGAAAGCAAGAGAAGAAGAAAGAATAAGAGAGAAAAAAAGAGAAAGAAAAAAGAGGGAAAGAGAGAGAAGCGAGAGAAGGAAGAAGAAAGAAAAAGAAGAAAGAGAGAAAGAGGAGAGAGAGAGAAAAGAAAGAAAAGAGAAGAAGAGAAGGAAAAAAAGAGGAAGAAGAAGCGAGGAGAAAGAGAAAATAGAGAAGCAAAAGCGAAAGAAGAGAGAAAGAGAAAAAAAGAGGAGATGAGAAGAGAGAGAGAAAGACAAGAAAGAGAAAGAAGAGAGAAAGAAGAAGAGAAGAAGAGAAGAATAGAAAGAAAGAGAGGAGAGAGGGAAAGAAGTAAAGAAAAGAGAGAAGAAAGAGAAAGAGAAAGAGAAGAAAGAGAAATGAGAAAAGGGAAAAAGAGAGAATGAGAGAAAGAGAAAGAGAGAGAAGAGGAGAAAAAAGAGAAAAAAAGAAAAAGGGAACAAGAGAAGAAAGATAAGAAGGAAGAAAGAAGGAAGAGAGAAAGAGAGAGAGAAGAAGAGAGAAAAGAAAGAAGGAGAAGTTAGAAAGAGAAAGAAAAGGAGAGCAGAGAGAGAAAGAAAGAGAGAAGAAGAAGGAGAAAGAGAGGAAAGGGAAAAGAAAAGAGAAAAGGAGAAAGAAAGAGAAGTAAAAGTAGGAGGAGAAAAGAAGAGACGAGAGAAAAAGCAGAAGGAAAAAAAGGAAGGAGAAAAAAAAGTAGAGGAAAAAGGAGACAGAGGAGGAAATAAGAAAGAAGAAAAGACGAGAGGTAAGAGGAAGAAAAAGAAAAGAAAAGAGAAAAGAGAAAGAAGAAAGAAGAAAAAAAGAGAGGGAGAAGAAAGAAGAGAAGAAAGGAGGTGAGAGAGAGAGGAGAGGAAAAAAAAAGAAGAAAAGAAGAAGAAAAGAGAAGAAAGGAGAGAAGAAGGACGAAAGAAAAGAGAGTAGAGAGAAGAAGAGAAAAGAAGGGAGAGAGAAAAGAAGAAAGAGGAGAGAGAAGAGAGAAGAAAGAAGAAGAAATAAGAGAGAAGAAGAGAGTAGAGGAGAGAGAAGAGAAGAAAAAAGAAAGAAGAATGAAAAGAGAAAGAAGGGTAGAAGAAAGTAAGAAGAGGGACAAAAGAAGAACGAAGAGAAAAGAGAAGAGAAGGAAAGAAAAAGAGAAGCAGGAAAAGAGAGAAAGAGAAGAAGAGAGATAAAGAAGCAGAAGAAAAGGAAGAAGAGATAGAGAGAACCAACAGAAAGAGAGAGAGGGAGAAGGGAAAGAGAGAGAGAGAAAAAAGAAAAGAAGAAGAAGAGAGAAAGGAGAAGAAAAGAGAGAAGAGAAGAAGAAAAGAAGGGAGAGAGAGAGAAGAGGAAAAAAGGAAAAAAAAGATAGAAAGGAATGAGAATAGAAGAGAGAAAAAGAAAGAGAAAGGAAGAAGGAAAAGAGGAGCGGAATAGAAGAGAGAAGAAGAGAAGAGAAGAGGAAGAAAAGAAAGAGAGAAGAAGGAAAGGAGAGAAGAGAGAGAAGAGCAGAAAAGAAGAAAGAGAGGAAATGAGAGAAGAAACAGAAGAGAAGAGAAGAAGAAGAGAAAGCGAAAGGAGAGTAGGTAGAGAGAAGAGATAAAGAGAGAGAGAATGAGAAGAAGAAAGAGAAAGAAGGAACGAAAGAAAGAAAGAGAAGACAGAAGAAAGAAAAAACAAGAGGAGACGATGAAAGAGGAGGGAAGCGAAGAGAGAAGAAAGAAGAAAGAAAAATGAGGGACGAAAAGAAAAAAGAGAGAGAAAAAAGAGAGCGAGAGAAAAGAGAAGAGAGAAAGGAAAAGAGATAAGGAATGAACGAAAAAAGAGAAGAGGAAAAAAGAAGAGAAAGAAAGAAAAGAACGAGAGAAGAGAACGAAGAGAGAAGAGAAAGGAGAGAGAAGAAAGAAAAGAAGAGAAAGAAAAGAAGAGATTAAGAAGAGACAAGAGAAAAGAGAAAAGGAATAGAAAAGAGGAGATAGAAGAAAGAGAAGAAAAAAAGGGAGAAAAGAAGAGAAAAGAAAGGGAGAGCAAAGAAGAGAGTAGAGAAAAAGATAGAAAAAGAGAAGAAAAGACAAGAGAGAAAAAGAGAAAGAAAATATAAAAAGCGAAAGTAAGAAGAATAAGAAGAAAGAAAGGCAGAGAAGAAGTGAAAATAAGAAGAAGAAAAAAATAAATAAAAATAGAAAAAGCAAGAAAGGAAGATAGATGAGAAATAAGAAAGAAGAAGAGAAGAAAAAATAATAAATATATATATCATAAAATAATAAAATAATAATGAAAGAATAGAGAAATATAAAAAAATAAAATATATAAAATAAATAATACAAAAAGAGAGAAAGCAATCAATGAAATTCCTAGGTCCCCTACAATATTCATATATCGTTATTCCAGTATATCTATATGTATAAAACTAGAAAAAGATACAATGCACCATTCTAGGCACCATACAAATCATATTTTGTATATAACAGTGATAAGCTATATATAAACATAGAAAAGATAATCAATTACATTCCTGGCCCCATACAATTATATATTATCTGTATACTACAGTATATCTATAGGTATAAACATAGAAAAGATAACAATGCAATTATTACCATTACAATTCATCTTATCGTATATACATATCTCATAGATATAAACACATAGAAAGTAGTCTGTATATACAGTATATCTATATATAAACATAGAAAGATAATCAGACATTCTAGGCCCCATACAATATCATATTTCTGAATTTACAGTTTATCTATATTATCAAAATAGAAAAGATAATCAATGTACATTCTAGGCCCACAAATATATATTATCTGTATACAGTATATCTAATGTTATAAACATAGAAAAAAGATATCAATGAAATTCCTAGGCCCCATACAATATCATATTATCTGTATATACATGTATATCTATATATATAAACATAGGAAAAGATAATCAAGTACACCTAGGTCCCCAACCAATATCATATTATCTGTATAACAGTATATCTATAGTATAAAAATAAAAAAGATAACATGCACATTCCTAGGCCCCATACAATATCATAATATTGTATATACAGTTACTATATATAATAAACATAGAAATTTATCTGTATATTACAGTCTATCTATATATATAAACAATAGAAAAGATAATCAATGTACATTCCTAGGCCCCAACAATATCATTTATCTGTATATACAGTATACTATATGTATAAACAATGAGAAAAGATAATCAATGCACATTCCTAGCCCCATACAATATCATATTATTTCTGTATATACAGTATATCTGATATATAAACATAAGACATAAATATATATATATAGTATTATATAACATACGAATAAACATATATAATATATACTATATCATAAATTATTCTATACAGTATATCTCTATATATATAAACATAGAAAAGATAATAATGTACATTCCTAGCCCATACAATATCATATTATCTGTATATACAGTATATCTATATGTATAAAACATAGAAAGAAATCAATGCACAACTGGCTACTGAAGAATAGCACATTCAGGCCCATACAATATCATATTATCTGTATATACGTATACTAGTATATATAAACATAGAAAAGATATCATGCTCATTCCTAGGCCCCATACAATATCATATTATCTGTATATACAGTATATCTATATATATAAACAGAAAAGATAATCAATGTACATTCCTAGGTCCCATACATTATCATCTTTTCTGTATATACAGGTATCTATATATTTTATAAACATAGAAAAGATAATCTAATGACATTTCTGCCCCATACAATATCATATTATCTGTATATAAGTATATCTATGGTATAAACATAGAAAAGTAATCAATGTACATTCCTAGGCCCCATACAATATCTCATATTCTGTATATTACAGTAGTATCATATGTATAAACATAGAAAAGATAATCAATGCACATTCCTAGGCCCATACAATATCATATATCATGTATATACAGTAACTTCTTATGTATTAAACAATATACTATATATATATATATAGGTATATAATATTCTCAAGCATCCACGGATACCTGGCATGTATCAAGGGCAGAGCAGAGACAAAAGTACTTTGGATCGCTACCCACAAGATTCTACGGTCCCACACCAACCTAAAGAAAACAGCAGCGAACTCCTCAAGCTAAAAAAAAAAGGGAAGTATCGGACTTACATGGATTGTTTGTCAGCTTACACCGTCTAAAAAAGCTTCCAAGGGTTTCGTATTAAAAACCCTACTAGGGACGCACGAAACAAACATGAGTTCTGTAGAAAATGGAGTGGAGTTTCTGAATCGCTGCTCGCCGAGATCTGGGGTGTTGTGAGTGGGAGATAAGGCTGAAATAAATAAGGTTCGGAAAATTGTAACCTTTGAAATTGCACTGCCACAAACTCTAAACAATGGGATAATGCGACTATGAGGCTAGATTGTATTACAAGGTAAAGCCAGTATAAAAATGATATATTACGGTAACAAAAAAAGATTCAGATGAATTTTAAAATAAAGAGGAGTACGAACCTGACAGCTGTGTATAATTGGCTTAATGGGAACAACAATAACACCTTGGAGGAACGTGGTTTAACGGGGGGAACCGGGGCCTGGGCAACAGGAAAGGAACACAAAACAGCCCGCTCGAGATCCCGCGGGAAGGGGAGGAGGCAATTCACGCGAGAACAAAGGGAGCGTGTGACTCCGATTGGACGGAAGCCCGAGATGCAAGTGAGGAGACCCGGATGCAGCCACGAAGGGGCAAGAATAACAGCAGGCCGAGTTTACAGCGTGTAACAACGGAGGACACCAAACACAACAAAGTGTGTCTTTTAGAAACAGGTACAGCGATAGTCAAAGGAGGAGGAACCGGAAAGGAAAAAAGATATCAACGCGTAGAAGCAAATAAGAACAAGATAAAGCAACAAAAACAATTCCCATCTTTAATCTCTCGGATAGAAAAATTACAAAGTGAAACCAGTGTTCTTACAAAAAGGTTTTGTCATTTGTCCTAATAATTAAATTAATGCCTTCCATGTGACATAGATCGATATAAGAGAATAGGCAAATAGGTTTTAAGGAAATGTTGGTACTGCTAGTAATAACACGGAGGTAAATAACCTGAGATTAAGAGTTACTAGTGATCCCAAATCCAAAGAACATTGCCATAAAAAGTGTGTACAAACAACTAAGGAAGAATGTTACACAACATACTTATTAAGAAAAATCACCATATCTCTTCTTAGGGAGCGACTCACTTAATGGCACTCAAGGAAAGATTAATCCCATCCTAATAAAACCTGCGGATAAAGGAGGGGGTTATTGCTATTCTAAAATATTGCATACTATAGAACTGAGAGCATAGGTCAACTTAAAGAAAGAAAGGATGTATATCATAAATTGGATAAGAATCCCCCACTTGGAATACCACTACATAAAAAACGTCATGTAAATGCTTAGCATCTGGAATTTTAACTAAAACTTGGTGATTTTCTTTTTCAGAGTTTCCATTTGTCCAGTATTAACACTATACAAAAATTCACCAAGTCTTGAACACCCCATAGGCAAGTCCAATAATTTTCAGCAAAGGGAGCCCTACTTGACCATTAGGTAAATATCTGGATAGATATCCTACAAACCATTGTACAAAAACCAGCCGTATATCAAGGACACACCACACTTATGACAAAATCAAATGTAATAATCCCGAATGATAAGAATATTGCTAGCAACTATGGAGTGGACTAGTTAGTTATACACAAACATCCCCATCAGGAAGGGATTCGACTACAAAGAAGCCCTTGAGGAAGACAATACGAGCACACCAACCTGGCGGGACTTTATTCAACACTTCTAGAAATTACCTTAGCAAAAATTTTTTTTCGCTTTGAAGAAACTATTATATGCAGGTACAGGACAAGCTATGGGCGCGGCCATGGCGAAGCCTAGCAAAATTTATTCATGGCTAAATTCGAAAAAAAGTATATTTTGGATACATATGAAAATAAACCTCATTTTTTATGCAGAGACATAACTGATGCCAGTGTGTTTGTTATCTTGGGTGGCTCCGAGGAGCAATCATTGGAATTGATGGGAATCTTAACGCCACCAGATTAAGGGACTATTAAGTTCAACTACAAGGTCAGTAAAACCAACATCCAGTTTTGGACTTAAATATAATATCCTAATAACCACAAGCTGAACATAGTCTTTTCCGGAAATCAACGGAACAGGAATACTTAGCTCATTATTAACAGTCACCATTCCCTTCTCACTTAAGGGCAGGGCACTACCATATCCCAATTCTGCAGGTTTATGAGAAAGAATTCAAATCCGGAGCTGAAGGAAAAAAACTAAAGAAATGAAAGGGAATTTTTGAAAGAGGATCTCCGAAACAGATACTCAATGATGCTCTAATCAAAGCCAGAACAAAAATAAAAAAGCACAAGGGAGTTCACAAGTGACAACACAGTGGATACAAAGGGGAGAATAGGAGAGAATAAATTTATGTCAAAACAACATATCCACAATAGGATAGAGATAAACATATCTTACCACTCTAATTGGGCCATTTTGAAGAGAGACGACAATACTCACTCCAAAAAACAATTACCGACAGGGCGACTATTGACTATTGTAGAGAGGAAGGAGTCTTGGGCACTAGGCTGGTCAAAAATCGACCCTATAAATAAATATAAAAAATAATACCAAAATTGGTTAACACAGTAAACACCTAATGGTTGCTTCAGCTGTCATAAATGTAAATCGTGCAAGTCTATGATACCAGTTATACATTTTTACATCCTCATACAGGCAAAAAGGATGAATGATAAACACCACTAACTTGTCCAACTACCACACGGTTATTATCTATAATATGCCCAGTGCAATCTCTACTATGGCGGGAGAGCGAAAACAGATTGACACTGAGACTCCGAATCGATGACATAGGGGTCCGCTAATAATGCATATAGGGACCTTCAAACAAATAAACAAGTGCTAACATTATTTGGAAAAAGGACATAACATTAAAGGACCTAAATTCTGTGTTATTGACATATACCTCCACAGACAAGAGGAGGGAACAGGACTAATTATTGTAAGAAAAAGAAAAGAAACATTTGAATAAAAGACCCGAAACCCGGACACTCATGGTTTAATGAATTTTGTTCCTTTACAATATTTTATAGATGAACGTTAATGTACTATAGAGGTTTGATCCACAGCTCCCCCCTTATGGACTTTGCTAAAATGTCCCCCTCGTCAGACCTTGCTCTGTACTTGATTTTAACTTTTTTACAATGCTGTCACTTGCACTATGTAGCACTTTCTTTTATACAGTTTTATCCTATCGAACATGTTATATCAACTTAAGGAAGAAGTAGTTAGTCACTGCCACAAATCTCCCTAGCCTCTTTAAATTATTAGCACGGCACTTTAAGATTCTGAACTTTGGGAGGCTATGTTATTTGAGGTGTTGTTTGGCACTAAACGAACATGGAGGGGTATTTAATTCTCTCGTTGCACTTAATTGTAACGCGGTGATAAAGGCCATTTGAACCAGGGACAAAACGTTGCTATTTTTTTGCACCTGCACTTGTTCAAGTTAATAAAAACTGATTGCACACGACCTGTGGAGCGCTGGTCTCTATTACAATATTGCCATGATAGAGAGATAGATAGATAGATATAGAGTATGATAAACTATATGCTAGAGAGATAAACAAATAACATGCATAAATGATATGTATATTACAGTATATCTCTATATATAATAACATAGAGAAAAGATATCAATGTACATTCCTAGGCCCCATAACAATATGCCATATTATCTGTTATACAGTATATCTATCTATATATATAAACAGTAGAAAAGATAATCATGAACCTAGGCCAACATACAATATCACATTTTGTATCTGGTATTATTGATCAGTATATGTCTATAGTATTATTTAATCATGAAAAGCTTAAATCACTGGACTATCCTAGGTCCCATACAATATCATATATCGGTACATACCAGTATGTCTCTAATATAAAATAGGAAAAGAAATCAATGTACATTCCTAGGTCCCATACAAGATCATATTATCTGTATATACAGATTCTATATATTTTAAAATAGAAAAGATAACCAATGCCATTGCGAGCCCCACTACAGATCAGATTATGTATATACAGTATATCCTATATGTATAAACCATAGAGATATCATTTAATTCCTAGGCCCCATACATATCATCTTATCTGATATACATATATCTATATGTAAACATGAAAAGATAATCAATGACTCCTAGTCCTCCATACAAATTATTATCTGTCTATTACAGTAAACTACTATATGGATAAATAAACATAGAAAGAGAATCAATGTCCTGCTGGGTACTATACACTCATATACTGTATATACAGTCTATATCTAATAGCTATAAAACATAGAAATGATAATAATGAACATTGCATAGGCCAATACAACATCATAGTCTCTGTTATATACAGTAGATCAATATATAAACATTAGAAAGATAAATCACTGGACCTTGAGCAGGCCCCTACATATCAATTATCTGTAGATACAGTATATCTTTCGATATAAACATAGAAAAGATAATCAATGTACATTCCTAGGCCAAGACAAAGATCTATAGTATAGAAAGTATAAGATATCTTATCACATAGAAGAGATCAATGGCACATTCCTAGGTCCCATACATACAATATTATAGGCTATACAGTACTATATGTAGAAACATAGAACAGATAATCAATGCACATTCTAGGCCCCATACAAATATCATTAATCTGTATATACCGTAGATCGACAGATGTATAAACAAGAAAAGATAATCAATGTAATTCGATAGAGCCAGACAATATCATATTATCTTGTATTACCGTTATCTATAGGAAACATAGAAAGTAATCAATGCACATTCTCGGTCCTCACATATCATATCTTATTTGTCTATACAGTATTATTAATATATGAAACATTAGAACAAGATAATCAGAACATCAGGTCATCCATACGCATATTTTCTAGACGTATATATATAGACTAAAAAAAAGATATCAATGCACATTCAGGTCCCCTAAATCTCATTATGATCGTTATACGTTTATTCATATTGTCATAAAACATAGGAAAAAAAGCGAAAAGCTAATCAAGTTCCTCTGCCATTTACAATTCTATTATCTGTATGTACAGCAAATCTATATATCTAAATAGCACATCCATCACTTTACAGTGAGTTTTTATAAGATTTTATATTCCACTGCACCCCCTAACCACCCTCCCCCTCCCTGCATTACACTTGTAATAGGAAACCTGGTAAAGTAACTAATGGCTTAATCCCCATTTATAAAATGTCACTGAACAAACATGACACCCTTTTTATTCTGTCATTTGAAATTGTGTTTGCAAAGCTGACAGCTACCATGCTAAATTCCTCAATACCACCCAAACCCATAAATATCTAATTTACACTAGACACTATACTATACTATACTATACTATACTATACATTGACACTTTGGGCCTTCTAACCTTTTTTACTTCTATTACCATTAGCAAACTTTTGCATTTCTCATAGTTGTGCACTGGACATATAATAACAGGCTTTCTCACTTCCCCCCAGCCCTTTGGCTTTATAAAATGAGGGAAGAGACCATCTATCCAGTGCTTTATATTAAAGGCATAGGGCCTCCCATAAAAGGGGCGTGTTGGGGGTGCTATTACCACATGGAGGCTTGACCAGGCCTCCCAATAAATACATACAATACAAGGATTGTGGAAGCACTCCAATTAGGCTAATTTACAACTACATTTAGCTGAAGTGCTACTGATCTGGTCAAACATTTATACAAACATAGAAAAGATAAACAATGCACATTCCTGGGCCGCATACAATATCATATTATCTGTATATACAGTATATCTATATATATAAACATAGAAAAGATAAACAATGCACATTCCTAATCTCCATACAATATCATATTGTCTGTATATACAGTATATCTATATATATAAACATAGAAAAGATAATAAATGCACATTCTTAGGCCCCATACAATATCATGTTGTCTGTATATACAGTATATCTATATATATAAACATAGAAAAGATAATCAATGTACATTCCTAGGCCCCATACAATATCATATTATCTGTATATACAGTATATCATATATATAACATAGAAAAGATAATCAAACACATTCCTAGGCCCCTACAATATCATATTATCTGTATATACAGATATCTCTATATAAAACATAGAAAAGAAATCAATGCACATTCCTAGCCCCATACAATATCATATTATCTGTATATACAGTATATCTATATGTATAAACATAGAAAGATAATCAATGACATCCTAGGGCCCCATACAATATCATATTATCTGTATATACGTATATTATTGTATAAACATAGAAAAGTAATCAATGTACATTCCTAGGCCCATACAATATCATATTATCTGTATATCAGTATATCTATATATATAAACATAGAAAAATAATCAATGCACATTCCTAGGCCCCATACAATATCATATTATTGTATATACAGTATATCTATATATATAAACATAGAAAAGATAATCAATGCATATCCTAGGCCCCACAATATCATATTATCTGTAATACAGTATATCTATAGTATAAACATAGAAAAGATAATCAATGCACATCCTAGGCCATACAATATCATATTATCTATATACAGTATATCATATATATAACATAGAAAAGATATCAATACACATTCCTAGGCCCATACAATATCATATTATCTGTATATACAGGTATCGATATGTATATAAACATAGAAAAGATAATCAATGCACATTCCTAGGCCCCATACAATATCATATTATCTGCACACTGGCATACTTTATAAACAAAGGGGTTTTAGTATACATTACTGTGATCACATAAATGAAAAGCCTTCCAACCACGCCAATGCGCTGGGGGGAAGTGAGAAAGCCTGTTATAAGGATCCAGTGCACAACTATGAGAAATGCAAAAGTTTGTTAATGGTAATTGAAGTAAAAATGTTAGAAGTTAGGACCTTCCAGACTGGGGTTACCTTGACGTGGTTGGAAGCACACAGAGCCCAGACCCTTCATCTGAGTTACTGAATTAGGGAATCACACTCTGCAAGTAATGTGCAGGCTTTTTATTGGTCAAACTGGACTTCATGGGTGTCGACCCTTTCAGAGGGTGTCGCCATTATGTTGAGTCATTCAGGGATGTGGCTGTGTGGTGAGCACATACATACAAGATTTCTGCTTTATATAGTAGATATAGAGGTTGAGAGACATTTGTTGAATCCTGTTACTTCTCCCATTTTTTTCCCCATATCCCTTGCAGTCTGCACTGATCTATGATTGAACAGGACAACAATTGTCTAACCTACCAAAGAGGATTCTGTGTGTTACAGGGTACAGCTTTTGTTTTCCCAGGGCTATGTAATTTTGTCCAGCTGCTTCTTCATGCATCCAGATCAGCCCAGCCCCGAGTATAAGCCGAGGGGAGACTTTCAGGATGATTTTAAAACTTCTATGCAGGTATTTACGGTAAATGCCCTTTATTCTGTTTATTCCGCTTGTGCTGCCATGGGTTTCCATCAGATATTTTAATTTTTCACCACAATCAGAAAGACATACTGGGACTGACACAATTCAAGGAGCTAAAGTTTCCTGCGCTATTAACCCAGTACAAAGCTAACTTCTGATTGGCTGGTTCCAATTAATATGCACCTCTTTTTGCATCAACGCAACTGTGTTTGATAAAATTACTTACAGTAGATTGTATGAATTTGATGTAAAAAGAGCTGTAAAATAAATAAAAACCTAAATCAACTGTAGATCGTCCTCTGTATAAATGAGAAACTTTAATGAAACATTTATACTAGTTTCATAAGTTTTTTTTTTGTCTAGACCTTATTTACATAATCTTTATGGATCTAAATTGTCTTATTTCCCAGAGGTTTGATTATTATCCCAAACAGATTCCCAAAGGTTTCCCCCAGGTGATCGAGTTACTATTATCAAGTAATAAAAGGAGATCAGGTTAACATGTCTCCACATTACACAGCTCTTAAACCCCATTCAAGTAGTCAGGTTGGTATCATTTTAAATAAAGATCTTTTCTAGGGTGATAACGTAGTATTTATTTAAATTCAGTCTCTGAATAACCAAGAGATTATTTAAAATGAAATAATTATAATATATAAGGTAAGTTTGATACAATCCTTCCATGGATAACGTAGATGACAATATCACTAATTGATCATTTTATGTGGATATCTTTTCTGTGTAGGGTTGAAGGAAATAGATCTCTAGAGGAAGGTTATCACATCTTATTATGCAGTGAGTGATATTATCCTTTGGGTCATAGTCTGTTAGGATGTTTTAGTCGTTATCCATTTTAATGTAATACAATATGTTTATTTTATTATTATGGAATCTATTTTAAAATTAATTTACAGCCTTAATTAGCATTCTAAAATTGAACAGTATAAAATCTAAAACTCTATTATAAAACTTCTACTGAATAAAATTCATTTTGGGGACCAGAGATTTATTTTTAAGATGAATGTGGTACAAAGATTTTTGTTTTTTTGTGTTCAGGATCATTGTCAAACTGGAAGATTTTGCATTCAGTAAAATAAATAGGAGGGTACAGACCATAGACTGTGATACTGACTATAACGAAGTCTATTCATTTTTCCGCATGGGAAAGATTCTAATATTGTGCTTACACTGTGTCCATAACTGATTTTATATTCATTGTCTCCTGGTTCTGTGTTTCAAAGAGTCAACTGTGTTGTATCTCCAAAGGAATTGACATCAAGTCAACCAGTCAATTTCTCCATGTGGTTACAAAACCCAGCCCCCAGCCCCAGACCCATTCCGTATAATAAACAAACCAATCCTAAACCAACATTTTATTATCATACAGCTCTTGTGGTGTGAGATCACTCCATCATTCTGGTTTTACATGTTTTATGCCCATCATTAAAGCTTTACCGGTCTACTATACTGATCATATTATCTCTTCCAAAAGTACTAGTTTTTTCCTACATAACCTATAACCTAGCTGTTAATTTGTTCCAACATCCAGATGTCTTCTATTTGGTAAAATACATCCCTGGTAGAATTTTGTACAGTTTTACAGTGTAGGGTAACAGTGCATATGGCTGCTACGATAACATGATTTACTCATTCACGTTCACTTTCAACGAAATTCTCCATAGGTAAGTTTGTGTGCATTTATAGGTTGCAGGGTAATAGAACTTCCCTGTTCTTCCCTAAAATTCTTTTTCCATTTATTCATCTAATGATGCTTCTTGAAGGAGTCCTTAGTGTAGTTAGAATTTTATAAAAGGATGAAATGATACTTTTGGTTATGGACCTTGCAACAGTAGGACTGGGGAACTTCCCTCTGTGTGTATAACGTTTTGTATTTAGAGGTAAGTACATCTACCACTTTCAAGAATCCTTTGCTTATGGGCTAATAAAAAAAATCTTCAAAAATATAGAGAGATCTGAAAATAGTGTGAAGACTATCATACGGTCATGTAGGTCAATATTTGGGTTGTATGAGTTATAGTCTGTAAGGGGTTGTCCTCTCTAGTTTAGTAGTTTTCATAGTTTGTAAGTATGTTAGTAGATGAAATGGATTACATATAGCTGCCTTCAATTCAACCCATCTTCATAACTCAGTGGTGGAGGACCAGTTCACTAATGGTTGATGTGCTTTCTGGTAGTACATCTCAATGTTAGTGACAGCCAGTCCCTCCAGTTATTTCCTCACTAAAGCTATTGTTTTCACTATTCTATGTACCATGTCCTTAGATACCAATTTCAAAATAACCCCTCTGTAGTTTCCTCCTTAGGACCCCTTTGGAGTTTCCTTATGACCCCTTTGGAGATAGTTTCCTTAGGACCCCTTTGGAGATAGTTTCCTTAGGACCCCTTTGGAGATAGTTTCCTTAGGACCCTTTTGTTGTGTCCACCCTGATATCTGTCATTTGACTTATTTGGGCAGCCAGGGGTTTGATGCACATTGCAAATAACAGAGGTAAGAGGGGACATACCTGTCTTGTGCCTCTCATACTAGGAAATGAGCATGAAAGTGCCCCAATGGTCCAGACTCTATGCATAGATCTTAATAGCTGTCTGAAATCATCACATCAGCTCTCACTATCTTTAGAACCCGAGGCATTAAATTGCCAGTTTAGCCTATTAAATGCTTTTAATCTAATATTATCCCTGGCCTCCCCACTGTCCCCAGAATAAACCCAAGCTGATCATTAAAGGCTCTGTATCACTAAAAAACGATAATGCCTCCTTATAACTATGGCCCTTGGACACATGTCTATTTAGGAGAAGTTTGGATTTCTTCTTGCGTTGGTTTCAAAAAATCAGCTGCAGTTTTTGTGTGAAATTTTTTTCTCTGAATTTTTATTTTAGGTAAAAAGAAAAATATTTGAATAAAAACCCTTTTAATTTAGTGAAAAGCTGTGTCTGTGTATCTGCACGTATCTCACTTGTGGAGGGTATTTTAGTTAATTCAATAGCCACCAGTAGGACTTATACATTTGAATTTCATGTAAAATACTAGAAAGTGCTGTTTTAGTTTAGATAAAATGGTTGTAGCCATGTTAGTCCAGTAGGATATACTAAAAGGATGAGTACTGTAGGATAAGGTGATACCTTTTTATCATGGACTAACAGAAGTATCTCTCGAAAGCTTATCTTTAAATAAACTGTTAGTCCATAATAAAAAGGTTTCACCTTATCCTACAGTTTTAGTTTAGAGAGTCAACTTTAGAGAGGACAATTGGGGTCCCTACATAAGTCTGGTTTCTTTGTAATCGGGTGAATTAGAGCTTTTTGGAAGAAAATGATTCTTCCTATTTAATCGGGAATATCCTAAACATTTTTCTGGCAGTCTGTAAAGATGTGCATGGAGCAGGTGGGTCATTTCTCTATACAACGCTACAATGGTGGGCAGGCTGGTGGATGAGTGGAGTAAGCCAGGGTTGGACTGGGTTTACAGGAGAAATACCAGGTAGGCCTACAGATCTTTCACCAATGAAAACAGAGAAAATGTGACTATCCAGTTCCTTATTCTTGTTAAAATAAAAAATCTTTCTCCAATTACTGTTCCTATCATGCTGGTCCTTCCCTAAGTCTTTACTGTAAGCCCAAGTGCTAACCCATTAGTGTACTGGACCATACTGGGTTAATACTGTATGAAGGAGGAAATGAAGTTCAGAACATGAAGGAGATAGCTTTAAAAAGGAAACCAGGGATGGAACTCTGCATTGGTCCATAGGTTTTGGGGCCCTTCTGAGATGCAGAACAGCCGAGCAAATTTTCTTTTTACCATTTTATTGCCCCTATTCTAATTCTGATTCTTCCTTTTCCAGCTCTGCTTTCCCAATTGACATGGTTGTCTGCATTGCCAATTTTGAAATCTTCTCAGACCACACCCACAACTTGACCATGGCCCATCGTGGTTTTGGTGACACCCAAAGATGCCACAGATCTTTTGAGGCCCTATCCTTACTCCTGTGACGCTGTTTATATAGCAAGTTTCAAGCAAGCGAGTTATCTATATGTAGGAGTGTACTTAAATATGTGTAGGAATATGTTCATGAGTTTTCTAGTCTTTGAGAAATGTAAGACCAAGCTAGCAATTGGGAATCAGTTGCAATTGGCTATAATCTTATAGCCAAGTACATATGCTTTCCTACTGGAAGACTCAGGTAGTACTCATTTTAATACTGCAAATCTGTGTGTGTGTGGGTGTGTCTTTATTGTAAATATATTTTTCCATTGTGTGTATTTCCCACCAGACAATGTATAAGAACCAGACATGGATCACTGAGGTTTCTCTCTTGGGATTCCAGAATCTCCATAACTTCAGGATTCCGCTCTTCACCCTGTTCCTTTTGATGTACATTCTGACAGTCTGGGAAAATGTCCTCATCATAGTGCTGGTGTCAACCAATCAGAATCTCCAGACACCCATGTATTTCTTCCTCCAGCAACTGTCCATATCTGACCTTCTGGTAACTGGAAATGTTGTACCTATCATGCTCCAAACAGTAATTAATGAGGGGGCCATATTGTCCCTTGTTGGTTGTATTACACAATTGTATTTTTTTGGCAGCTTTGAAACATTTCAATGTTTACTTCTAACAATAATGTCCTATGACAGATATTTGGCCATTTGTAACCCTCTACGTTACACTTGTATCATGAAACATAGAGTCTGTGTTACATCAACTACTATGTCATGGGCTAGTGGCTTTAGCACTGTAGCCATTAGTATAAATAGTATAACACGTCTACAGTTCTGTAAAGAAAGTTCCATTGACCATTTCTTCTGTGATCTGGATCCTCTGCTACAACTCTCTTGTTCAGACCCATCTATAGTAAAGATTCAAGTGTTCATAGAGACCACCCCTTTAACTTGTTTCCCATTAATGATCATCATTGTATCATATGTCAATATAGTAAATGATGTTCTAAAGATCAAGTCCAGTGCTGGTAGACAGAAAGCCTTCTCCACCTGCAGCTCCCACCTGGCTGTGGTGTCCATATTCTTTGGGGCCCTAATCTCCATCTATGTGATTCCCCACAGAAAACAATCAGGGGCTTTAACCAAAGTTCTATCTCTATTGTACACAGTATTGGTTCCATTAATTAACCCAATGATTTATAGCCTGAGAAATAAAGATATTAAAAAAGCCTTTAAAAATATGTTAGTTAATTGAATATCCCTACACAGTCATGGCGGTGACATAAAAGTGTTTTTGTGGTTTTACTCCTCAGGAACCCGTAGGGGTGGGTCCTTAGCCCCACCCCTAGATAAAGACCACACCCATTTGATTTTTTTGGGGGGGGGGGCGAACATAGACTATATAGGGGGTGGAGGGAGCTTGCTATTATTCCTAGAGATAATTGCTTGTGTATTCAGTGTAATATTACAGCTGCACAACACCAAATGTATATATGTATGCATTATGATATGTGTGCCCCTGTTCCCATTGCACCAGTCACCTATCCACCTTTCATAAAGCCAAGACAGCACCTTTTTTGGAGCAGTGAAATACGTAGGGGGAAGTGAAATTTAGCATTCCAGATACAAACAATTATCCCTTTAGTGGAGAGAAATACAAGTCAAAACCCCACAGTCACAAAAAAATAAGAAACGGTAACGGTTTCAATTGCCTTTAATGTCATACCTCTCTGTAAAGTTCTCATGAACATAGCAGATTCCAAATGATTTCCCCCAGCCAATAGTGTGGTTCTTTTTACAGAGCCTGCCCTGACTTTTTTCTATATACCCATAATTAGAGACGTAATGTGGGTTTGAATAGAACCCGGTTTCAAATTGAATCTGAGAGTTTCGAAGTCCTGCCGAAACTTTCGGAACTCCCGGACTTAACGGAACCCAGATTTTTTTCTGGATTTTTATCAAAATATCAATAAACATCGAAGACGAAAATAGAAGATTATCGAAATCGAAAATCAAAACCGTGAAACGAAAGTAATGAACGATTTCGGTAACCCTCGAAAGTTATGAACGATTTCGGTAACCCTCGAAAGTAATGAACGATTTCGGTAACCCTCGAAAGTAATGAACGATTTCGGTAACCCTCGAAAGTAATGAACGATTTCGGTAACCCTCGAAAGTAATGAACGATTTCGGTAACCCTCGAAAGTTATGAACGATTTCGGTAACCCTCGAAAGTAATGAACGATTGCGGTAACCCTTGAAAGTTATGAACGATTTCGTTAACCCTCGAAAGTAATGAACGATTTCGGTAACCCTCGAAAGTAATGAACGATTTCAGTAACCCCCAAATTTGTAATATCCCTCGGTACCTCTCAAAAATAGAATGCGGAAGCTCGAAAACAGCGCGATCGTGAGGAAAAAGTTTTAAAGGGCATCAAAAAATAGGTTATTTTAAATTGATCATAACTGGAAACTATAATTCTTCCCAACTACCACTATATCATTTTTTTGTTGTTCTGCCCCCTATTCTTCTTATACTTCTTATATTTCAGCTGTCAATCAAGTTCCTTGCTCTCAAAAACTATTCTTCTGTGAGTCGTTTTACTGTAGCTGGAATGGTGACAGAGTTTTGACAGTTGGAATGCTGTGTGCTGTGTGCAGGCTTGACAGTTGGTTTGTGGGGAAAAAAGTCAGGTCAGATGGAAGTGGGAGTGGTTAAATGAGGGAGGGGGGATACTGCTCCTAAACAAAATGTGTGCTGGATTGAAGGCCTGCTGCAACACGCTGCTACTTACATGTATTCAATTATAGATTAAGATTTGACAATGTCATTTTTTCAGTATACTGTCCCTTTAAAATAAGTTTTGATTATATTTACAGGTTCCCAAGACCATTCCCTAGGTCTCTGTGTCATTTACAGTAACCTACTATTACTATTTGTCCCTCAAAATGGACAGAAACTTTCAAATTTTCCCCTCTCATAGACCCCCTCTCTATGGGTTCGATTTCGAAGATTTATGAAAATTCGAAAACGGAACGAAACTCTCTACCCATAATCACTTGCAAATTTCAATTGTTTATATTGGGTTAAAAACATAAGGAATTTTAAAACCTTACAGTTGACACTAACCTCTAGCTATTCTACACCATCTCAATTAGTAACTTAAACTTACAAGGTTTTTTTCTTATCCTATATTTACAATTCCTCTCACAACCTACATTATACAAATCGGTACACAATTTACCCCCATCTTCCACCATGTGGGCACTCACCCTTAATTATTTGAATCCCTTAGTTATGTTCTTTTTAGATACCCAAGTGGATTATCATATACGAATACCAACAAAGTCTAGTGCACACATCATCATAATGACACAATCTCAATATTTGGGGGTTGTCTATCCCCTTCATCAAGCAACAAACAATTACACATGTCACTATGAGGTACACCCTTAATAAATCCCAATTACATGTTGTTCCCCAACCAATCAGGTAAGGGCAATTAATCATGTGATCAAATTACTGTGAAGTACTGTTAACTCTTCCTTGATTATTTCTGTCAGTAATGTCTAAGTTTCCAGTATACTCATATAGGGCTAGGCCACACTAAACCGTTTTTAGAGCGTTTCGCGCATGCGATTTTGGTTAAAATGGAAATCGCGCGAACAAAAAAATCCCTGCGATTTCCAATGCACATGCGATTACGCCTTTGTTTCCTTTTTGGTAAAGCATGACGCACAAGAATTGCATGCAATAACACACTTGTTGCAGTGTGGCCTCAGCCATAGAGGTAGCTAGGGGAATATCCAAAGACAGACTATAAATATACATAAAGGTTGTAGTCTCTATACCCAGTCTATGTATCCAAGACACTTCAAAATTGTGTCCTCCGAACCATGACCCATTTCAATATAATGTTTAGGGATAGGTAGAGAGACAAATCCCCTTTTAATAGATGATCTATGTTGGGAAAAATGCCGTTTCGCCTTCACCAACATAGATCAATCCACATGGACATTGAAGTCCATAAACACAGTAATCAGTATCCCAATCATAATGTCCAAATATTTTTTACTCCCTCTGTGTTTTGGGATGTAAAAAAGTTTTGACTTCCTTAACAAACAGACACTGTACACATTTCATCCCCTTATACATTAGAGATGCACTGTGGGTTGTAATAGAACCCGGTTTCGAATAGAATCCGAGGGTTCGAAGTACAGACGAAACTTTCGGAACTAAATTCGGCTAAATTACAACTATATTTTTTTTTAAAAAGTCAAAGGGCTGGGGGGAAGTGAGAAAGCCTACTATATAGTATTGTATTGTACCTTACGAACCCTTTTGGTATGATGACAAAAGTAAATACTGGAGTCGAAGATTACTTCTAGGCAGCATGCTGATCCAATAGGGTTAATAACCAAACTGACAAAGGAAATAGAGAAAGTGTAGGCTAGTTCCTAAGTGTAGAAGGAACGTGACAATTTTATTTTAGAAACATTGAGGTTTAGGTGGTGATGGGCCATCCACGAGGAGATAGAGACCAGACTGTTTCACAGTTAGGATTTAAGATTAAAATTTAGGGATTAGTGCAGGATGGAAATTGGATCAAAAAAATTCTAATTCAATTGGGTTGAATGAGCTTTTCGGGAACTACAATAACTAATCTGATTCGTTCATCTCTACTTGTGAGTATTGATGAGTTCTGAATGAAACAGGTTTTGATCCACAGATCTGATGGAATTTAGAAATATTTAAAACGTTGATGGAAAAATAGAAATTTAAACATTAGAAAATAATAACTAACCCAAATGGGAAAGAAGCAGCCTTATGTATATCAGATCGGGGGGTATAGTCCAGATCCCAACTTGGCTATATCAACGCATTTCAATAGCACGTGCCACTAGAAACAAGAGACAAAGATCAAGTCCCCCCAAAAGCCAGAGGAACTCCAGAACCCCCAAAATATACCGGGACCCCCCCTCCCCAGCCCTATCAGGGCCTTTGCGGCACTGACAAGTGCCCTTGAGGCCCTTATAAGGGCCGTTTGGGGCTTAAGGGGTCCCGCAGCTCCTACCAGGACCCCCCTTCCTGGCCTTATGAGGGTGCCGAAGTGAAATGGCCGAGATTAATGCGGCCCATAAGTTACAGCTGCTTTATAAATAGAAGCGAGCAGTAACTGATGTGTGAAAGGTTAATGAGGCGTTTTATAAAGGTTGTGAAAGGTTAATGAGGCGTTTTATAAATCGTGTTAATGGCAATTTTGGCAAAAACGGCAGAAAACCATCCATGAAAAGTTACCGCTCGTTTATAAATATGCCCCAAGTCTTAGTCATAGTATTCTGTTTAAAAGTGAGTCTAATATCGAAACAGTTCCAAGCAGTTAAATGATATAGGCCACTAAGTTACTCAGGGGCATATTTAGAAACGGGCGTTAACTTTCCGCCGCCGTCTTTGACAAAATTGGCAAGTTATATAGCGCCAAAATCTGGATATTCAACATCACCACAATAGGCTTTTTAGGCAACTTGCGGACATTTCAGCCGTCTAGGCTATCTCGCAATAAGTTTGGCTGTTTCCATTTGCCAACTTTGGAGTGGCAGAAACGACCAAGCTTAGCGCTGTGCCTTTTGGGGCTTAGGGGGTTCCGCAGCTCCAAACCAGAACCCACCTCCCAGGCACTTAGAAGTTCAAAACCAGGACCCACATTAGCTCTTAGAAGAGCCCTTGTGGCACTAAGATCCTTTCTGATAGGGGGGTCCCGCAGCTTGAAACAGGGTCCTAAAAGGACCTTTACAGCTCTCCCGCATCTTCTTTCTTCTCCGACATAGCAGCCAATATCGGGGCCACACCAACTCCACCGATGTTGCCAATGTCAAGCGACCACCATCGCCAGTGACAGCAACGTAGCCGATGTTACCACTGATCTTGGTCCCGACGTCTTCTTGGTACCACTGAGTCAGGGTCCCGCACCCCAGCAGCTCAGCGTCCTGTCCTGTGCACTTCACATTTATATTTTTTATAAATTTATGTTTTATGTGTTATATAAATGATGATATTACAAGTCGTTTTACAGCGATGCAACTGATAAACCTTTGAAATTGAAAATGGATTTTTGGAACTTCAGTAAGTTCCATGGAACTGCTGTCACAATGAAACTCGCCAGTTTTGTTTATCTCTACTGTAGGGATGAGTCCCACTTTTTTAAACAAACCTGATTTCGATTCGGAAATGCCAGTTTCGAACATTTGCAGATGTGGTAGAATTTTCTACATTTTTGAAACTTGTGGCTTATGATCGAAAATCAAACATTAAAAAATTCAAACAGTTTGAGAAACTCTTTTTAGAATATACATTCAACAGACCTACCACTGCTATTTGGGAAGCAGAGCTCCAGACTAACTTTAAATGGGACAAATGCTTTGGACTGACACACAAAAAGTCCATGGCATCCAAAGAAACATTTCCCAACACTCCTGACACTTGCTGGAGATGCTACAATGCAATTGGATGAATGTCTCACATCCGTCTAGCCTGCCCAATAAAACGGTCCTTCTGGAATTCTAGTTTTAAAACATACAAGGAAGTAATAGCACAATCCCTTATTCCAACTGCCCACTTTGTATTACTCTCTATGCAGCCAGGTACAAATTAAAACAATAAAAGGCAATTACTCAGAATGGTCCTCCCAAGGTTTTGGAAAACCAACAGATGCCCTACAAATGCCCTCTAGGTTACTAAACTCTGACATATTATGAGAATAATGAGGTTAACATCCTCAATGTTTGATACCTCTTACCGATATACTGAATGGAGACTTGGACATCCTGGAATC
Organism: Hymenochirus boettgeri; assembly: GCA_019447015.1. Lineage (NCBI taxonomy): Eukaryota > Metazoa > Chordata > Amphibia > Anura > Pipidae > Hymenochirus > Hymenochirus boettgeri. The sequence goes on from JAACNH010000116.1 coordinate 409,983, forward strand.
AAACTCTTACAAGCCACTACTGGTCACCTAAAATAATTGTAATTTACCCTCTCACCATCTTTCTCCCCACCATTTTGCATGTATATATAATCTCAGGATGATGTCTTCATTAACACCAATAGCTTAAAGACTATTTAGTATTATCAGTAAACACAGAACATACACCCAATGATAAAGTCACATGATAGTGCTAATATGAACCCATCACACATTTCAAGAAAAATCACAAAAATTGTTGAGTTGTAGATTAGTATACTTTAAAAAATAATTAAAAATATTCCCCCATGCTTTTAGATTAAGCAAATCTAGCTAATATCAAATAATATTAAGTTCCTTCATTCCCTAGAATTTTATTTTTAAGTTACATGAATATGATGTCATGTTTCTAAATTGTCACCGGTCTCTGAGGTTTGATCATTATCCCAAACACAAGAGGTCCCAGAAGGTTTCCCCCAGGTAATATAATGAGATCAGGTCAACACTTCTCTACTCTCAACATTGGGGTCCATTCTGGTAGTCAGGTTGGTATCATTATCAATGAACATCTTTCCTGTGTAGGGTTTACACTGTAAAGAAATATTTTTTAGAGCAGTAGGTAAAGATTTCTATTGGGCCAATAAGAAGGTAATGTACATGTAATTCCGTTGGTGCTTTTTGGAAACTAACATGTTTTTAATAATTTAAATTCCGTTTATATTCAACTTTGGGGGTAAAGCTTTATTCTACATTACATACTCTTATTTTAACATTAATATGTATAAAATCTTTTATTATTTTTTTTCTTTTATCTTTTCCTGCTCTTTATTAGCAAAATTCCCTAATAGAAATAAAAGGTCTTTGCTTGTGTGAACTAACAGGGTTATTCAATAAAAGTTCTTAGCGTTAAAAATGGTGCTAATTTTGCCCCAACAAATCAGATGCTAGTTTTCAAATGTTAAATAAGATTTGATTGGTTGGTCAAATTAGCACCATTTTTAACGATAAGAACTTGTATTGAATCTCCCTGATAGTGTTGTCTCTCCATAGCACAGACTTATAGAGGTGAAACAATGCACGGGGTCTGGTGAAAAGTAGATTTAGGGTAAATGCAAACAATGTGGCCTTGTGTTTGGTCAATGTTGCTTTAATACTGCATCTAAGCTTCACTTAAAGGATGACCTTCCATGAGTTTGGCACAATCCGCAGTTCCTTCTGTTTTGAGATATCTACTGGGACACTTTTTCTAACTGCTAATTTTGTGATATTTTTATCTTTTTTGTGTTTTTTAGTCCATATTTTCAGACCTACCCCTCATAGTCATTCTATGTTGATTTCTTTACTGTAAGGTTTGCATACCAATGTGTTGGATTTATTTGTAACTCTCTGTAGGAGGTTACCAACCTTACCATCCAGTATTGAGGGTTAAATAGAACTGCCAAGTTACGGTCTGAGAGTTCCAATCTGTACTTCAGAACTGTCCGTTCCGAGTTTTATCCAGGTTCGGACTTCATCCCTACCAGCCTTTTACTTGTTCATAAACAACAAGAGTTCGGGGATCACTAAAAGTAAAAAGTTTGAATATATTTTATGTGTCTTTCCCTCAGACAATGGATAAGAACCAGACATCGATCACGGAAATTTCTATCTTGGGATTCCAGAATCTCCATAACTTCAGGATTCCGCTCTTCACCCTGTTCCTTTTGATGTACATTCTGACCATCTATGAAAATGTCCTCATCATAGCGTTGGTGTCAACCAGTCGGAATCTCCAGACCCCCATGTACTTCTTCCTCCAGCAACTGTCCATATCTGACCTTCTGGTAACTGGAAATGTTGTACCCATCATGCTCCTAACATTAATTAATGAAGAGGCCATATTGTCCCTTGCTGGATGTATTACACAATTATATTTTTTTGGTTCTTTCGAAACATTTCAATGTTTACTTCTAACAATAATGTCTACTGATAGATATCTGGCTATTTGTAAACCTCTACGTTACACTTCAATCATGAACCATAGAGTTTGTGTTAAACTAACTTCAATGTCATGGGCAAGTAGCTTTAGCACTGTAGCCATTAGTATAAATAGTATTAGGCAACTACAGTTCTGTAAACAAAATTCCATTGACCATTTCTTCTGTGATCTCAATCCTCTGCTACAACTCTCTTGTTCCGACCCATCTATAGTAAAGATTCAAATGTTCATAGAGACCACCCCTTTAACTTGTTTCCCATTAATGATCATTGTTGTATCATATGTCAATATTGTAAATGATGTCCTAAAGATCAAGTCCAGTGCTGGTAGACAGAAAGCCTTCTCCACCTGCAGCTCCCACCTGGCTGTGGTGTCCATATTCTTTGGGGCCCTAATCTCCATCTATGTGATTCCTCCCAGAAAACAATCAGGGGCCTTAACTAAAGTTCTATCTCTGTTGTACACAGTATTGGTTCCATTAATTAACCCAATGATTTATAGCCTGAGAAATACAGATATTAAAAAAGCCTTTAAAAATATGTTAGCTAATTAAATATCCCTACACAGTCATGGCGGTGACATAAAAGTGTTTTTGTGGTTTTACTACTCAGAAGCCTTTAGTCACAAAAAGCTTGGCGCCCTTAGCCCCACCCCTAAATACAGACCACACCCCTAAACCATACCCATTTTATATTTTAGACTATATAGGGGGTGGAGGGGTGGGGAGAGATTGGCCCCGTTTTTTCACTTACCTTATATCTTTCTTCTACCTTTCAAAACTGTATTTTCGCTTTTTCTTGTTTTTTCAGTTATTTCTATACTATATAGTAGATTTCATCATTTTTTTTCAGTCTTATTTCCTAATCAAGGTAGGAGTCTTATCACCTTCATTCCTGGATACTGCATTCTCCGTTAGTTACCAGTAGAGATAGACGAACTTTCGAACGTCTCAAAAAGTCTGAAAATTCGAAAATCCAAAATCGCAAAATAGCAATTGCAACTTACTGTGTATGACTCTGGGACCTGGGAAATGGTCTAGGGAACTTGAAATAAAGTCACTTCCTTCACACACGCTCTACTTTCCAGCTTCTGTGTTTGACATTCGATAATTATTCCAAATAGGAGATATGTTTCAAAAATTTGAGATTCCTCGAAAATGTAAAATTTCTCGAAAATTGGATATTTCTAAAATCTGTCTCAATCTGTCTCGGGTTTAGTTACCCTTTAACATTGAGCATCCTTATCGCTGCTTTTTAAACTGTAGTGTTATGTGCCTGATAGACATGACACATACAAAATCACTCTGAAATGGATATTGCACATCAGTCATGGGGTACAAGGAGAGGGGATGGGTCACTGGATGTACTGCACAAAAGGACATGGGATACAAGGATGGGAGATGGATCACAATTGAGGAATACATGGGGTACAGGAAGGAGGAAATGGGATGCACTGTACAAAGTGGATGGGTGACTGGGTGCAGGTGTACAGGATAGAGGTTATGAGTGACTGGTGCACTGTACAGGGACATGGGTACAGGAAGGATGAACTATACAAGGTGGATGGTGACTGGGTGCAGGTGTACAGGATAGAGATATGAGTGACTGGGTGACACTGTACAGGACATGGGTACAGGAAGGATGAACTATACAAGGTGGATGGGTGACTGGGTGCAGGTTTCAGGATAGAGATATGAGTGACTGGGTGCACTGTACAGGGACATGGGGTACAGGAAGGATGAACTATACAAGGTGGATGGGTGACTGGGTGCAGGTGTACAGGATAGAGATATGAGTGACTGGGTCACTGTACAGGGACATGGGGTACAGGAAGGATGAACTATACAAGGTGGATGGTGACTGGGTGCAGGTGTACAGGAAGAGATGTTAGTGACTGGGTCACTGTACAGGGACATGGGGTACAGGAAGGATGAACTATACAAGGTGGATGGGTGGCTGGGTGCAGGTGTACAGGATAGAGATATGAGTGACTGGTGCACTGTACAGGGACATGGGGTACATGAAGGATACTATACAAGGTGGATGGGTGGCTGGGTGCAGGTGTACAGGATAGAGATATGAGTGATGGGTGCACTGTACAGGGACATGGGGTACAGGAAGGATGAACTATACAAGGGGATGGGTGACTGGGTGCAGGTGTACAGAAGAGATATGAGTGACTGGGTGCACGTACGGGGACATGGGGTACGAAGGATGAACTATACAAGGTGGATGGGTGACTGGGTGCAGGTGTACAGGATAGAGAGTGAGTGACTGGGTGCACTGTACAGGGACATGGGGTACAGGAAGGATGAACTATACAAGGTGGATGGGTGACTGGGTGCAGGTGTACAGGATAGAGATATGATGACTGGGTGCACTGTACAGGGGCATGGGGTACAGGAAGGATGAACTATACAAGGTGGATGGTGACTGGGTGCAGGTGTACAGGATAGAGATATGAGTGACTGGGTGCACTGTACAGGGACATGGGGTAAAAGGAGGAAGGGTATGACCCGATTGTCCTTCCATTGCTGACTTGCCCTGCTCTGATTCTGCCCATCATAGTCATTATTTCTCTTGACACTATGTAGCGAAGTGAGTTTTTATAAGATTTTATATTCCACTGCAATCCCCTAACCACCTTCCCCCTGCCTGCATTACACTTGTAATAGGAAACCTGGTAAAGTAACTAATGGCTTAATCCCCATTTATAAAATGTCACTGAACAAACATGACACCCTTTTTATTCTGTCATTGAAATTGTGTTTGCAAAGCTGACAGCTACCATGCTAAATTCCTCATACCACCCAAACCCATAATATCTAATTTACACTAGACACTATACTAACTATACTATACTTACTATACATTGACACTTTGGGCCTTCTAACCTTTTTACTTCTATTACCATTAGCAAACTTTTGCATTTCTCATAGTTGTGCACTGGACATATAATCAGGCTTTCTCACTTCCCCCCAGCCCTTTGGCTTTATAAATGAGGGAAGAGACCATCTATCCATGCTTTATATTAAAGTCAGGGCCTCCCATAAAAGGGGCGTGTTGGGGGTGCTATTACCACATGGAGGCTTGACCAGGCCTCCCAATAAATACATACAATACAAGATTGTGGAAGCACTCCAATTAGGCTAATTTACAACTACATTTAGCTGAGTGCTACTGATCTGGTCAAACATTTATACAAACATAGAAAAGATAACAATGCACATTCCTGGGCCGCATACAATATCATATTATCTGTATATACAGTATATCTATATTATAAACATAGAAAAGATAAACAATGCACATTCCTAATCTCCATACAATATCATATTGTCTGTATATACAGTATATTATATATAAACATAGAAAGATAATAAATGCACATTCTTAGGCCCCATACAATATCATATTGTCTGTATACAGTATATCTATATATTAACATAGAAAAGATATCAATGTACATTCCTAGGTCCCATACATATTATATTATCTGTATACACAGTATATCTATATGTATAAAATAGAAAAGATAATCAATGCACATTCCTAGGCCCCATACAATATCATATTATCTGTATATACATTATATCTATATATATAAACAGAGAAAAGATAATATGCACATTCCTAGGCCCATACAATATCATATTGTCTGTATATACAGTATATCTATATATATAAACATAGAAAAGATAATCAATGTACATTCCTAGGTCCCATACAATATCTATTATCTGTATACACGTATATCTATATGTATAAACATAGAAAAGATAATCAATGCACATTCCTAGGCCCCATACAATATCATATTATCTGTATATACATATTCTATCATATTAAACAGTAAAAGATAATAAATGCACATTCTAGGCCCCATACAATATCATATTATCTGTATATACAGTATATCTATATATTAAACATAGAAAAGATAATCAATGTACATTCCTAGGCCCCATACAATATCATATTATCTGTATATACAGTATATCTATATATATAACATAGAAAAGATAATAAATGCACATTCCTAGGCCCCATACAATATCATATTATCTGTATATACAGTATATCTATATATATAAACATAGAAAAGATAATCAGCATTCCTGGCCCATACAATATCATTATCTGTATATACAGTATCTATATGTATAAACATAGAAAAGATAATCAATGTACATTCCTAGGCCCCATACAATATCATATTATCTATATACAGTATATCTATATGTATAAACATAGAAAAGAATAATCAATCCATTCCTGCCCATACAATATCATATTATCTGTATATACAGTATATCTATATGTATAAAATAGAAAAGATAATCAATGTACATTCCTAGGTCCCATACAATATCATGTTATCTGTATATACAGTATTCTATATATATAAACATAGAAAAGACAACAATGTACATTCCTAGGTCCCATACAATATCATATTATCTGTATATACAGTAATCTATATGTATAAACATAGAAAAGATAATCAATGCCACTTCCTAGGCCCATACAATATCATATTATCTGTATATACAGTATATCTATATATATAAACATAGAAAAGATAATCAATGTACATTCCTAGCCCATACAATATACATATTATCTGTATATACAGTATATCTATATGTATAAACATAGAAAAGATAATCAATGCACATTCCTGGGCCCATACAATATCATATTATCTGTATATACAGTATATCTATATGTATAAACATAGAAAAGATAATCAATGTACATTCCTAGGCCCCATACAATATCATATTATCTGTATATACAGTATACTATATATATAAACATAGAAAAGATAATCAATGCACATTCCTAGGCCCCATACAAATCATATTATCTGCACACTGGCATACTTTATAAACAAGGGTTTTAGTTACATTACTGTGATCCATAAATGAAAGCCTTCCAACCACGCCAATGCGCTGGGGGAAGTGAGAAAGCCTGTTATAAGGATCCAGTGCACAACATGAGAAATGCAAAGTTTGTATGGTAATTGAAGTAAAAATGTTAGAAGTTAGGACCTTCCAGACTGGGGTTACCTTGACGTGGTTGGAAGCACACAGAGCCCAGACCCTTCATCGAGTTACTGAATTAGGGAATCACACTCTGCAAGTAATGTGCAGGCTTTTTATGTCAAACTGGACTTCATGGGTGTCGACCCTTTCAGAGGGTGTCGCCATTATGTTGAGTCATTCAGGGATGTGGGTGTGTGGTGAGCACATACATACAAGATTTCTGCTTTATAGTAGATATAAGGTTGAGAGACATTTGTTGAATCCTGTTCTTCTCCCATTTTTTCCCCATATCCCTTGCAGTCTGCACTGATCTATGATTGAACAGGAACAACAATTGCCTAACCTACCAAAGAGGATTCTGTGTGTTACAGGGTACAGCTTTTGTTTTCCCAGGGCTATGTAATTTTGTCCAGCTTCTTCATGCATCCAGATCAGCCCAGCCCCGAGTATAAGCCGAGGGGAGACTTTCAGGATGATTTTAAAACTTCTATGCAGGTATTACGGTAAATGCCCTTTATTCTGTTTATTCCGCTTGTGCTGCCATGGGTTTCCATCAGATATTTTAATTTTTCACCACAATCAGAAAGACATACTGGGACTGACACAATTCAAGGAGCTAAAGTTTCCTGCGCTATTAACCCAGTACAAAGCTAACTTCTGATTGGCTGGTTCCAATTAATATGCACCTCTTTTTGCATCAACGCAATGTGTTTGATAATTACTTACAGTAGATTGTATGAATTTGATGTAAAAAGAGCTGTAAAATAAATAAAAACATAAATCAACTGTAGATCGTCCTCTGTATAAATGAGAAACTTTAATGAAACATTTATACTAGTTTCATAAGTTTTTTTTTTGTCTAGACCTTATTTACATAATCTTTAGGATCTAAATTGTCTATTTCCCAGAGGTTTGATTATTATCCCAAACAGATTCCCAAAGGTTTCCCCCAGTGATCGAGTTACTATTACAGTAATAAAAGGAGATCAGGTTAACATGTCTCCACATTACACAGCTCTTAAACCCCATTCAAGTAGTCAGGTTGGTATCATTTTAAATAAAGATCTTTTCTAGGGTGATAACGTAGTATTTATTTAAATTCAGTCTCTGAATAACCAAGAGATTATTTAAAATGAAATAATTATAATATATAAGGTAATTTGATACAATCCTTCCATGGATAACGTAGATGACAATATCACTAATTGATCATTTATGTGGGATATCTTTTCTGTGTAGGGTTGAAGGAAATGATCTCTAGAGGAAGGTTATCACATCTTATTATGCAGTGAGTGATATTTCCTTTGGGTCATAGTCGTTAGGATGTTTTAGTCGTTATCCATTTTAATGTAATACAATATGTTTATTTTATTATTATGGAATCTATTTTAAAATTAATTTACAGCCTTAATTAGCATTCTAAAATTGAACAGTATAAATCTAAAACTCTATTTATAAAACTTCTACTGAATAAATTCATTTTGGGGACCAGAGATTTATTTTAAGATGAATGTGGTACAAAGATTTTGTTTTTTTGTGTTCAGGATCATTGTCAAACTGGAAGATTTTGCATTCAGTAAAATAAATGGAGGGTACAGACCATAGACTGTGATACTGACTATAACGAAGTCTATTCATTTTTCCGCATGGGAAAGATTCTAATATTGTGCTTACACTGTGTCCAAACTGATTTTATATTCATTGTCTCCTGTTCTGTGTTTCAAAGAGTCAACTGTGTTGTATCTCCAAAGGAATTGACATCAAGTCAACCAGTCAATTTCTCCATGTGGTTACAAAACCCAGCCCCCAGCCCCAACCCATTCCGTATAAAAAACAAACCAATCCTAAACCAACATTTTATTATCATACAGCTCTTGTGGTGTGAGATCACTCCATCATTCTGGTTTTACATGTTTATGCCCATCATTAAAGCTTTACCGTTCTACTTAACTGATCATTATCTCTTCCAAAAGTACTAGTTTTTTCCTACATACCTATAACCTAGCTGTTAATTTGTTCCAACATCCAGATGTCTTCTATTTGGTAAAATACATCCCTGGTAGAATTTTGTACAGTTTTACGTGTAGGGTAACAGTGCATATGCTGCTACGATAACATGATTTACTCATTCACGTTCACTTTCAACGAAATTCTCCATAGGTAAGTTTGTGTGCATTTATAGGTTGCAGGGTAATAGAACTTCCCTGTTCTTCCCTAAAATTCTTTTTCCATTTATTCATCTATGATGCTTCTTGAAGGAGTCCTTAGTGTAGTTAGAATTTTATAAAAGGATGAAATGATACTTTTGGTTATGGACCTTGCAACAGTAGGACTGGGGAACTTCCCTCTGTGTGTATAACGTTTGTATTTAGAGGTAAGTACATCTACCACTTTCAAGAATCCTTGCTTATGGGCTAATAAAAAAAATCTTCAAAAATATAGAGAGATCTGAAATAGTGTGAAGACTATCATACGGTCATGTAGGTCAATATTTGGGTTGTATGAGTTATAGTCTGTAAGGGTTGTCTCCTCTAGTTTAGTAGTTTTCATAGTTTGTAAGTATGTTAGTAGATGAAATGGATACATATAGCTGCCTTCAATTCAACCCATCTTCATAACTCAGTGGTGGAGGACCAGTTCACTAATGGTTGATGTGCTTTCTGGTAGTACATCTCAATGTTAGTGACAGCCGTCCCCTCCAGTTATTTCCTCACTAAAGCTATTTGTTTTCACTATTCTATGTACCATGTCCTAGATACCATTTCAAAATAACCCTCTGTAGTTTCCTCCTTAGGACCCTTGGAGTTTCCTTATACCCTTGGAGATAGTTTCCTTAGGACCCTTTGGAGATAGTTTCCTTAGGACCCCTTTGGAGATAGTTTCTAGGACCCTTTTGTTGTGTCCACCCTGATATCTGTCATTTGACTTATTTGGGCAGCCAGGGGTTTGATGCACATTGCAAATAACAGAGGTAAGAGGGGACATACCTGTCTTGTGCCTCTCATACTAGGAAATGAGCATGAAAGTGCCCCAATGGTCCAGACTCTATGCATAGATCTTAATAGCTGTCTGAAATCATCACATCAGCTCTCACTATCTTTAGAACCGGCATTAAATGCCAGTTTAGCCTATTAAATGCTTTTAATCTAATATTATCCCTGGCCTCCCCACTGTCCCCAGAATAAACCCAGCTGATCATTAAAGGCTCTGTATCACTAAAAACGATAATGCCTCCTTATAACTATGGCCCTTGGACACATGTCTATTTAGGAGAAGTTTGGATTTCTCTTGCGTTGGTTTCAAAAAATCAGCTGCAGTTTTTGTGTAAATTTTTTTCTCTGAATTTTTTTTTAGGTAAAAAGAAAAATATTTGAATAAAAACCCTTTTAATTTAGTGAAAAGCTGTGTCTGTGTATCTGCACGTATCTCACTTGTGGAGGGTATTTTAGTTAATTCAATAGCCACCAGTAGGACTTATACATTTGAATTTCATGTAAAATACTAGAAAGTGCTGTTTTAGTTTAGATAAAATGGTTGTAGCCATGTTAGTCCAGTAGGATATACTAAAAGGATGAGTACTGTAGGTAGGTGATACCTTTTTATCATGGACTAACGAAGTATCTCTCGAAACTTATCTTTAAATAAACTGTTAGTCCATAATAAAAAGGTTTCACCTTATCCTACAGTTTTAGTTTAGAGAGTCAACTTTAGAGAGGACAATTGGGGTCCCTACATAAGTCTGGTTCTTTGTAATTGGGTGTAATTAGAGCTTTTTGGAAGAAAATGATTCTTCCTATTTAATCGGGAATATCCTAAACATTTTTCTGGCAGTCTGTAAAGATGTGCATGGGCAGGTGGGTCATTCTCTATACAACTCTACAATGGTGGGCAGGCTGGTGGATGAGTGGAGTAAGCCGGTTGGACTGGGTTTACAGGAGAAATACCAGGTAGGCCTACAGATCTTCACCAATGAAAACAGAGAAAATTGACTATCCAGTTCCTTATTCTTGTTAAAAAAAAATCTTGCTCCAATTACTGTTCCTATCATGCTGGTCCTTCCCAAGTCTTTACTGAAGCCCAAGTGCTAACCCATTAGTGTACTGGACCATACTGGGTTAATACGTGTAGGAAGGAGAATGAATGTCAGAACATGAAGAGATAGCTTTAAAAAGGAAACCAGGGATGGAACTCTGCATTGGTCCATAGGTTTTGGGGCCCTTCTGAGATGCAGAACAGCCGAGCAAATTTTCTTTTTACCATTTCATTGCCCCTATTCTAATTCTGATTCTTCCTTTTCCAGCTCTGCTTTCCCAATTGACATGGTTGTCTGCATTGCCAATTTTGAAATCTTCTCAGACCACACCCACAACTTGACCATGGCCCATCGTGGTTTTGGTGACACCCAAAGATGCCACAGATCTTTTGAGGCCCTATCCTACTCCTGTGACGCTGTTTATATAGCAAGTTTCAAGCAAGCGAGTTATCTATATGTAGGAGTGTACTTAAATATGTGTAGGATATGTTCATGAGTTTTCTAGTCTTTGAGAATGTAAGAACCACGTAGCAATTGGGAATCAGTTGCAATTGGCTATAATCTTATAGCCAAGTACATATGCTTTCCTACTGGAAGACTCAGGTAGTACTCATTTTAATACTGCAAACTGTGTGTGTGTGTGTGTCTTTATTGTAAATATATTTTTCCATTGTGTGTATTTCCCACCAGACAATGGATAAGAACCAGACATCGATCACTGAGGTTTCTCTCTTGGATTCCGAATCTCCATAACTTCAGGATTCCGCTCTTCACCCTGTTCCTTTTGATGTACATTCTGACAGTCTGGGAAAATGTCCTCATCATAGTGCTGGTGTCAACCAATCAGAATCTCCAGACACCCATGTATTTCTTCCTCCAGCAACTGTCCATATCTGACCTTCTGGTAACTGGAAATGTTGTACCTATCATGCTCCAAACAGTAATTAATGAGGAGGCCATATTGTCCCTTTGTTGGTTATATACACAATTGTATTTTTTTGGCAGCTTGAAACATTTCAATGTTTACTTCTAACAATAATGTCCTATGACAGATATTTGGCCATTTGTAACCCTCTACGTTACACTTGTATCATGAAACATAGAGTCTGTGTTACATCAACTACTATGTCATGGGCTAGTGGCTTTAGCACTGTAGCCATTAGTATAAATAGTATAACACGTCTACAGTTTCTGTAAAGAAAGTTCCATTGACCATTTCTTCTGTGATCTGGATCCTCTGCTACAATCTCTTGTTCAGACCCATCTATAGTAAAGATTCAAGTGTTCAGAGAGCCACCCCTTTAACTTGTTTCCCATAATGATCATCATTGTATCATATGTCAATATTGTAAATGATGTTCTAAAGATCAAGTCCAGTGCTGGCAGACAGAAAGCCTTCTCCACCTGCAGCTCCCACCTGGCTGTGGTGTCCATATTCTTTGGGGCCCATACTCCATCTATGTGATTCCCCCACAGAAAACAATCAGGGGCTTTAACCAAAGTTCTATCTCTTTGTACACAGTATTGGTTCCATTAATTAACCCATGATTTAAGCCTGAGAAATAAAGATATTAAAAAGCCTTTAAAAATATGTTAGTTAATTGAATATCCCTACACAGTCATGGCGGTGACATTAAAAGTGTTTTGTGTTTTACTCCTCAGGAACCGTAGGGGTGGGTCCTTAGCCCCACCCCTAGATAAAGACCACACCCATTTGATTTTTTTTTTTGGGGGGGGCGAACATAGACTATATAGGGGGTGGAGGGAGCTTGCTATTATTCCTAGAGATAATTGCTTGTGTATTCAGTGTAATATTACAGCTGCACAACACCAAATGTATATATGTATGCATTATGATATGTGTGCCCCTGTTCCCATTGCACCAGTCACCTATCCACCTTTCATAAAGCCAAGACAGCACCTTTTTGGAGCAGTGAAATACGTAGGGGGAAGTGAAATTTCATTCCAGATACAAACAATTATCCTTTAGTGGAGAGAAATACAAGTCAAAACCCCACAGTCACAAAAAAATAAGAAACGGTAACGGTTTCAATTGCCTTTAATGTCTACCTCTCTGTAAAGTTCTCATGACATAGCAGATTCCAAATGATTTCCCCCAGCCAATAGTGTGGTTCTTTTTACAGAGCCTGCCCTGACTTTTTTCTATATACCCATAATTAGAGATGTAATGTGGGTTTGAATAGAACCGGTTTCAAATTGAATCTGAGAGTTTCGAAGTCCTGCCGAAACTTTCGGAACTCCCGGACTTAACGGAACCCAGATTTTTTCTGGATTTTTATCAAAATATCAATAAACATCGAAGACGAAAATAGAAGATTATCGAAATCGAAAATCAAAACCGTGAAACGAAAGTAATGAACGATTTCGGTAACCCTCGAAAGTAATGAACGTTTGGGTAACCCTCGAAAGTAATGAACGATTTCGGTAACCCTCGAAAGTAATGAACGATTTCGGTAACCCTCGAAAGTAATGAACGTTTCGGTAACCCTCGAAAGTAATGAACGATCGTAACCCCACATTTGTAATATCCCTCGGTACCTCTCAAAAATAGAAATGCGGAAGCTCGAAACAGCGCGATCGTGAAAAAAGTTTTAAAGGGCATCAAAAAATAGGTTTTTTAAATTGATCATAACTGGAAACTATAATTCTTCCAACTACCACTATATCATTTTTTTGTTGTCTGCCCCCTATTCTTCTTATACTTCTTATATTTCAGCTGTCAATCAAGTTCCTTGCTCTCAAAAACTATTCTTCTGTGAGTCGTTTTACTGTAGCTGAATGGTGACAGAGTTTTGACAGTTGGAATGCTGTGTGCTGTTTGTGCAGCTTGACAGTTGGTTTTGTGGGGAAAAAAGTCAGTCAGATGGAAGAAGAGTGGTTAATGAGGGAGGGGGGATCCTGCTCCTAAACAAAATGTGTGCTGGATTGAAGGCCTGCTGCAACACGCTGCTACTTACATGTATTCAATTATAGATTAAGATTTGACAATGTCATTTTTCAGTATACTGTCCCTTTAAAATAAGTTTTGATTATATTTACAGGT
>JAACNH010000117.1:2882-115118 GCA_019447015.1 Hymenochirus boettgeri
TTACGTTGGTGTGAGGGAGTTGGCTGTCTCCATTTAACAGGTTATGGCAGTGTTACGTTGGTGTGGAGGGAGTTGGCTGTCTCCATAACAGGTTATGGCAGTGTTACCTTGGTGTGAGGGAGTTGGCGTCTCCATTTAACAGGTTATGGCAGTGTTACCTTGGTGTGAGGGGTTGGACTGTCCCTGTTACGTGGTAATGGCAGTTATTACCTTGGTGTGAGGGGGTTGGCTGTCCCCCTGTACCTGGTTATGGCAGTGTTACCTTGGTGTGAGGGAGTTGGATGTCCCCCCTGTACGTGGTAATGGCAGTATTACCTTGGTGTGAGGGGGTTGGATGCCCCCTGTACCTGGTTATGGCAGTGTTACCTTGGTGTGAGGGGGTTGGCTGTCCCCCTGTACCTGGTTATGGCAGTGTTACCTTGGTGTGAGGGGGTTGGCTGTCCCCCTGTACCTGGTTATGGCAGTGTTACCTTGGTGGTGAGGGGGTTGGCTGTCCCCCTGTACCTGGTTATGGCAGTGTACCTTGGTGTGAGGCAGTTGGATGTCCCCCCTGTACGTGGTAATGGCAGTATTACCTTGGTGTGAGGGGGTTGGATGCCCCTGACTACCTGGTTATCGCAGTGTTACCTTGTGTGAGGGGGTTGGTGTCCCCTGTACCTGGTTATGGCAGGGTTACCTTGGTGTGAGAGGGTTGGCTGTCCCCTAAGTATGCTTGTTTATGGCAGTTTACCTTGGTGTGAGGGGGTTGGATGCCCCTGTGACCTGATTATGGCAGTGTTACCTTGGTGTGAGGGGTTGGCTGGCCCCTGTACCTGGTTATGGCAGTGTTACTGGTGTGAGAGGGTTGCTGTCCCACTGTATTTGTTATGGCAGTGTTACCTTGGTGCAGGGGGTTGACTTTTCCCTGTATCTGGCTATAGCAGTGTTACCTTGGTGTGAGGGGGTTGGCTGTCTCCATTTACAGGTGTATGGCAGTATTACCTTGGTGTTGAGGGAGTTGGATATCCCCCCTGTACGTGGTAATGGCAGTATTACCTTGGTTGCAGGGTGTGGAAGTCCACTATACCTGGTTATGGCAGTGTATCTTGATTGACCAGTCAGTTTGGCATATTGTATTGACCAGTTCATAAAGGCATCCTATAATGTCACATGACGTCATCTATATTTTGACCAATCACTGTTGCATACCAGTCTCACTATGGGAATAATTGGATGTACCAGTCTACTTAGGGGTACACTGTGGCATATATATGTATCTGATGAACTGGAGGGTTGACCTAACAGTGACTGGTGAACTGAAAGGTTGACCTAGCTGCATCTGGGAACTGGAGGGTTGACCTATAACCTGTCTGTGAACTGGAGGGCTGACTAACATGTCTGCTGAAATGGAGGGCTGATCTTACAGTGTCTACTAAACTAAGGGCCTGGCCTAACAGTGTCTGCTAAACTAAAGGGCCTGACCTGACGTGTCTGCTTAAACTGGAGGGCTGACCTAACAGTATCTGGAACTGACGGACTGTAAGGTTCTGCAGCCTTATTACTACAGCCCTCCAGTTCACCAGCCAATGTCAAGTCAGCACTCCAATTCACCAGCCAATAGCCCACCACACCCACCTATACAAGCCATGTCTCCTTTTTAGCTGGAGCACACTACAACATTAATAATAAAGTAAACTTTATTTGTGTGTTTAGAGGATCTTAATGAGGCCATTTCCATCTAAAACTCACGTTAACCCAAAGAAATTTGGGTTAACATGGGTTTTAGACGGATTTTAGAGCACAGCGCCATTCCAAATGTTTTGGAAGTAGCGCCGTGTATTAGATCCAAAACCCCTACCGTTAAGTTTTGCACTACTTTTAGTGTAGAGTGGAGGGGGGATCACAGGTGTTGTGCAATTTCCTGTCAGTACCAATTGGCACCTTTCAAGTAGATTAGTGAGACCCGACTTATGGTAGGCATTCCCTGGTAAGAACATCAATCAGCATTTCTGGTGCACCTCTATTACCAGTCTCTGTGTATTTCCCGCTTTGCATGTGTGGGGAAATTATGTAATAATTTTTGTGTGATGGGCACATGTAATTTTCTGTGTGGGCACCTATAGTACAATTCTCTGTGGTAAGAGCAATTATGTTACAATTGCTGATAACAGTTTCGGGCAATTTCTATTACAATTACTTAATATGTTGTAGGGGCACTTATATTACAATTCTCTTTGCAGGGGCACATATTATAATTCTGGTGGGGGCAATTTTATTATTATTCTCTTATCTATCTATCTTCCCATGCCCACACCCTCTTGTAAAATTTGAGATTACAAAGTATTTGCCATGCCCACCACAGGAAGCATGGCCACCTTACCACAATGGTGGCATGCTAGCTCATTGATGCCAAACATGTGGGCCTTTCACGAAAAGGGAAATAATATGTGGCTATCTAGGCATTCATGGGATGTGGTCAACAAAGCAGCCTGGTGTCTACCCAGGGGCAAATATTTGCAGCTCAGTCATCCTGGGTTAGGTACCCCTGCACTAGCTTAATAGTGACACCTTTTCAAAGTTTGCCTCAGGTGCAAAACCCTACAAACTCACCTGCATACATGCCAACCAAATTACCAGTGCTAATACCAGCATATCACCAGTTGTTCCCAGTAATTGCACCAATCTCGAATGCCAGCATATTCACCAGTCTGTCAGGGAAGAAAATTCCTTGCAACACTTTTAAATTGTCCTGGTTGATGGCTGTACTACAATCTCCGGTATCTTCTTATAAAACTGTTTCATCATTGTCTAATAATGATTGAAGGTAGCCATAGATAAACCATGATCAGTTGGACTATGCATTGTGTCATACATTGTTCTAAATAAAGCATAAGTTTTTAAAATAAAATTTATAAAGTTTGTTAGGTTTTTGCCAGAATTTTACAATTTAGCAGAATTGATAAAGCATCAATAACTGGTGCAAAAATTGTTACTGTGGCATAACTGACTGTTGCATCACCATATTTTGTAGCGATAACTGCTCAATCATAGTGGTAGTGATAATGCCTTAGTGGGTACATTTTATTCTGGAAATAGGCTCTATTATACTGGAAGTTGTCAGTACAGGACGTAACTGTGTTTCATACAATGGCCACCTCCCTTTAAGATCCCTGTATTGCTTACCTAGTTGGCGTGGGGATTGGTCCACCATATCGAACCTTTGCTAGTCCATAGAGGCGATTTAAGGATATATATTTATAGGTTGGTATCTTAAGTAGATCTTAATAGATATCCATGCTTTACAAAAAAAGTTAAAGGGCATGTCCACCCCCAAAACTAAAATTTAAGCTACTACTGGCCCCACTGTGTAGTGTTCAAAATCCTTACTTACATCCCTGCTCCAAACGGTTCTCTGCAATGTCTGTTCAAAGTCCTAGAAATTAAAGAGTAGGAGCCATTTGGTGTAATTTGTTTCTGCCTCTAACTATCCTTGCAGAAGTTTCTATGAGGGCAAGCATGCTCAGTAATCACCATGAGGCAGCATTGAAAGAGGGCATTTCCCATCCTGAAATTCATATGATTGCATGAACACCGTCTCCATTCTAGATATAGCAAAAACACACAAACAGAAGGTATTTCAGATTGGATATCTAAATATACATTGTGTCAGAAAAGATGTCCTTTATACCTGTTACCTTAAGGGCAATTATAGGTGAGAAAATTGTTTTTTTTTAATTTCTCTAATGTATCCTATAAGTCATCCACAACCACCAGGGTACCTTTAGTTTCCTTAATTCTACATAGTCCCGAGATATAAGCACTTGCTGTGATTTGTAGGAGCTGCTACACTTCATCTGTCACTCACAGGACACACACCACACAATCCAAAGCTCCCCTGCCAGTACTGTCACACACTCTCTCACCCACACTATATGTACCATGTGCAAACATATAGTCAAATGCTGTAGTGCTAAAAACACATCAATAAACCATTAACCCAGCAATATGAGCATAACACACTATAAAACAGCCCCTCCCCCAAAAAAAATCTATATACATACAAACCAATGACTCAAATGGAACACTAATACATAATATAATACAGTAATACAGACTATATACCAAACAAGACACACAGTGCAATCTATGAAATATATAGACTAAGCAACTGAAATGAACAGGACAACAAGCAGTGTCACTGTGTTGTGAAGGTCTCTCACTACAAGTGCTGTTACACTGACTCTCTCTTCAGTGATTATGATCTCAGCTAGCAGGGGGAGAGATATGAACTTTAGGTAAAAAGTAAATAACAATTAGCAAAGTGAGGAACAGGCAGAGCTCAGTAACTTAATTGTAAAGAATCTCAGCACCACTTAGTAACATAGTAACATAGTAACATAGAACATAGTAAATAGTAATTAAGGTTGAATAAAGACATTCGTCCATCAGTCCAACCTATCACTTTTTTTTTTTTTTTTTTTTTTTTTTTTTATTTATTTTTTTTTTAACCCTACCTAACAGTTGATCCAGAGGAAGGCAAAAAACCCCAGTTAAAAAAAGGGGAAGGGGGAAAAAATTCCTTCCTGACTCCAAACGGCAATCGGAAAGTATCCCTGGATCAACCAGATCTATATGCATTAATACCAGTAATTCTCAATATTTTAGTTTTAGAAAAACTTCCAGGCCTTTTTTAAAGTTATTCAATGAACTTGCCATTACCACCTGCGCTGGAAGACAGTTCCACAGTTCACCGTTCTCACTGTAAAGAAACCTCTCTAACTTGAGATGAAACTTCTTTTCTTCCAACCTTAAAGGATGTCCACGAGTCCTCTGATATGACCTATAGTGAACAATGCACCAGAGAGTCACTGTATGGGCCATTAAATATTTGTATAAGGTTATCATGTCCCCACGCAACCGCCGCTTCTCCAATGTAAAACAGCCCTAACTGTGTATACTGCCTGCATATTCAAGCCCCTCCATTCCCCTTATTAATTTAGTTGCCCTTCTCTGAACTGCCTCAATTTCCAAGATGTCCCTTTGTATATGGATCCAAACTGCACCGCATATTCCAAATGTGCTACCAGTGCCTTGTAAAGAGGGAGAATAATATTTTTCTCTCTGATTCCATTCCCCCCCCTTTTATACAAGACATATCTTGCTAGCTCTAGCTGTTGCTACCTGGCATTGTTTTGCTACAGCTAAGTTGTTATCTACCAGAACCCCAAATCTTTTTCCATTTCAGATGCACTTAACACAGAGGTATTATGGTGTAGGTGGCACAGGGATTATTAAATCCCAAATGCATCACCTTACATTTATCAACATTGAATCTCATCTGCCATTCTGCTGCCCATTTTGATAATATCTATCTAGGTCTGCTTGCAGCACTTGCAATCATTGGAAGTTTCCAAAAGCTCTGCATAATTAGTGTCATCAGCAAACACAGAGGACCTGCTCTCAAGCCCCTTAAGTCATTTATAACAGATTAAACAGAAGCGGCCCCAGTACAGAACCCTGAGGAAACTCCGCTTAGAACTTTAGCCCATAGATGTAGCTCCATTAACCACCACTCTCTGTTTGGGTCAAATAACCAGTTCTCTATCCATGAACAAATGTTTTCTTCAAGGCCAAACAGTCCTCAGTTTTACATTAGTCGCTATGTGGCACAGTATCAAAGCTTTTGCAAAATCCAAATATACCACATCCACAGCTGTGCCTGAATCTAACTTCTTACTCACTTCTTCATAAAAAAACCAATTAAATTTGTCTGCATGATCTATTTTCATAAATCCATGCTGACTACTACTAATAAGATAATCTCTGGAGACAAAGTCAAGGATATGATCCCTTAACAAAGTTTCCATCAACTTCCCTACCACTGATGTTAGGCTTACAGGTCATAGTTACCAGGCTGTGAACGACTACCTTTTTGAATATTGGTATTACATTGGCTTTTTTCCAAATCCAGCGGAATCCCCAGACAAAAGCGAATCTGAAAAGATGAGGACACAGTGGTCTTGCTAGAACTGAACTAAGCTTTTAAAATCCTAGGATGCAATCCATCTGGTCCTGGCGCTTTATTGATATTAACTTTGTCTAATTGTCCGTACCATTCCTCTGTTATCCAATGTGAAAACTCTTCATTTCCTCCCTGCACATTGTTACAATCCCTACTGTAAGGATCTCAACAGTAAAAAACCGATGTAAAAAAACGGTTTAGCGATTAGCCTTTTCGGCATCCTAACAACCACCTCAGTCCATTATTTAATGGTCCCACATTCTCAGTCCTCTTTTTTACCCATTTATATACTTAAAAAACATCTTGGTGGACTTGTTTGTTCGGCAATCCGGTGTTCATTTCTATTTTTAGCTAGTTAATTGCTTTCTTGCACCTCTTTATTACAATTTGAAGTCCCTGTAAGCTGTTCTGTGCCTTCTGCTTTCAAAATTTTAAAAGCCCTTTTTTTTTTCCATTTCCCTTTTACCTGAGCATTAAGCCATGCAGGAGGGGACCTAATTTTTTACACTTGTTCCTAAAGGTACCGATTTGGAAATGTTATAGTGTTATATCCCTTTAAAAGTATCCTCCTTCCCCCTCTGCCTCCCTTCAGCATATTGCTACTTTATTCCACACTTTGATTGCTTGCAGTCTAGCTCTGGAAGGGAGGGGTCAACAGGATGTCAGCACTTCATTTAACCCTTCATGCCAGGAGATTTTCATTTTTTTTTTGCGTTAACTGCCAGAAGAATTTTCAGGATTTTGCCCTCAATCCCTTTAGACAATCTTACAGTAGGAAACCTCGCAGTAAATCAGGAATATATACATTGTTTTTTCGCACAAAGTCTACTTAACATGGTAACAGAATTTTGTAACTTTTCTGGAAATTTTACTGGAATTATGGGTTAAAATATGGTAAAAAAAATGAAAAATTTGCAAAATTTCATGGATTTTACCCATTTTTACTTATAGTTATCTAAGGTTACACAAAAAAATCTCACTGTTTCTAAGCTCAGATACTCCCGAGTACGATACCAGATATATGTAGGTACCCGACTTTCCCTGTACAGGAGACCCCCCCCAAACTAAAACTGCACCTTCAAGAATATAACACCAAATTAAAATATATAACCACTACTGACAGTAACATAGATATCTTCCAAATTAAAAATATCCCCACAAGTGAGATATTTTTAGAAAATCACACTCGCAGGATTGTATGAGTGAGGTTAGTTCGATCAAAATGCAGATTACCGGACGCAGCTCTTCGTCCAATTGTAAGTATTCTCACATTTCCTTTTTTTCTCAACTGTAAATCAGAGACAAAATCAAATGCGAATTTCAGCTAAAAACGTGGAGGAAAGTTCAAACACATCTCAAAATGAAAGCCTAACCTCCCGAATAAAACGGTATGCCACATTCATGGGGTACCCAGCGAAATGGCTACCAACTAACCAGAGCGTGGACCAGTGCCAAATGTCAGTAGCAGCAAAAAAAAATTAGCCAGTTTGTATTTGAACAGTCTGCAGTTTTTCCACAAAACACCCCCCAACTCAGAAATACCCCCCACAAACTATATATTCCTGAAATCTACACACTTCAGCTATGTAACGCTGTAGTTCGTTCATTAGCCTCAATGGTGTGGCGCAGTTCTTCGTAGAAGTTTGCACTTTACCAGATTTTCAAAAAAAAATGAACATCAAACAACATTCAAAAGGTAGAAATCATGCCAAAAACCCATGGAATGTAAAAAAAAATTACAAATATCACTCCCAAAGTCCTGAATCAAACGGTATGCCATATGTGTGGTTACACACGCAGACGTGAGGAAGCGAAAAGCCACCAAAGTAAGACAATAGCACGATGGCTCTGAAACGGCAAAAAATATTTAGCCAACTTCCGAATTTGGACAGTCTGCAGTTTTTTCAACAAAACACCCCCGTAACTTAGAAATAACCCCCACAAACTATATTCCTGAAATCTACACACCTCAGCTATGTAACACTGTAGTTGTTCATTCATACCATCAATGGCGTGGGCGCAATTCTTCGTAGAAGTTCGCATTTGTCGGAAAAATGAACAAAAAACAACTTCAAAAGGTAGAATATGCCAAAACCTCATGGAATCTAAAAAAAAGTTACTAAATATCAATCTCCCAAATGTCTGAATCAACGGTATGCCATATGTGGATACCACGCGGACGTGGAAGCGAAAAGCCACAAAGTGAGAAAATGCACGATGGCTCAGAAACAGTGAAAAATATTTAGCCAATTCCGAATTGGACAGTCTGCATTTTTCCACAAAACACCCCGTTAACTTAGCAATAACCCCCACAAAATATATTTCCTGAAATCTACACAACTTCAAGCTATGTAACACTGTAGTTTGTCATTCATACCATCAATAGTGTGGCGCAGTTCTTGTAGAAGTTCAGCATTGTCTGAAAAATGAACAAAAAAAACTTCAAAAGGTAGAATCATGCCAAAACCTCATGGAATCTAAAAAAAAGTACTAAATATATCTCCAAATGTCTCGAATCAACGGTATGCCATATGTGTGGTTACACACGCGGACGTGGAAGCGAAAAGCACACAAAGTGAACAATGCACAGAGGCTCAGAAACAGCAAAAATATTCAGCCAAATCTGAATTTGAACAGTGCTGCAATTTTCCCACAAAACAACCCCACAAACCATATATTTCTCAAATCCACACCTTTATCTACGAAATTCTGTAGTTTGTTCATTCGTACCATCAATGGTGTGGGGCGCAGTTCTTCGTAGAAGTTCACAGTTTTAGCAGATTTCTAAAAAATCGGAAAAAAACACTCTAAAGGTAGAAATCATGCCAAAATCCCAAGTAATGTAAAAAAAGTTACCAAATATCAATCTCCCAAATGTCCTGAATCAAACGGTATGCCCTATGTATGGTTACACACGCAAACGTGGAATCAACTAGCACAAAGTGGCCAAGACAATGGCCCAATTACAGCAACTTTTACAGATTGTCAACTAAACACCCCTCTTTAAAATACCCCCCCCAAACTATATATTTTGGAATCTACACATCATCAGCTAACACAATGGGTGTGATTCTTTTATGCATACCACCACATGGTATGAGCGCAGTTCATGAAAATTTCGCTTTTTTACCAGATTTTCGGAAAATTTTATAAAAATACAATTCAAAGTTAAAAATCTGGCAAATTTCCATGTCATGTAAAAAAACTTGTCAATTATCAATCTTCCAATGCCCTGAATCAAACGGTATGCCATATGCGTGGATGTACACAGGGACATGGCACCAACGCTCAAATGGGACACATGCACAAGTGTAATTACAAGAAAAAAATCAAAGTGCTCTGTAATTTCAAACAGCCCCAAAACTGGAATGCCCCCCACAAATAAAAACCCCCAACTAAATATCCATCTCCACATGTTCTGAATCAAACGTTATGCCATATGTGTGGATGCACACAGGAGACATGGCCACCAACTAGCTCAAATGGGACGATGCACAATGCAATTACAAGAAGAACAAAGTGCTCGTAATTGAACAGCCTACACATGTTTCTAGGAAACAGTCCCGAACATGGAAATTCTCCCCACAAACTATATTTTTGGAATCTACACACCTTCAGACGTTACGATGCCATGCTTTCATACATACATGAAGAATTCAGACATGATCCAAAGAAGTCCGTGTTGTTGTACGAGTATTGTGAAAAATAAAATAAGATGATCAAGGGTTGAAATCCTACCTAAACCCTTTTGACAAGCAAAAAAACCCAGTAAATGTCAATCTCCACAATATGCATCAAACGGTATGCCATATGTGTCGGTGCACACAGAGACGTGGCCACCAACTAGCTCAAATTGGCGCATGCACAGTCCAATTACAAGAAAAAAAAATCAAAGTGTTCTGTAATTTGAACAGCCTAATCAAATGGAAATACCCCCACAAACTATATATTTTTGGAGCTACAACACCTTCAGCTACGTGATGGTATCATGCTTGCGTATATACATGAAGAATCCAGGCTGTTATAGAACTCCGTGCTTTTAGGGATTTGTGAGAAAAAAAAATAGAGGACTCAATGGTGAAATTCCTACTAACCCATCGGCAAGTAAAAAAACCCACTAAACGGCAACTACCCACAGCGAGCCTGAATCAAATGGTATGCCATAAGGTGGGTGCAAACAGAAACGGGGCCACCAATAGCTCAAATGGACGCATGCACAAGTCCAATTACAAGAAAAAAATCAAAGTGTTCTGTGATTTTGAACAGCTAATCACTTAGAATACCCCCCACAAACTATATATTTTGGAAGCTACACACTTCAGCTAGGTGATGGATCATGCTTTCGTTATACATGAAGAATTCCGGCGCTGTATCCTAGAACTCTGGCTTAGGAGATTTTGTGAAAAAATAAAATAGAGGACTCAATGTTGAAATACCTCCTAAACCCACTCGGCAAGGAAAAAACCACTAAACGGCAATCTCCACATGTCCTGAATCAAACGGTATGCCATAAGGGTGGTGCAAACAGAAACGGGGGCCACCAACTAGTCCCAATTACGCATGCACAAAGTCCAATCAAGAAAAAAATCAAAGTGTTCTGTAATTTGAACAGCCAACAACTTGGAAATACCCCCCACAAACTATATATTTTTGGAAGCTACACACCTTCAGCTAGGTGATGGTATCATGCTTTCGTATATACAGAAGAATTCCAGGCGCTGTTATCCATAGAACTCCGTGCTTTAGGAGATTTTTGAAAAAATAAATAAGAGGACTCAATGGTTGAAATCTACCTAAACCCACTCGGGCAAGTAAAAAACCCACTAAACGCAATCACCACATGTCCTGAATCAAATGGTATGCATAAGGGGGGTGCAAACAGAAAGGGGCCACCAACTAGCTCAAATTGGACCGCATGCACAAGTCCAATTACAGAAAAAAATCAAAGTGTTCTGTAATGAACACAGCCTAATCACTTAGAAATACCCCCACAAACTATATATTTTTGGAAGCTACACACCTCAGCTAGGTGATGGTATCATGCTTTCGTATATACAGAAGAATTCCAGGCGCTGTTATCCATAGAACTCCGTGCTTTAGGAGATTTGGTGAAAAAATAAAATAAGAGGACTCATGGTTGAAATCCTACTAAACCACTCGGCAAGTAACAAAAACCCACTAAACGGCAAATCTCCCACATGTCCTGAATCAAACGGTATGCCATAAGGGTGGGTTGCAAACAGAAAACGGGCCCCAACTAGCTCAAATTGGACGCATGCAAAAGTCCAATTACAAGAAAAAAATCAAAGTGTTCTGTAATTTGAACAGCCTAATCAACTTGGAAATACCCCCCACAAACTATATATTTTGGAAGCTACACCCTCAGCTAGGTGATGGTATCATGCTTTCGTATATACATGAAGAATTCCAGGCGCTGTATCAATAGAACTCCGTGCTTTTAGGAGATTTGTGAAAAATAAATAAGAGGACTAATGTTGAAATCCTACCTAAACCACTCGGCAAGTAAAAAAACCACTAACGGCAATCTCCCACATGTCCTGAATCAAACGGTATGCCATAAGGGTGGGTTTGCAAAACAGAGACGGGGCCACCAACTAGCTCAAATGGGATCCCATGCGCAATTGAATTACAAGAAAAAATTAAAAATGCCACAACCCACCCCCCACCCATACCCACTCCCCCTTTAGTGGAAAACCAGTTAGACGGAGAGTTACACAAGTTTTGCACACTTTACTGATCCTAAAAAATCAATACGGTCTTTTTTGGTACCTCTGCAAAATTTCCTACAAATAGGCTTAGGTTCCCTTGACCAAACCAAACTATTGATCCGCGTTTACTTTATCCGATATCAACACGGATCAGGAGTTGGGAAGCTTGGAGAAAGACACGTTTTTTGCAATTTATAGCATTAATATCCTCAAAAGCACTTCCGGATACCATCATTTCATTTCAGGAATGTGGATTTTTCATTCTTGGCAAAGATCAATAATTTGGTGATCAGAAGTGATCACACAATTTTGGATCTCTGTCCCCATTTTTTTCTAAGTCTCGCTAAGTAGCAAAACTTAGAAAAAATCCTATTTGTGAATGGAACTTTGAGTTCCATTACAAAGTATAGTAAAAGCGTCAGCTTGACAGCTTTTACTTAGGTACAGCAGATATATAATGGAGATCAAGCTGCAGTACCCACTAGACCACCAGGGGCAGCCTCTTACCACTTTCAAAGAAGACCCCGGTGTGAAGGAGGAAGTCTCCGACAGGCACCGGGGTCTTCCTTGCCGGATCGGACAAGCTCCACATGGACCAGCCATCTCCCTATACGGTCACGGCAAAAAGGTACCGGGACTCCTGATCCCCCTCGGATTTGGACGCCAACGAGGGGGGATCGAGGGGGGGCTAGGGGGGCAGTTGATGCTGCCCCCGGGCGCCCCTAGCGGGGGGCCATTTTTTTTAGGTGAAGGAAAGCCACACGTATATTCAAGATCTGTGGCAGTAGTTAAAGCATTCTCTGCACAGATGTGAATATACGATCTGTGGCAGGAAGGTTTTTGTTTAATCCTTTCTGCTGACAATGCTGGACTCTGTATACAGCCCATCATGCTTGAGGTGGGAGTACACAGAGAGGGGAGGGGACTACACAGCTTGGTACAAACTTCGCCAGTGTGAAGAAAACGAAGCCACACAGAAAACAGAAAGTAAGGCAGCTTATACTAAGTGTTTCTATACATTGTATACAGACAAAGGTTTTTTTTCACTATAGTTGCCCTTTTAAAAGAAATGTACGAAAGTGCTTGCATAAACTCTGGTTTTGTTGCAGCATTTGAAAGGTCATTTTGCCTGGTGCGTTGCCACGGCAAGGCGGCAGCTAAAGAGTTATATGTTTCCATAACATAATACATACATAGTAACTCTTTAGTTGCACCATTCCAGTGGATTTATCCAACTGTTTATTTTCTGTATAATGAGGTATCCCAAGTGGTTTTTTCCTGGCTATGCAGTGCTCTGGGGCAATAGAAGAAATCATTTCCCTGCTCAGCACAGCCTGGATTTTGCATTTGAAGTATAGTTTTTATTTTATAATAACCTATATTGTAAGGGATTATATTTAGTTCATATCAGATTATCTGATAATTGGGGGAGGATAATTATAGTAAACGTAAGTAGCAGGGCGCATTCATTACAACCTGGTTGTTTTACACTGCATGTTTTCCATATACAACCCCTATCTATACATTCCTATCTGCTCTCTGCTGTGTGAGAGTGCTTGTCATGGAATGTAAGTGAAACTAGTAGAACAACTACATAGGCACTGGGTTGATCACTATTTTGCAGGCTATTTGGCCAAGGAAAGTAAAGCAATTTCAGACTCTGCAATAAAAATTATATCATTTATCTGTTTAATTGACATGTTGTGCGGGATTGTGGGCTGCTATACAACAACACCATAGTATGAAACCCGGGAGCAACAAAAATTCATTTCTGCAGTCCAAACCAAAACAACCAGCCATCTAATGAAAATCTCTAACCTAAAGGACAAAGGCAAGACTGCTAGTTGACTGCTGATTAGAAATTCAGCTTCTCTGAAGATTTCATGCTGTTTTATGTGTCTATAAACACACCCCCAAAGTCTGATTGGTCTAGATACAATACTTAAATCTGGACCAATCAGATATTGTGGTGGGATAGGAGTCACTACAAATTAGTCTAAATTTTCCAGGCTTGATAAAGCCTTATATTCTTCAGAGAACTGGTGTGCAGCTCTAATTTGTCTTACTATAGATTGGACAGCAGCGATCAATACTCCATTACAAGCAATCTGACACCAACAGTGCTACTTGTATGTAACAATATCAGATCATGTAGATCTGATGGCTATAGAAGAAGGTTAAAGCGGTTAATGTATAATCCCAGAATCCTGGGGGACTGGCAAATCAGTGTGTTTGCATGTTTAACTGATTCTGATGTTTAATTAATAAATAGAGCATGGGCTATTTTAACATTATACAAAACCCTTTGATTGGTGATATATCTCCATAGACTACAGCACACTGCCCACTGTTCCAAAAAAATAATGAAAGTCATGGCAAAAGTTACAAGGATAGCGCTCCCTACACTGCGGCAAACTTGTTTGGGGGTGGCATGCCCTTTAAACAAATGTTCAATGTTAACGTACAATTGACACCACACACTATTCCAGTTGGGGACAAAAAGTTCTCATTGAACGGAACTTAAAAACCTATGATTTACATTCTCCCTGTCTAGAAGTGAGAATCTCCCATATATAACCTAAGCCAATTGAAAAGCAATTTCCATTTGTAGGAGTAACTGTAAACATTTTGTATTCAAAAGTGAGTAATAAGAATGAGGCAAAACATGGATTGGGGCTACAAATCATTGAGTGTATTTGGGCAATATTCAAATGTGCACAAATAAAAACTCACTAAGTTTGCAGCATCAGTCCAACATTATTAACTCATTTTTCATAACTTACCTGTTGTAGGGGATGCCCACAGTTAGATTGTATTAAAAAGTATGCTTCTACCTTTTATTCATTTTGTGTACTAACAGTACATAAGGCTACATGATGTTTTTTGCAACAAAATTTTTTTGTCAGGAATTAGTGTCATTACTTTTGCATACAAAAATACATTTTGGTCATAGAAATAAATAGTTTGATGCTACAGATATTTTTTGTTGATTAAATGTATATTTTGTAACCACCAAAATTCTTTTGGTTGACTTAATATAGTCTTGTCACCAAAGGTTGTTTATTGGGGGGGGGGGTGGTTACTCAGGGGAGGTGCTACGCTTTGTAGTCCGTTATTGCTGTGTTTAGGACAATGCATTTTTGTCCGAATTTTGCTTGGCTTTGGTGAAAGACATGCGTCACAGGAAATATTGTAGAAAATGCAATATCACAGGAAATATTGGAAAAAGCAATATCACGGGAATATTGGGAGAAAATGCAATATCACAGGGAAATATTGGAAAAAAAATGCAATATCACGGGAAATATTGTAGAAATGCAATATACGGAAATATGGTAGAAAATGCAATATCACGGAGGAAATATTGAGAGAAAATGCAATATCACGGGAAATATGTGTTAGAAAAGTGCAATATGTACTGGAAACATTGGGAAATATGCAATATCACGGGAAATATTGGAGAAAAATGCAATAGTATACGGGAAATATTGTAGAAAATGCCAATATCGGGAAATAGTAGAAGAAAATGCAATATCAGGGAAATATTGTTTAGAAAATGCAATATCACGGGAAGATATTGTAGAAATGTTCAATTGTATCATGGGAACATTGGAGGAAAATGCATTCACGGGAAATATGTAAGAAAATGGAAATATCACAGGGAAATATTGTGAGAAATGCATATCACGGGATAATATGTAGAAATGCAATATCACGGGAAATATTGTAGTGAATATATGCAATTATCACAGGAATATTGTAGAAAATGCAATATCACAGGAAATATTAGAGAAAATGCAATATCACGGGAAATATTGTAGAAAATGCAATATCATGGGAAACATTGGCAGAAAATGCAATATCATGGGAAATAGTTGAAAATGCAATATCTGGGAATTGATAGAAAATGCAATATCATGGGAAATTTTATTGTAGAAAAATGCAATATCACGGGAAATATTGTAGAAAATGCAATAACGGGAAATATTGTAGAAAATGCATATCAGGGGAACATTGGAGGAAATGCAATATCACGGAAATATTGGAGAAAATGCAATATCACAGGGAATATTTGAATTTGAAAATGCAATATCACGGGAAACATTGTTAGAAAATGCACATATTCACGGGAAACATTGAGAAAATGCAATATCCGGGAAATATTGTAGAAAATGCAATATCACGGGAAATATTGTAGATAATGCATATCACGGGAAATATTTAGAAGAAAATGCAATATCACGGGAATATTGTAGAGAAAAAAATGCAATATCACGGGAAATATTGTAGAGAAAATGCAATATCACGGAAACATGGAGAAAGCAATATTCACGGGAAAAATTGTAAGATAGAAAATGCAAAAAAAAAAATTGCGTACCGTTCCACATAGATTGTTAAATTTGATTCTGACACACTTGGACCAAAATGTTGTGCAACACATGCAGATAAAAAATGTACCAAATAGATTCAGAATGCAAATTATATAGTGGGAACAAATGATTGTGATTTCAATTATATTTAAAATACATTCCGACTCACAAAACCGCATGCAAAAACAGAAAATGCTACGCACGCACATAATGGGACCTAGCTCCTAATGTAGTTTTGAATACTTTTGTAGTATTCTTTTGGTGGACAAATATACATTTCTATTCAATAATAAAGTAAGAATAATAATAATTATAATTATAATAAAAAATAATATGCTGTAATATTATGATGAAACTAGAGTCATATTTATAAACCTACGGCTCTCTAAACACTCTGCCATAGAATTCCATGTGGTTGGAAAACTACCTCAATGGCTGATCTATGGCAGGTCGAAATCACGATCACAGTCATAGATTTATCATGCTATAATAAATTTAGCATGATATCTACATGTTTACATTGAAAGCGGATGTAAAAAGTATAATCACCATAGCAATCGGTTCGGTAAAGTTGAGGGTATCGCTTAAAAAAGCAAACTGGCCCTGCAAAAAGGAAATATCTCTTTTCTGTCTGATAAAACACATAAAGGCCGATTTAACATGTGTTTTATATTGTTAGTTCCTTGCATGGTAATTATGAGAGCTTTCAAAAATATGGTGGATGTTCATTTTCTGTGAAACAAGGGGTGAAAAGGAATCGTCCTTATACCCAATCACACTCTGGGGTATCCATTTACGATTACTGTGGAGGACATCGCGGAGTGGCGGTGAGGAGTTGTTCCAGATATTATCAGGTACCAGGGAATCGGTTCCCCAATTACTTCTGTGTGGGAAATAGGAACATTGCTGGATTATTGGGGATCTCACCTCAGAATAGAATAAGTTCCGTTAGCCCAGATACTGAGTCTGTACGGATATTTACAGGTAAGGAAAGAACTTTAACAAAATCACAATTTAAAGAAAATGTATTTTATAACATAGGATAAGGACAGCAAATTAGTGAGATAAAGCTACACTGGTAAATATGCCTACCCACAATGCTGTACTGTACAATGAACACTTGCTAGTTTATTGTAATGTTTATGGGTATATAAAGTGTGACTGTGGCACACAGTGGAAAATTTTGTGCATATTTTTACTTGTGTGGATACAGTGGATATTAAAGGGGAACTGTGGTCATCCATATATGTGTCTAATGGAGGCTGACCATTGTTTACTAGATCATCTGCATGCCCCCTAGGTTTAGGATTGGAGCATCACTCATGCTGTTGTTTTACCAGAAATGCAAAATGAATATCTATAATTACCCAGAAGTCCTTTTGCCTTATTGCATAATGAGTAAGGAAGTTGTGGGGAAACTCACATTAACTCTCTTGTAAATCTTATTTTTTTAAAACCAGAATACACAGAAGCTGGTTTACAATGAATATAAAAATTAAATAAAGCTAATGGTATGCAATATTTTTGATGTATTTGTAAAAATAAGTAGTATGGTACCGTGCCTTGACTTTCCTTTACGTTAGAAAATGTTACAAGAAAAAAATAATACTTCTGTATATAATTAAAAAATATATAAATATTTGACAGGGCCAGCTCAAAATAACACAACAGAAAACTACCCAGAATCCACCCAACACCCAGTGGTTAAAATAAATCCCTTACCTATACTTTGATCAGAACCGTAGCAGTGCATTTTCAAAGCGCCAAATACTACCCAACAAAAACACCTACTCGGGGCGTTCCTATCACACCTTAGCCACTATCCAATCACACCCTTAACACTGGCTGTGATATGCTAATGGGATTTCCAGGGTAACTAATTGCCAGATTCTTGTACAAGTCATTGGAATTTCGAGAGATCCAGTCAGATGAATGCGAAAACGTCTTCAAGAACTAAACTTCAGTCCAGTTGATCTAATTGAATACAACAGATATACCATGACTAGGGATGGCCGGTTCGCGGATCCGAACCGGACCGGATCCCTCTGGGATTTTCCCGATCGCAACGGCGGAATTTTTCCGATTTGCCTCCGAACTTCCGATTCGCGGATATTTTCATATTTTCAAACATTTTCGAAATTACGAGTTTTCACGTATTTTCGAAAATTTTCGTAAATACGGGGAAAAACATGTTATTTCGAAAATTTTCGAAAATACAAGGATTTCTCTTAAGTCCTACATACGTATTTTCGAAAATATTCGAAATTACGAGGATTATGTATTTTCGAAAAATACATATTTTCGAAAATACATGAAAAATTCATAATTTCGAAAAATTACCCGAAAATACATGAACTCGTAAGTTCGAGAAAATTTTCGAGAAAATACGAAAAATTCGTTATTTTAAGGGTTATTTTAATTTTAACGGGTCCGCTCGCGGATTTTGAAATTTCGAATTTTCCCTAAAATTCGCGGATCCTCGAGCGGACTGGATTTTGTGGAAGTTCGGACATCTCTAACCATTACTGGATGAATGAGAAACCTTCACAAGAATACCCAACAAAAATGAGGATCTAATAACCACCAGGGTCTTTAACGCCTCATTGCTGCAATCATAAATTATGCTTGCCCGATAATAATCATTATGGATTTTTGGTACCACAATGGTATTGTAATCCTTGATGTATATTTACATCATCCTGTACACATAACTATGGTATTTTGCAAAACCTATGGTAAGTTTGCAATACCTATATGAAGAGCAGGTTATTAAATAGTACCCACTGTGTTCTTGAAACCACCAGATAATTATATGTATTTCCTAACCATTGTAAGCAGGTCATGTACAAAGTATATTCTGATATATAAGATAAAGAAGGGCCGGAATATCCACTAGCGCAAATGAAAAAATCAGTTGTGTTAAAAGGGCAATTACAGTGCTAAAATGGCCTCTAGAGGAATGTACAGAGAACGCTATCCTGGTTACTTTGCCAATATATGTTATTATTTTTGAAGCCGTATCCAGTATTTTCATTTTTATAGTTCTATGGGGCAGCCAGATTTCCTCTCGTCCCATAGTGGGCAGTTGCTGTCGAGTCTATGGAGATATATTCAACAATCAGCCAAGGGATTGCATAATGGTTAAAATAGCCCGTTCTTATTTATAATTAAACATGGCAAGAATCAGTTTTATTTAAAAATGCTAAACAAAAACTGATACATAAACTTTCCCTTCTTCTGTAGTCATTATGGATGGCATAGAAACTCGACCTGAACCCGAGTTGGAGCCGACGAACTTTCGATGTTCCAGACGGACCGCGACTCTCGAAACCATACGGAATCGAATTTCGATATTTCCCGGGACTTTCGATGATTTATCGTTTGTTCGAACATTCATTAAATCATCGGAATTAAAAAAAAAAAAGTGCCACATGTCCAAAATAACCCAATGGTAGCTAATTTGAGTATTGCCGCCCCCTGGGTAATTTAAAAGGCAATGTGGACCAGCACCATTTTGTCAGTGGTTGGAGCGTGTTAGTGCCGAGAGACCTGACCAGTGTGCTGTCTCCATTTAACAGGTTATGGCAGTGTTACCTTGGTGTGAGGGGGTTGGCTGTCCCCCTGTACGTGGTAATGGCAGTATTACCTTGGTGTGAGGGGGTTGGCTGTCCCCCTGTACCTGGTTATGGCAGTGTTACCTTGGTGTGAGGGAGTTGGATGTCCCCCCTGTACGTGGTAATGGCAGTATTACCTTGGTGTGAGGGGGTTGGATGCCCCCTGTACCTGGTTATGGCAGTGTTACCTTGGTGTGAGGGGGTTGTACTGTACTACTATACTATACTATACTATATTGTACTGTACTATACTATACTGTACTGTACTGTTCTGTACTGTACTATACTGTATTGTACTGTACTGTACTACTATAGTTTACTATACTATACTGTATTGTACTGTACTGTACTTCTATACTATACAGTACTGTACTGTACTATACTACTATACTATACTGTACTATTCTATGCTATACTATACAGTACTATACTATACTATACTATACTATACTATACTACACTTTACTATTATAATATACTATACTGTACTGTAATGTACTATACTGTATTATACTATACAATCCTATACTGTACAATTCTATATTATACTATGCTAAACTGTACTATCCAATACTATATTATACTTTGCTAAACTGTACTATCCAATAATATACTATACTATACTATAATATACTGTACTATACTATACTGTACTGCACTGTAATATACTATACTGTACTATACTACTATAATATACTATACTGTACTATACTGTACTGTACTTCACTGTACTGTACTTTACTACTGTACTATACTATGCAATACTGTACTATACTATAAAGTGCTATACTACTATAATGTACTACAGTATACTGTACTGTATTATACTATACTGTACTACCATATTATAATATACTGGACTATACTGTACTGTACTGTACTATACTGTTTTATACTATACTATCCTATACTGTACTATCCAATACTATCCAATACTATACTATACTACACTACTATACTGTTTTATACTATACTATCCTATACTGTACTATCCAATTCTATAATATACTATACTATACTATTCAATATTATACTATACTGTACTATACTATACTATACTATGCTGTTTTATGCTATACTATACTACACTATACTATACTATACTATACTATAATTTACTATACTGCACTATATCGGTCCTCCCTCCCCTTCAATGAAAACTGACAGCAGCTTGTTAGTAAAACCATCTCCTCTATTTATTTGTGCTGCTTTCAGATTGTACTGAAAGGAAGAAGCCATTTTATTGCCCCATAAAAATAAAATTAAGGTCCAAAGTCCTGATATTCTCTTTTAAAGCAATACACATCCAATAACTTGGAGGATTTATGTTTCTGCAGTGAAATATTTTAATATGTTGCTAAGCCTATGCCATTTGACCTTTGGCACTAGTGGAGGGTTTGGGACTTAAGTGGGGCGATTTACCCAGAGGGTAATGGGTTTAGGCACCTCAAGGTTTGTACAAAATTTGATTCTACTGGACAAATCACCCAATGACATTATAGGTATTAACGGTATTAGATATTTACAGTCTATTTTCACTGAATGGAATCTAAACTGTCTATTTTCACTGTATGGGACCTTTACTGTCTGTTTTCACTGTAAGAGACCTTTACAGTTTTTTCTCACTGTGTGGGACCTTTACTGTCTGTTCTCACTGTATAGGACCTTTACTGCCTGTTCTCACTGTATGGGACCTTTACTGTCTGTTCTCACTGTATAGGACCTTTACTGCCTGTTCTCACTGTATGGGACCTTTACTGTCTGTTCTCACTGTGTGTGTCTTTTACTGTCTGTTCTCACTGTATGGGACCTTTATATTCTGTTCTCACTGTATAGGACCTTTTTTTTCTGTTCTCAGTGTATGAGGCCTTTACTGTCTGTTCTTACTGTATGGGACCTTTACTGTCTGTTCTCACAGTATGGGACCTTTACTGTCTGTTCTCACTGTATGAGACCTTAACTGTCTGTTCTCACTGTATGGGACCTTTACCGTCTGTTCTCACTGTATGGGACCTTTACCGTCTGTTCTCACTGTATGGGACCTTTACCGTCTGTTCTCACTGTGTGGGACCTTTACCGTCTGTTCTCACTGTATAGGACCTTTACTGTCTGTTCTCACTGTATGGGACCTTTACCGTCTGTTCTCACTGTATGGGACCTTTACTGTCTGTTCTCACTGTATTGGACCTTTACTGTCTGTTCTCTCTGTATGGGACCTTTACTGTCTGTTCTCACTGTATGAGACCTTTACCGTTTGTTCTCACTGTATGGGACCTTTACTGACTGTACTCACTGTATGTGACCTTTACCGCTTGTTCTCACTGTATGGGACCTTTATTGTCTGTTCTCACTGTGTGGGACATTTACTGTCTGTTCTCACTGTATGGGACCTTTACTGTCTGTTCTCACTGTATGGGACCTTTACCATCTGTTCTCACTGTGTGGGACCTTTACTGTCTGTTCTCACTGTATGGGACCTTTACTGTCTGTTCTCTCTGTATGGGACCTTTACTGTCTGTTCTCACTGTATGGGACCTTTACTGTCTGTTCACACTGTATTTAAGGGCAATGATCACTTTATACAAATATATTAATGGGCCAAACAATGAACTCTCTTGAGCATTGTTCACTAATAGGTCATATCAGAGGACACATGGACATCCTTTAAGGTTGGAAGAAAAGAATTTTCATCTTCAGGTTAGGAAAGGTTTCTTTAAAGAGAACAGTAAAATTGTGGCTGTCCCACTGTACCTGGTTATGGCAGTGTTACCTTGGTGTGGGGGTTTGGCTATCCCCCTGTACCTGGTTATGGCAGTGTTACCTTGGTGTGAGGGGGTTGGCTGTCCCCCTGTACCTGGTTATGGCAATGTTACCTTGGTGTGAGGGGGTTGACTGTCCCCCTATCCCTGGTTATGGCAGTGTTACCTTGGTGTGAGGGGGTTGGCTGTCCCCCTATACCTGTTTATGGCAGTGTTACCTTGGTGTGAGGGGGTTGGCTGTCCCCCTGTACCTGGTTATGGCAGTGTTACCTTGGTGTGAGGGGATTGGCTGTCCCCCTGTACCTGGTTATGGCAGTGTTACCTTGGTGTGAGGGGGTTGGCTGTCCCCCTGTACCTGTTTATGACAGTGTTACCTTGGTGTGAGGGGCATAATCAGGTTACGGGGGACAGCAATAACCCTCACAACTCAAGTTAACACCTGTCATTAAATAACCAGGTACAGGGGACAGCCAATCCTCCTCACCACCCAAGGTACACTGCCATAACCAGGTATAGGGGGACCAAGCCAACCCCCTCACACCAAGGTAACACGTCCATAACCTAGTCAGGGGACAGCCAACCCCCCTCAAACACCAAGGTAAACACTGCCATAACCAGGTACAGGGGACAGCCAACCCCTCACACCAAGTAACACTGCCTAAACCAGGTACAGGGGGCATCCAACCCCTCACACCCAAGGTAACACTGCCATAACCAGTACAGGGGGACAGCCAACACCCTCACCAACCATGTAACACTGCCATACCAGGTACATAGGGGACACGCCAACCCCTCACACCAAGGTAACACTGCATAACCAGGTACAGGGGGACGCAACCCCTCACACAACCAGGTAACCTGGCCATACAACAGGTACAGGGGACAGCCAACCCCCTCACACCAAGGTAACACTGCATAAACCAGGTACAGGTGACAGCCAACCCCTCACACCAAGGTACACTGCCATAACCAGTACAGGGGCAGCCAACCCCCCTCAACCAAGGTAACACTGCCATACCAGGTACAGGGGACAGCCAACCCCCTCACACCAAGGTACACTTCCATACCAGTACAGGGGGCACCAACCCCTCACACCTCCAAGTAACACTCATAACCAGTACGGGGACAGCCAACCCCCTCACCCCAAGGTAAACACTGCCATAACCGGTACGGGGGACAGCCAACCCCCTCACACCAGGTAACACTGCATACCAGGTTACAGGGACAGCCACCCCTCACACCAAGGTAAAAACTGCCATAACCAGTACAGGGGACAGCCAACCGCCCAACCCTCACTGCCACAACCACCAAGCCCCTCACACCAATGTAACACTTCAGAACCAGGCACGGGGGAAGCCCAACCCCTCCACCAAGGTACACTGCCAAACCAAGTACGGGGGACAGCCAACCCCTCACCGCCAAGGTTTACACTGCCAAACCAGTACACGGGGGACAGCGCAACCCCCTCACAGCAAGGTTACACTGCCATAACCAGATACAGGTGGACAGCCAATCCCCTAACACCCAAGGTAACACTGCCATAAATCAGGTCAGGGGGACAGCCAACCCCCTCACACCATGTAACACTGTCATAACAGTACAGGGGCATCCAATCCCCTCACACCAAGGTAACACTGTCATAACCAGATACAGGGGTCAGCCAACCCCCTCACACCAATGTAACACTGTCATAACCGGTACAGGGGGCATCCAATCCCCCACACACCAAGGTAAACACTCTGCCATAACCAGATACAGGGGGACAGCCAACACCCTCACACCAAGGTAACACTGCCATAACCAGTACAGGTGACAGCCAACCCCTCAACAAGGTAACACTGCCATAACCATGGTACATGGGGCATCCAATCCCCTCACACCAAGGTAACATCTGTCATAAACAGGTACAGGGGACAGCCAACCCTCACCACCAAGGTAACACGCCATACACCAGGTACAGGGGACAGCCAATCCCCTCACACCAAGTAACACTGCCATAACCAGTATAGGGGCATCCAACCCCTCACACAAGGTACACTGCCATAACCAGGTACAGGGGACGCCAATCCCCTCACACCAGGTAACACTGCCAAAACCAAGTACAGGGGGACAGCCAACCCTCTCACACAAAGGTAACACTGCCATAATAAGGTATACAAGGGGACAGCCAACCCCCTCACACCAAGGTAACACTGTCATAACCAGGTACAGGGGGACAGCCAACCCCCTCACACCAAGGTTACACTGCCATAACCAGATACAGGGGACACCAATCCCCTAACACCAAGGTAACACTGCCATAATCAGGTACAGGGGCAGCCAATACCCTCACACCAAGGTAACACTGTCATACCAGGTACAGGGGACAGCCAATCCCCTCACACCAAGGTAACACTGTCATAACCAGTAGGGGGACAAGCCAACCCCCTCACACCAGGTAACACGTCATAACCAGGTACAGGGGGACGCCACCACCCCCTCACACCAAGGTAACACTGCCATAACCAGGTACCAGGGGGCAGCCAACCCCCTCACATTACACGCATACCGTAAGGGTGCATCAATCCCCTACACCAAGTCACAACTGCCATAACCAATACGGGGCCAGCCAACCACCCTCACACCAATGTAACACTGCCATAACCAGTACAGGGGGACAGCCAATCCCCTCACACGAAGGTAACACTGCCATAACCAGTACAGGGGGCATCCAATCCCCTCACAACCAAGGTAACACTGTCATAAACAGGTACAGGGGGACAGCCAACCCCCTCACACCAAGGTAACACTGCCAAACCAGGTACAGGGGGCAGCCAATCCCCTCCCACACCAAGGTAACACTGCCATAACCAGGTACAGGGGGCATCCAACCCCCCTCACACAAGGGATACACTGCCATAACCAGGTACAGGGGGACAGCCAATCCCCTCACACCAAGGTAACACTGCCAAAACCAAGTACAGGGGGACAGCCAACCCTCTCACACAAAGGTAACACTGCCATAATAAGGTATACAAGGGGACAGCCAACTCCCTCACACCAAGGTTACACTGCCATAACCAGGTACAGGGGGACAGCCAACCCCCTCACACCAAGGTTACACTGACTGCATAATCCATGTACAGGGGGAAGCCAATCCCCTAACACCGAAGGTAACACTGCCATAATCAGGTACAGGGGGACAGCCATTACCCTCCCCCAGGTAACGTCGTCAGTGACCCTAGAGGGGGACAGCCAATCCCCTCACACCAAGGTAACACTACGTCATAACCAGGTAATGGGGACAACCAACCCCTCACACACGAAAGTAACACTGTCATAACCCAGTCCGGGGGACAGCCAACCCCCTCACACCAAGGTAACACTGCCATAACCAGTACCGGGGGACACCACCCCCTCACACCATATGTCACTGTCATACCAGGTACAGGGGGCATCCAATCCCCTCACCACCAAGGAACACTGCCATACCCAGAATACAGGGGACAGCCCAACACCCTCACACCAATGTACACTGCCATAACCAGGTACAGGGGGACAGCCAATCCCCTCACACGAAGTAACACTGCCATAACCAGGTACAGGGGCACTCCAATCCCTCACACCAAGGTACACTGTCATAAACAGTTACAGGGGGACAGCCAACCCCCTCACACCAAGGTAACACTGCCTAACCAGGTACAGGGGGACAGCCAATCCCCTCACACAACAAGGTACACTGCCATAACCAGGTACAGGGCAGCCACCACCCCCTCACACAAGGTAACACTGCCATAACCAGGTACGGGGGACAGCCCCCCCTCACACCAAGGTAACACTGCCATAACCAGTACAGGGGGATAGCCAAAACCCCCACACCAAGGTAACACTGCCATAACCAGGTACAGGGTCCAGCACACAATGACTGTTTGCTCTTAAAGAAACCTTTCGCCTCTAACCTGAAGATGAAAATTCTTTTCTTCCAACCTAAAGGATGTCCATGTGTCCTCTGATATCTACTTAGTGAACAATGCTCAAGGATAGTTCATTGTTTTGGCCATTAATATTTTTATAAAGTGATCATTGCCCTTAAATACACGTGTGAACCGACAGTTAACTGCCCATACAGTGAGAACAGCACGTAAAAGGTCACATACAGAGAGACAGACAGTACAGGTCCCATACAGTGATAAACGGACAGTAAGGGCCCAACAGTGAGAAAGACAGCAGGATGGTAAAGGTCCCATACATTGAGAACAGACAGTAAAGGTCCCATACAGTGAGAACAGACATAAATGTCCCACAAGTGAGAACAGCATAAAGGTCCACTACCAGTGAGAACAAGCGGTAGTCACATACAGTGAAGGGGATGGCTGTCCCCGTACCTGGTTATGAGCAGTGTTACTTGCTGTGAGGGGGGGGATGCCCACCTGTACCTGGTATGGCAGTGTTACCTTGGTGTGAGGGGATTGGCTGTCCCCTGTACCTGGTTATGGCAGTGTTACCTTGGTTGTGAGGAGGTTGGCTGTCCCCCTGTACCTGTTTATGACACGTGTTACTTGGTGTGAGGGGATTGGATGCCCCCTGTACCTGGTATGGCAGTGTTACCTTCATGAGGGGATTGGCGTCCCCCTGTACCTGGTTATGGCAGTGTTACATTGGTGTGAGGGTGTGGCTGTCCTGTATTGTATGGCAGTGTACCTTGGGTGAGGGGATTGGATGCCCCCTGTACCTGGTATGACAGTGTTACATTGGTGTGAGGGGGGGGTCCCCCGGTACCTGGTTATGGCAGTGTTACTTGGTGTGAGGGGGTTGGCTGCCCCCTGTACCTGGTTATGACAGTGTTACCTGGTGTGAGGGGGTTGGTTGTCCCCCTGTACCTGGTTATGACAGTGTTACCTTGGTGTGAGGGGATTGGCGTCCCCCTGTACCTGGTATGAAAGTGTTACCTTGGTGTGGAGGGTATGGCTGTCCCCTGTACCTGATTATGGCAGTGTTACCTGTGGTGTTAGGGGATTGGACTGTCCCCCTGTACCTGATTATGGCAGTGTAAACTTGGTGTGAGGGGTTGGCTGTCCCCCTGACTGGTTATGGCAGTGTAGACTTGGTGTGAGGGAGTTGGCTGTCCCCTTGTATACCTTATTATGGCAGTGGACCTTT
Source organism: Hymenochirus boettgeri (assembly GCA_019447015.1). Classification (NCBI taxonomy): domain Eukaryota; kingdom Metazoa; phylum Chordata; class Amphibia; order Anura; family Pipidae; genus Hymenochirus; species Hymenochirus boettgeri. Next base: position 30,495 of record JAACNH010000117.1, read on the forward strand.
GTGTGAGAGGGTTGGCTGTCCCCCTGTCTTTATTGGGTTTTGGCAGTGTTACCTTGGCTGTGAGGGGATTGGCGTCCCCCTGTAACTGGTTATGGCAGTGTTACTTGCTGTGAGGGGTGTGGATGCCCCCTGTACTGGTTATGGCAGTGGTTACCTTGGTGTGAGGGGATTGGCTGTCCCCCCTGTACCTGGTTATGGCGGTGTTACCTTGGTGTGTGAGGAGGGTGGCTGTCCCCCTGTACCTGTTTAGACAGTGTTACCTTGGTGGAGGGGGGATTAGATGCCCCTGTACCTGGTTATGGCAGTGTTACCTTCGTATGAGGGGATTGGCTGTCCCGTACTGGTTATGGCAGTGTTACTTGGTGTGAGGGTGTTGGCTGTCCCCCTGTATCTGGTTATGGCAGTGTTACCTTGGTGTGAGGGGATTGGATGCCCCCTGTTACCTGTTATGGACAGTGTTACATTGGTGTGAGGGGTGTTGGCTGTCCCCTGTATCTGGTTATGACAGTGTTACTTGGTGTGAGGGGATTGGATGCCCCCTGTACCTGCGTTATGACAGTGTTACATTGGTGTGGGGAGGGGGTTGGCTGTCCCCCTGTACCTGATTATGGCAGTGTTACCTTGGTGTTAGGGGATTGGCTGTCCCCTGTATCTGGTTTATGGCAGTGTAACCTTGGTGTGAGGGGGTTCGCGCCCTAGTTACTGGTTTTGGCAGTGTAACCTTGGTTGAGGGGGTTGGCTGTCCACCCTGTACTTGGTTTGGCAGTGTTACTTGGTGTAAAGGGGGGCTTCCCCCCTGTGCCTGGTTATGACAGTTGTTACCTGGTGGTGTGAGGGGGGGTTGGCTGCCCCATGTACGGTTATGACAGTTTTACCTTGGTGTGAGGGGGTTGGTGTCCCCCGGTACCTGGTTATGGCAGTGTTTACCTGGTGTTGAGGGGGTTGGGCTGTCCCAAGTACCTGGTTATGGCAGTGTTACCTTGGTGTGAGGGGGTTGGCGTCCCCGGTACTGGTTATGGCAGTGTTACCTTCGGGGTGAGGGGATTGGATGCCCCCTGTACCTGGGTATGGCAGTGTTTGTGTGAGGGGATTTGGGGCTGACCCCTGTACTGGTTATGGCAGTGTACCTTGGTGTGAGGAGGTTGGATGCCCCTGTACCGGTTATGGCAGTGTTACCTTGGTGTGAGGGGATTGGCTGTCCCTGTACTGGTTATGGCAGTGTACCTTGGTGTGAGGGGGTTGGCTGTCCCCCTGTACCTGTTGTAGAAGTGTTACCTGGTGTGAGGGGATTGGATGCCCCCTGTACCTGGTTATGACAGTGTTACCTTCGTGTGTGAGGGGATGGGCTGTCCCCTGTACCTGGTTATGGCAGTGTTACATTGGTGTGAGGGTGTTGGCTGTCCCCCTGTATCTGGTTATGGCAGTGTTACCTTGGTGTGAGGGGATTGGATGCCCCCTGTACCTGGTTATGACAGTGTTACATTGGTGTGAGGGGTTGGCTGTCCCCGTAACTTGGTTATGGCAGTGTTACCTTGGTTTGAGGGGTTGGCTGTCCCCTGTACCTGGTGTTATGACAGTGTTACTTGGTGTGAGGGGGTTGGTTGTCCCCCATATACCGGTTATGACAGTGTTACCTTGGTGTGAGGGGGATTGGCTGTCCCCTGTACCTGGTTTATGACAGTGTTATGGTGTGAGGGTATTGGCTGTCCCCCTGTACCTGGATATGGCAGTGTTACCTTGGTGTGTAGGGGATGGCTGCCCCCCTGTACTGGTTATGCAGTGTAACCTGTGTGTTGAGGGGGTTGGGCTGTCCCTGTACCTGGTTATGACAGTGTTACTGGTGTGAGGGGTTGGCTGTCCCCTTGGATACTTATATAGGCAGTGTTACCTTTGTGTGAGAGGGTTGGCGTCCCCTGTACTTGGTTTGGCAGTGTACCTTGGTGTGAGGGGATTGGCTGTCCCCTGTACCTGGTTATGGCAGGTGTACCGTGGTGTGAGGGGGTTGATGCCCCTGTACCTGGTTATGGCGTGTTACCTTGGTGTGAGGGGTTGGCGTCCCCCTGTACCTGGTTATGGCAGTGTTACCCTTGGTGTGAGGGGGTTGGCGTCCCCCTGTACTTCCTCGTATTATGAACAGTGTTACCTTGGTGTGAGGGGATTGGATGGCCCTGTACATGGTTTGGCAGTGTTACTTCGTGTGAGGGGATTGGCTGTCCCCCTGTACCTGGTTATGGCAGTGTTACATTGGTGTGAGGGTGTTGGCGTCCCCTGTATGGTTATGGCAGGTTACCTTGGTGTGAGGGGGTTGGCTGTCCCCCTGTATCTGGTTATGGCAGTGTTACCTTGGTGTGAGGGGATTGGATGCCCCCTGTACCTGGTTATGACGTGTACTTGGTGTGAGGGGGTTGGCTGTCCCTGTTCTGGTTATGACAGTGTTACCTTGGTGGTGAGGGGATGGCTGTCCCCGTACCTGGTTATGACAGGTTACCTGGTGTGAGGGTATGGCGTCCCCCTGTACCTGATTATGGCAGTGGTACCTTGGTGTAGGGGATTGGCTGTCCCCCTGTATCTGGTTATGGCAGTGTACCTCTGGTGTGAGGGGGGTGGTCTGTCCCCTGTACCTGGTTATGAAAGTGTTACCTTGGTGTGAGGGGGTTGGCTGTCCCCTTGTATACCTTATATGGCAGTGTTACCTTGTGTGAGAGGGTGTGCTGTCCCCCTGTACTTGGTTTTGGCCAGTGTTACCTTGGGTGTGGGGATTGGCTGTCCCCTGTACCTGGTTATGCGCAGTGTTACCTTGGTGTGAGGGGGTGGATGCCCCTGTACTGGTTATGGCAGTGTTACACTTGGCTGTGAGGGGATTGGCTGTCCCCTGTACCTGGGTTATGGCCAGTGTTACCTTGGTGTTGAGGGGGTTGGCTGTCACCCATGTACATGTTTATGACAGTGTACCTGGTGTGAGGGGATTGGATGCCCCCGTACCTGGTTATGGCAGTGTTACCTCGTGTGAGGGGATTGGCTGTACCCATGTAACCTGAGTATGGCAGTGTTACATGGTGTGAGGGTGTGCGTGTTCCCCTGTGATCTGGTATGGCAGTGTTACTTGGTGTGAGGGTGTTGGCTGTCACCTGTATCTGGTTATGCAGTGTTAACTTGGGTGAGGGGATTGGATGCCCTGTACCTGGTTATGGCAGTGTACATTGGTGTGAGGGGGTTGGCTGTCCCCTGTATCTGGTTATGACAGTGTTACTTGGGTGAGGGGATTGGATGCCCCGTAATCGGTTATGACAGTGTACATGTGTGAGGGGGTGGGTGTCCCCCTGTACCTGATTATGGCAGTGTTACCTTGGGTTAGGGGATTGGCTGTCCCCTGTATCTGGTTTGGCAGTGTAACCTTGGTGTGAGGGGGTTCGCTGTCCCCCTGTACTTGGCTTTGGCGTTGTAACTGGTGTGAGGGGGTTGGCTGTCCCCTGTACCTGGTTATGACAGTTTTACTGGTGTGAGGGTGGTTGGCTGTCCCCTTGTATACCTTATTATGGCAGTGTTACCTTGGTGTCAGGGGGTTGACTTTTCCCTGTATCTGGTATGGCAGTGTTACCTTGAGGTGTGAGGGAGTTGGCTGTCTCCATTAAAGGTTATGGCAGTGTTACGTTGGTTGTGAGGGAGTGGCTGTCTCATTAACAGGTTATGGCAGTGTTACGTTGGTGTGGAGGGGTTGGCTGTCTCCATTAACAGGTTATGGCAGTGTTACCTTGGTGTGAGGGAGTTGGCGTCTCCATTAACAGGTTATGCAGTGTTACATTGGTGTGAGGGGTTGGACTGTCCCTGTACGTGGTAATGGCAGTATTACCTGGTGTGAGGGGGTTGGCTGTCCCCCTGTACTGGTTATGGCAGTGTTACTTGGGTGTGAGGCAGTTGGATGTCCCCCCTGTACGTGGTAATGGCAGTATTACCTTGGTGTGAGGGGGTTGGATGCCCCCTGTACCTGGTTATCGCAGTGTTACCTTGGTGTGAGGGGGTTGGCTGTCCCCCTGACCTGGGTTATGGCAGTGTTAACCTGGGTGTGAGGGGGTTGGGCTGTCCCCCTGTACCTGGTTATGGCAGTGTTACCTTGGTGTGAGGGGGTTGGCTGTCCCCACTGTACTGGTTATGGCAGTGTTACCTTGGTGTGAGGCAGTGGATGTCCCCCCTGTACGTGGTAATGGCAGTATTACCTTGGTGTGAGGGGGTTGGATGCCCCTGCTTACCTGGTTATCGCAGTGTTACCTTGGTGTGAGGGGGTTGGTGTCCCCTGTACCTGGTTTATGGCAGGGTTACCTTGGTGTGAGAGGGTTGGCTGTCCCCAGTATCTTGTTATGGCAGTTGACCTTGGTGTTGAGGGGGTTGGATGCCCTGCAGACCTGATTATGCCAGTGTTACCTTATGGAGGTGGTTGGCGGGATGGCTGTCCCCCTGTACCTGGTTATGGCAGTGTTACCTTGGTGTGAGAGGGTTGGCTGTCCCCCTGTATCTTGTTATGGCAGTGTTACCTTGGTGTCAGGGGGTTGACTTTTCCCCTGTATCTGGCTATAGCAGTGTTACCTTGGTGTGAGGGGGTTGGCTGTCTCCATTTAACAGGTTATGGCAGTATTACCTTGGTGTGAGGGAGTTGGATATCCCCCCTGTACGTGGTAATGGCAGTATTACCTTTGTGCAAGGGTGTTGGAAGTCCACCTATACCTGGTTATGGCAGTGTATCTTGTATTGACCAGTCAGTGTTGGCATATTGTATTGACCAGTCAATAAAGGCATCCTATAATAGTCACTGACGTCATCTTATATTGACCAATCACTGTTTGCATACCAGTCTCACTATGGGAATAATTGGATGTACCAGTCTCTACTTAGGGGTACACTGTGGCATATATATGTATCTGATGAACTGGAGGGTTGACCTAACAGTGACTGGTGAACTGAAAGGTTGACCTAGCTGCATCTGATGAACTGGAGGGTTGACCTATAACCATGTCTGTGAACTGGAGGGCTGATCTAACATTGTCTGCTGAACTGGAGGGCTGATCTTACAGTGTCTACTAAACTGAAGGGCCTGGCCTAACAGTGTCTGCTAAACTAAAGGGCCTGACCTGACAGTGTCTGCTTAACTGGAGGGCTGACCTAACAGTATCTGTGAACTGACGGACTGTAAGGTTCTGCAGCCATTATTACTACAGCCCTCCAGTTCACCAGCCAATGTCAAGTCAGCACTCCAATTCACCAGCCAATTAGCCCACCACACCCACCTATACAAGCCATGTCTCCTTTTTTAGCTGGAGCACACTACAACATTAATAAATAAAGTAAACTTTATTTGTGTTTTAGAGGATCTTAATGAGGCCATTTCCATCTAAAACTCACGTTAACCCAAAGAAATTTTGGGTTAACATGGGTTTTAGACGGATTTTAGAGCACAGCGCCATTTCCAAATGTTTTTGGAAGTAGCGCCGTGCTATAGATCCAAAACCCCTACCGTTAAGTTTTGCACTACTTTTAGTGTAGAGTGGAGGGGGGATCACAGGTGTGTGTGCAATTTCCCTGCTCAGTACCAATTGGCACCTTTCAAGTAGATTAGTGAGACCCGACTTTATGGTAGGCATTCCCCTGGTAACAGAACATCAATCAGCATTTCTGGTGCACCTCTATTACCAGTCTCTGTATGTACTTTTCCCGCTTTGCATGTGTGGGGAAAATTATGTAATAATTTTTTGTGTGATGGGCACATGTAATTTTCTGTGTGGGCACCTATAGTACAATTCTCTGTGTTAAGAGCAATTATGTTACAATTGCTGATACAGTTTCGGGCAATTTCTATTACAATTACTTAATATGTTGTAGGGGCACTTATATTACAATTCTCTTTGCAGGGGCACATATTATAATTCTCTGTGTGGGGGCACTTTTATTATTATTCTCTATATCTATCTATTTCTTCCCCATGCCCACACCCTCTTGTAAAATTTGAGATTACAAAGTATTTTGCCATGCCCACCACAGGAAGGCATGGCCACCTTACCACAATGGTGGCATGCTAGCTCATTGATGCCAAACATGTGGGCCTTTCACGAAAAGGGAAATAATATGTGGCATATCTAGGCATTCATGGGATGTGGTCAACAAAGCAGCCTGGTGTCTACCCAGGGTGCAAATATTGCAGCCTCAGTCATCCTGGGTTAGGTACCCCTGCACTAGCTTAATAGTGACACCTTTTCAAAGTTTGCCTCAGGTGCTAAAAACCCTACAAACTCACCTGCATACAATGCCAACCAAATTACCAGTGCTAATACCAGCATATTCACCAGTTTGTTTCCCAGTAATTGCACCAATCTCAGAATGCCAGCATATTCACCAGTCTGTCAGGGAAGAAACTTCCTTGCAACACTTTTTAAATTGTCCTGGTTGATGGCTGTACTACAATCTCCGGTATCTCTCTTATAAAACTGTTTCATCATTGTCTAATAATGATTGAAGGTAGCCATAGATAAACCATGATCAGTTGGACTATGCATTGTGTCATACATTGTTCTAAATAAAGCATAAGTTTTTAAAATAAAATTTATAAAAGTTTGTTAGGTTTTTTGCCAGAATTTTATCAATTTAGCAGAATTGATAAAGCATCAATAACTGGCTGCAAAAATTGTTACTGTGGCATAACTGACTGTTGTACATCACCATATTTTGTAGCGATAACTGCTCAATCATAGTGGTAGTGATAATGCCTTAGTGGGTACATTTTTATTCTGGAAATAGGCTCTATTACTTACTGGAAGTTGTCAGTACAGGACGTAACCTGCTGTTTCATACAATGGCCACCTCCCCTTTAAGATCCCTGTATTGCTTACCTAGTTGGCGTGGGGATTGGTCCACCATATCGAACCTTTGCTAGTCCATTAGAGGCGATTTAAGGATATATATTTTATAGGTTGGTATCTTAAGTAGATCTTAATAGATATCCATGCTTTACAAAAAAAGTTAAAGGGCATGTCCACCCCCAAAACTAAAATTTAAGCTACTACTGGCCCCACTGTGTAGTGTTCAAAAATCCTTACCTTACATCCCTGCTCCAAACGGTTCTCCTGCAATGTCTGTTCAAAGTCCTAGAAATTAAAGAGTAGGAGCCATTTTTGGTGTAATTTGTTTCTGCCTCTAACTACTCCTTGCAGAAGTTTCTATGAGGGCAAGCATGCTCAGTAATCACCATGAGGCAGCATTGAAAGAGGGCATTTCCCATCATGAAATTCATATGATTTGCATGAACACCGTCTCCATTCTAGATATAGCAAAACTACACACAACAGAAGGTATTTCAGATTGGATATCTAAATATAACTATTGTTTCAGAACAGATGTCCTTTTATACCTGTTACCTTAAAGGGCAATTATAGTGAGAAAATTGTTTTTTTTTAATTTCTTCTAATGTATCCTATAAGTCATCCCAACCACCAGGGTACCTTTAGTTTCCTTAAATTCTACATAGTCCACGAGATATAAGCACTTGCTGTGATTTGTAGGAGCTGCTACACTTCATCTGTCACTCACAGGCACACACCCACACAATCCAAAGCTCCCCTGCAGTACTGTCACACACTCTCTCACCCACACTATATGTACCATGTGCAACATATAGTCAAATGCTGTAGTGCTAAACACAATCAATAAACCATTAACCCAGCAATATGAGCATAACACACTATAAAACAGCCCCTCCCCCAAAAAAAATCTTATATACATACAAAACCAATGACTCAAATGGAACACTAATACATTATATATAATACAGTAATACAGACTATATACCAAACAAGACACACAGTGCAATCTATGAAATATATAGACTAAAGCAACTGAAATGTAACAGGACAACAAGCAGTGTCACTGTGTTTGTGAAGGTCTCTCACTACAAGCTGCTGTTACACTGACTCTCTCTTCAGTGATTATGATCTCAGCTAAGCAGGGGGAGAGATATGAACTTTAGGTAAAAAGTAAATAACAATTAGCAAAGTTAGAGAACAGGCAGAGCTCAGTAACTTACTTGTAAAGAATCTCAGCACCACTTAGTAACATAGTAACATAGTAACATAGTAACATAGTAACATAGTAATTAAGGTTGAATAAAGGACCTTCGTCATCAGTCAACCTATTCACTTGTTTTTTTTTTTTTTTTTTTTTTTTTATTTATTTTTTTTAACCTACCTAAAAGTTGATCCAGAGGAAGGCAAAAAACCCCAGTTAAATAAAAAAAAGGGGAAAAAATTCCTCCTGACTCAAAAGGCAAGGAAAGTATCCCGGATCAACCAGATCTATAGCATTAAACCAGTAATTCTCAAATTTTTAGTTTAGAAAATTATCCAGGCCTTTTTTAAAGTTATTCAATGAACTTGCCATTACCACCTCGCTGGAAGACAGTTCCACAGTTTCACCGTTCTCACTGTAAAAAACCTCCTCTAACTTGAAGATGAAACTTCTTTTTCAACCTTAAAGGATGTCCACGAGTCCTCTGATATGACCTATTAGTGAACAATGCACCAAGGAGTTCACTGTATGGGCCATTAATATATTTGTATAAGGTTATCATGTCCCCACGCAACCGCCGCTCTCCAATGTAAACAGCCCTAACTTGTTAATCTGCCTGCATATTCAAGCCCCTCCATTCCCCTTATTAATTTAGTTGCCCTTCTCTGAACTGCCTCAATTTCCAAGATGTCCCTTTTGTATATGGGATTCCAAAACTGCACCGCATATTCCAAATGTGGCCTTACCAGTGCCTTGTAAAGAGGGAGATAATATTTTTCTTCGTTATCCATTCCCCTTTATACAAGACAATTCTTGCTAGCTTAGCTGTTGCTACCTGGCATTGTTGCTACAGTATTGTTATCTACCAGAACCCCCAAATCTTTTTCCATTTCAGATGCACTTAACACAGAGTTATTTATGGTGTAGGTGGCACAGGGATTATTAAATCCCAAATGCATCACCTTACATTTATCAACATTGAATCTCATCTGCCATTCTGCTGCCCATTTTGATAATCTATCTAGGTCTGCTTGCAGCACTTGCACATCATTGGAAGTTTCCAAAGCTCTGCATAATTTAGTGTCATCAGCAAACACAGAGACCTTGCTCTCAATGCCCCCTTCTAAGTCATTTATAAACAGATTAAACAGAAGCGGCCCCAGTACAGAACCCTGAGGAACTCCGCTTAGAACTTTAGCCCACATAGATGTAGCTCCATTAACCACCACTCTCTGTTTGCGGTCCAATAACCAGTTCTCTATCCATGAACAAATGTTTTCTTCAAGGCCAACAGTCCTCAGTTTATACATTAGTCGCCTATGTGGCACAGTATCAAAGGCTTTTGCAAAATCCAAATATACCACATCCACAGCTGTGCCTGAATCTAACTTCTTACTCACTTCTTCATAAAAACCAATTAAATTTGTCTGGCATGATCTATTTCTCATAAATCCATGCTGACTACTACTAATAAGATAATCTCTGGAGACAAAGTCAAGGATATGATCCCTTAACAAAGTTTCCATCAACTTCCCTACCACTGATGTTAGGCTTACAGGTCTATAGTTACCAGGCTGTGAACGACTACCTTTTTTGAATATTGGTATTACATTGGCTTTTTTCCAATCCAGCGGCACATCCCCAGACAAAAGCGAATCTGAAAAGATGAGACACAGTGGTCTTGCTAGAACTGAACTAAGCTCTTTTAAAATCCTAGGATGCAATCCATCTGGTCCTGGCGCTTTATTGATATTAACTTTGTCTAATTGATTCCGTACCATATCCTCTGTTATCCAATGTGAAAACTCTTCATTTCCTCCCTGCACATTGTTACAATCCCTACTGTAAGGATTCTCAACAGTAAAAACCGATGTAAAAAAACGGTTTAGCAGATTAGCCTTTTCGGCATCCTCTACAACCACCTCAGCTCCATTATTTAATGGTCCCACATTCTCAGTCCTCATTTTTTTACCATTTATATACTTAAAAAACATCTTGGGGTTGGACTTGCTTTGTTCGGCAATCCGTGTTTCATTTTCTATTTTAGCTAGTTTAATTGCTTTCTTGCACTCTTTATTACAACTTTTGAAGTCCCTGTAAGCCTGTTCTGTGCCTTCTGCTTTCAAAATTTTAAAAGCCCTTTTCTTTTTTTCCATTTCCCTTTTTACCTGAGCATTAAGCCATGCAGGAGTGGACCTAATTTTTTTACACTTGTTTCCTAAAGGTACCGATTTGGAAATGTTATAGTTTAATATCCCTTTAAAAGTGATCCTCCTCTCTCCCCCTCTGCCCCTCCCTTCAGCATATTGCTACTTTATTCCACACTTTGATTGCTTGCAGTCTAGCTCTGGAAGGGAGGGGTCAACAGGATGTCAGCACTTCATTTAACCCTTTCACTGCCAGGAGATTTTCATTTTTTTTTTGCGTTAACTGCCAGAAGAATTTTCAGGATTTTGCCCTCAATCCCTTTAGACTAATCTTACAGTAGGAAACCTCGCAGTAAATCAGGAATATTATACATTGTTTTTTTCAGCACAAAGTCTACTTTAACATGGTAACAGAATTTTGTAACTTTTCTGGAAATTTTACTGGAATTATGGGTAAAATATGTAAAAAAAATGAAAAATTTGCAAATTTTCATGGATTTTACCCATTTTTACTTATAGTTATCTTAAGGTTACACACAAAAATCTCACTGTTTCTAAAAGCTCAGATACTCCCGAGTACGATACCAGATATATGTAGGTACCCGACTTTCCCTGTACAGGAGACCCCCCCAAACTAAAACTGCACCTTCAAGAATATAACACCAAATTAAAATATATAACCACTACTGACAGTTAACATAGAATATCTTCCAAATTAACTAAAATATCCCCACAAGTGAGATATTTTTAGAAACTACACACTCGCAGGATTTTATGAGTGAGGTTAGTTTCGATCAAAATGCAGATACCCGGACGCAGCTCTTCGTCCAATTGTAAGTTATTTTCTCACATTTTCCTTTTTTTCCTCAACTGTAAAATCAGAGACAAAATCAAATGCGAATTTCAGCTAAAAACTGTGGAGGAAAGTTCAAACACATCTCAAATATGAAAGCCTAACCCCTCCCGAATAAAACGGTATGCCACATTCATGGGTGTACCCAGAGACATGGCTACCAACTAACCCAGAGCGTGACCAGTGCCAAATGTCAGTAGCAGCAAAAAAAAATTAGCCAGTTTTGTATTTGAACAGTCTGCAGTTTTTCCACAAAACACCCCCCCAACTCAGAAATACCCCCCACAAACTATATATTCCTGAAATCTACACACCTTCAGCTATGTAACGCTGTAGTTCGTTCATTCATGCCATCAATGGTGTGGGCGCAGTTCTTCGTAGAAGTTTGCACTTTTACCAGATTTTCAAAAAAAATGAACATCAAACAACATTCAAAAAGGTAGAAATCATGCCAAAACCCCATGGAATGTAAAAAAAAATTACTAAATATCAATCTCCCAAATGTCCTGAATCAAACGGTATGCCATATGTGTGGTTACACACGCAGACGTGGAAGCGAAAAGCCACAAAGTAAGACAATGCACGATGGCTCTGAAACGGCAAAAATATTTAGCCAACTCCGAATTTGGACAGTCTGCAGTTTTTTCAACAAAACACCCCCGTAACTTAGAAATAACCCCCACAAACTATATATTCCTGAAATCTACACACCTTCAGCTATGTAACACTGTAGTTCGTTCATTCATACCATCAATGGCGTGGGCGCAATTCTTCGTAGAAGTTCGCATTTGTCTGAAAAATGAACAAAAAACAACTTCAAAAGGTAGAATTCATGCCAAAACCTCATGGAATCTAAAAAAAAGTTACTAAATATCAATCTCCCAAATGTCCTGAATCAAACGGTATGCCATATGTGTGGATACACACGCGGACGTGGAAGCGAAAAGCCACAAAGTGAGACAATGCACGATGGCTCAGAAACAGTGAAAATATTTAGCCAATTCCGAATTTGGACAGTCTGCAGTTTTTTCCACAAAACACCCCCGTAACTTAGCAATAACCCCCACAAACTATATATTCCTGAAATCTACACAACTTCAGCTATGTAACACTGTAGTTTGTTCATTCATACCATCAATAGTGTGGGCGCAGTTCTTCGTAGAAGTTCGCATTTGTCTGAAAAAATGAACAAAAAACAACTTCAAAAGGTAGAAATCATGCCAAAACCTCATGGAATCTAAAAAAAAGTTACTAAATATTAATCTCCCAAATGTCCTGAATCAAACGGTATGCCATATGTGTGGTTACACACGCGGACGTGGAAGCGAAAAGCCACAAAGTGAAACAATGCACGATGGCTCAGAAACAGCAAAAATATTCAGCCAAATCTGAATTTGAACAGTCTGCAATTTTTCCCCACAAACCACCCCCACAAACCATATATTTCTCAAATCCACACACCTTTATCTACGAAATTCTTAGTTTGTTCATTCGTACCATCAATGGTGTGGGCGCAGTTCTTCGTGAGAAGTTCACAGTTTTAGCAGATTTTTAAAAAATCGGAAAAAAACACTCTCAAAGGTAGAAATCATGCCAAAATCCCAAGTAATGTAAAAAAAAGTTACCAATATCAATCTCCCAAATGTCCTGAATCAAACGGTATGCCCTATGTATGGTTACACACGCAAACGTGGACAAACTAGCCACAAAGTGAGCCAATGAACAATGGCCCAATACAGCAACTTTCGATTGTCAGACTAAACACCCCTCTATATTAGAAATACCCCCCCCCAAACTATATATTTTTGGAATCTACACATCATCAGCTACACAATGGTGTGATTCTTTTATGCATACCACCAATGGTATGAGCGCAGTTTCATGTAAAATTTCGCTTTTACCAGATTTTCAGGAAATTTTTAAAAAATACAATTCAAAAAAATATGGCAAATTTCCATGTCATGTAAAAAAACTGTCAATTATAATCTTCCAAATGCCCTGAATCAAACGGTATGCCATATGCGTGGATGTACACAGGGACATGGCCACCAACTAGCTCAAATGGGACACATGCACAAGTGTAATTACAAGAAAAAAATCAAAGTGCTCTGTAATTTCAAACAGCCCCAAAACTTGGAAATGCCCCCCACAAATAAAACCCCCACAACTAAATATCAATCTCCCACATGTTCTGAATCAAACGTTATGCCATATGTGTGGATGCACACAGAGACATGGCCACCAACTAGCTCAAATGGGACGCATGCACAAATGCAATTACAAGAAAGAATCAAAGTGCTCTGTAATTTGAACAGCCTACATTTTCTAAGAAACAGTCCCGAAACATGGAAATTCTCCCCACAAACTATATATTTTTGGAATCTACACACCTTCAGCTACGTTACGATGCCATGCTTTCATACATACATGAAGAATTCCAGACCACCTGATCCAAAGAAGTCCGTGTTTTTACGAGGTATTGTGAAAAATAAAATAAGATGATTCAAGGGTTGAAATCCTACCTAAACCCTTTTGACAAGCAAAAAAACCCAGTAAATGTCAATCTCCCACATATCCTGCATCAAACGGTATGCCATATGTGTCGGTGCACACAGAGACGTGGCCACCAACTAGCTCAAATTGGACGCATGCACAAGTCCAATTACAAGAAAAAAATCAAAGTGTTCTGTAATTTGAACAGCCTAATCAACTTGGAAATACCCCCCCCCAAACTATATATTTTTGGAATCTACACATCATCAGCTACACAATGGTGTGATTCTTTTATGCATACCACCAATGGTATGAGCGCAGTTTCATGTAAAATTTCGCTTTTTTACCAGATTTTCAGGAAAATTTTATAAAAATACAATTCAAAGTTAAAAATCATGGCAAATTTCCATGTCATGTAAAAAAACTTGTCAATTATCAATCTTCCAAATGCCCTGAATCAAACGGTATGCCATATGCGTGGATGTACACAGGGACATGGCCACCAACTAGCTCAAATGGGACACATGCACAAGTGTAATTACAAGAAAAAAATCAAAGTGCTCTGTAATTTCAAACAGCCCCAAAACTTGGAAATGCCCCCCACAAATAAAACCCCCAACTAAATATCAATCTCCCACATGTTCTGAATCAAACGTTATGCCATATGTGTGGATGCACACAGAGACATGGCCACCAACTAGCTCAAATGGGACGCATGCACAAATGCAATTACAAGAAAGAATCAAAGTGCTCTGTAATTTGAACAGCCTACACATTTTCTAAGGAAACAGTCCCGAAACATGGAAATTCTCCCCACAAACTATATATTTTTGGAATCTACACACCTTCAGCTACGTTACGATGCCATGCTTTCATACATACATGAAGAATTCCAGACCCACTGATCCAAAGAAGTCCGTGTTTTTACGAGGTATTGTGAAAAATAAAATAAGATGATTCAAGGGTTGAAATCCTACCTAAACCCTTTTGACAAGCAAAAAAACCCAGTAAATGTCAATCTCCCACATATCCTGCATCAAACGGTATGCCATATGTGTCGGTGCACACAGAGACGTGGCCACCAACTAGCTCAAATTGGACGCATGCACAAGTCCAATTACAAGAAAAAAATCAAAGTGTTCTGTAATTTGAACAGCCTAATCAACTTGGAAATACCCCCCACAAACTATATATTTTTGGAAGCTACACACCTTCAGCTACGTGATGGTATCATGCTTTCGTATATACATGAAGAATTCCAGGCGCTGTTATCCATAGAACTCCGTGCTTTTAGGAGATTTTGTGAAAAAATAAAATAAGAGGACTCAATGGTTGAAATCCTACCTAAACCCACTCGGCAAGTAAAAAACCCACTAAACGGCAATCTCCCACATGTCCTGAATCAAATGGTATGCCATAAGGGTGGGTGCAAACAGAAACGGGGCCACCAACTAGCTCAAATTGGACGCATGCACAAGTCCAATTACAAGAAAAAAATCAAAGTGTTCTGTAATTTGAACAGCCTAATCAACTTAGAAATACCCCCCACAAACTATATATTTTTGGAAGCTACACACCTTCAGCTAGGTGATGGTATCATGCTTTCGTATATACATGAAGAATTCCAGGCGCTGTTATCCATAGAACTCCGTGCTTTTAGGAGATTTTGTGAAAAAATAAAATAAGAGGACTCAATGGTTGAAATCCTACCTAAACCCACTCGGCAAGTAAAAAACCCACTATACGGCAATCTCCCACATGTCCTGAATCAAACGGTATGCCATAAGGGTGGGTGCAAACAGAGACGGGGCCACCAACTAGCTCAAATGGGATCCATGCGCAATTGCAATTACAAGAAAAAATTAAAAAATGCCACAACCCACCCCCCACCCCTATCCCCACTCCCCCTTTTAGTGGAAAACCAGTTAGTACGGAGAGTTACACAAGTTTTTGCACACTTTACTGATCCTAAAAAATCAATACGGTCTTTTTTTGGTACCTCTGCAAAATTTCCTACTAAAATAGGCTTAGTTTCCCTTGAAATCCAACAAATATATGATCCGCGTTTACTTTACCGATATCACCGGGGACATTGGGAAGCTTGGAGAAGACAACGTTTTCCAATTCGAAATCCGATCGGAAAAATCACTTCCCGGAAATCATTTTCCAGGAAGTGATTTTTCATTCATTGGCAAAGATCAATAATTTGGTGATCAGAAGTGATCACCAAATTTTGATCTCTGTCCCCATTTTTTTTCTAAGTCTTCGCTAAGTAGCAAAGACTTAGAAAAAATCCTATTTGTGAATGGAACTTTGAGTTCCATTCACAAATGTATAGTAAAAGCTGTCAGCTTGACAGCTTTTACTATACAGGTACAGCAGCATGATCTAAATGGAGATCAAGCTGCAGTACCTCCACTAGACCACCAGGGGCAGCCTCTTACCACTTTCAAAGAAGACCCCGGTGAAGGAGGAAGTCTCGCGAAGTCACCGGGGTCTTCCTTTCCGGATCCGGACAAGCTCCACATGGGACCAGCCATCTCCCTATACGGTCACGGCAAAAAGGTACCGTGACTCCTGATCCCCCCCTCGGATTTGGACGCAACCGAGGGGGGATCGAGGGGGCTAGGGGGGCAGTTGAATGCTGCCCCCCGGTCGCCCCTAGCGGGGGCCAATTTTTTTTTAGGTGAAGGGAAGCCACACGTATATTCACGATCTGTGGCAGTTAAAGCATTCTCTGCACAGATCGTGAATATACGATCTGTGGCAGGGAAAGGGTTAAAGTCCTTTCTGCTGACAATGCTCGGACTCTGTATACAGCCCATCACTGCTTGAGGGGGAGTACACAGAGAGGGGAGGGGGACTACACAGCTTGGTACAAACTTCTGCCAGTGTGAAGAAACGAAGCCACACAGAAACATGAAAGTAAGGCAGCTTATACTAAGTGTTCTATACATTGTATACAGACAAAGGTTTTTTTTCACTATAGTTGCCCTTTAAAAGAAATGTACAGAAAGTGCTTGCAATAAACCTTGTTTTTGTTGCAGCATTTGAAAGGTCATTTTGCCTTTGTGCGTCCTGCCACGGCAATGGCGGCAGCTAAAGAGTTACTATGTTCCATAACATACATACATAACATAGTAACTCTTTAGTTGCCACCATTCCAGTGGATTATCCAACTGTTTATTTTCTGTATAATGAGGTATCCAAGTTGGTTTTTCCTGGCTATGCAGTGCTCTGGGGCAATAGAGAAATCATTTCCCTGCTCAGCACAGCCTGGGATTTTGCATTTGTAAGTATAGTTTTTATTTTATAATAACCTTATATTGTAAGTGGATATATATTTAGTTCATATCAGATTATCTGATAATTGGGGGATAATTATAGTAAACGTAAGTAGCAGGGCTGCATTCATTACAACCTGGTTGTATTTACACTGCATGTTTTCCATATACAACCCCTATCCTATACATTCCCTATCTGCTCTCTGCTGTGTGAGAGTGCTTGTCATGGAATGGTGAAACTAGTAGAACAACTACATAGGCACTTGGGTTAGTCACTATTTTGCAGGCTATTTGGCCAAAGTAAAGCAATTTCAGACTCTGCAATTAAAAATTATTATCATTTATCTGTTTAATTGACATGTATGTGCGGATTGTGGGCTGCTATACAACAACACCATAGGTATGAAACCCAGGAGCAACAAAAATTCATTTCTGCAGTCCAACCAAACAACCAGCCATCTACATGAAAATCTCTAACCTAAAGACAAAGGCAAGACCTGCTAGTTTGACTGCTGATTAGAAATTCAGCTTCTCTGAAGATTTCATGCTGTTTTATAGTGTCTCATAAACACACCCCCAAAGTCTGATTGGTCTAGATACAATCTTAAATCTGGACCAATCAGATATTGTGGGTGGGATTAGGAGTCACTACAAATAGTTAGTCTAAATTTTCCAGGCTTGATAAAGCCTTTATATTCTTCAGAGAACTGGTGTGCAGCTCTAATTTGTCTTACTATAGATTGGACAGCAGCGATCAATACTCCATTACAAGCAATCTGACACCAACATGCTACTTGTATGTAACAATATCAGATCATGTAGATCTGATGGCTATAGAAGAAGGTAAAGCGTTAATGTATAATCCCAGAATCCCTGGTGGGACTTGCAAATCAGTTGTTTGCATGTTTAACTGATTCTGCATGTTTAATTAATAAATAGAGCATGGGCTATTTTAACCATTATACAAAACCCTTCTGATTGGTGGATATATCTCCATAGACTACAAGCACACTGCCCACTGTTCCAAAAAAATAATGAAAGTCTATGGCAAAAGTACAAAGGATAGCGCTCCCTACACTGCGGCAAAAACTTGTTTTGGGGGTGGACATGCCCTTTAACAAATGTTCAATGTTAACGTACAATTGCACCCACACACTATTCCAGTTGGGACAAAAAGTTCTCATTGAACGGACTTAAAAACCTTACTGATTTACATTCTCCCTGTCTAGAAAGTGAAAATCTCCCATAATTATAACCTAAGCCAATTGAAAAGCAATTTCCATTTGTAGGAGTAACTGTAAACATTTTGTATTCAAAAAGTGAGTAATAAGAATGAGGCAAAACATTGGATTGGGGCTACAAACTCATTGAGTTTATTTGGCAAATATTGCAATATGTGCAAAATAAAAACTCACTAAGTTTGCAGCATCAGTCCAACATTATTAACTCATTTCTATAACTTACCTGTTGTAGGGGATGCCCACCAGTTAGATTGTATTAAAAAAGTATGCTTCTACCTTTTTAGTTCATTTTGTGTACTAACAGTACACTAAGGCTACATGATGTTTTTTGTCAACAAAATTTTCTTTTTGTCAGGAATTAGTGTTCATTACTTTTTGCATACAAAAATACATTTTGGTCATAGAAATAAATAGTTTGATGCTACAGATATTTTTTGTTGATTAAATGTATATTTTGTAACCACAAAATTTCTTTTGGTTGACTTAATATAGTCTTGTCACCAAAGGGTTGTTTATTGGGGGGGGGGGTTTACTAGGGAGAGGTGCTACGCTTTGTAGTCCGTATTGCTGTGTTTAGGACAATGCATTTTGTCCGAATTTTGCTTGGTGAAAGACATGCGATCACAGGAAATATTGTAGAAAATGCAATATCACAGGAAATATTGGAAAAAATGCAATATCACGGGAAATATTGTAGAAAAGCAATATCACGGAAATATTGTAGAAATGCAATATCACGGGAAATATTGTAGAAAGAAAATGCAATATCACGGGAAATATTGGAGAAAATGCAAATCACGGGAAACATTGGAGAAAATGCAATATCAGGGAAATATTGTAGAAAATGCAATATCACGGGAAATATTGTAGAAAATGCAATATCACGGGAAATATTGTAGAAAATGCAATATCCGGGAAATATGATGTAGAAAATGCAATATCCACGGGAAATATTGTAGAAATGCAATATCATGGGAAACATTGGAGAAAATGCATATCCACGGAAATATTGTAGAAAATGCAATATCACCGGAAATATTGTAGAAATGCAATATCACGGGAAATATTGTAGAAAATGCAATATCACAGGAAATATTGTAGAAAATGCAATATCACAGGAAATATTGTAGAAAATGCAATATCACGGGAAATATTGTAGAAAATGCAATATCATGGGAAACATTGGAGAAAATGCAATATCATGGGAAATATTGTTGAAAATGCAATATCATGGGAAATATTGTAGAAAATGCAATATCACGGGAAATATTGTAGAAAATGCAATATAACAGGAATATTGAGAAAATGCAATCTACAGGAAATATTGTAGAAAATGCAATATCACGGGAAATATGGTAGAAAATGCAATATCAGGGAAATGGGAAAATGCATATCAATGGGAAATATGTTGAAAATGCAATATCACGGGAAATATTGTAGAAAAATGCAATATCACGGGAAATATTGTAGAAAAATGCAATATTCAGGGAAAATTGTAGAAAATGCAATATCACGGGAAATATTGTAGAAAATGCAATATCAGGGGAAACATTGGAGAAAATGCAATATCACGGGAAATATTGTAGAAAATGCAATATCACGGGAAATATTGTAGAAAATGCAATATCACGGGAAACATTGTAGAAAATGCAATATCACGGGAAATATTGTAGAAAATGCAATATCACGGGAAATATTGTAGAAAATGCAATAGATGGCTCTGAAACGGCAAAAATATTTAGCCAACTCCGAATTTGGACAGTCTGCAGTTTTTTCAACAAAACACCCCCGTAAATTAGAAATAACCCCCACAAACTATATATTCCTGAAATCTACACACCTTCAGCTATGAACACTGTAGTTCGTTCATTCATACCATCAATGGCGTGGGCGCAATTCTTCGTAGAAGTTCGCATTTGTCTGAAAAATGAACAAAAAAACAACTTCAAAAGGTAGTAGAATTCATGCCAAAACCTCATGGAATCTAAAAAAAAAGTTACTAAATATCAATCTCCCAAATGTCCTGAATCAAAAGGTATGCCATATGTGTGGATAACACGCGGACGTGGAAGCGAAAAGCCACAAAGGTGAGACAATGCACGATGGCTCAGAAACAGTGAAAATATTTAGCCAATTCCGAATTTGGACAGTCTGCAGTTTTTTCACAAAACACCCCGTAACTTAGCAAAAACCCCCACAAACTATATATTCCTGAAATCTACACAACTTCAGCTATGTAACACTGTAGTTTGTTCATTCATACCATCAATAGTGTGGGGCGCAGTTCTTCGTAGAAGTTCGCATTTGTCTGAAAAAATGACAAAAAACAACTTCAAAAGGTAGAAATCATGCCAAAACCTCATGGAATCTAAAAAAAGTTACTAAATATTAATCTCCCAAATGTCCTGAATCAAACGGTATGCATATGTGTGGTTACACACGCGGACGTGAAGCGAAAAGCACAAAGTGAAACAATGCACGATGGCTCAGAAACAGCAAAAATATTCAGCAAATCTGAATTTGAACAGTCTGCAATTTTTCCCACAAAACAACCCCACAAACCATATATTTCTCAAATCCACACACCCTTTATCTACGAAATTCTGTAGTTTTGTCATTCGTACCATCAATGGTGTGGGCGCGAGTTCTTCGTAGAAGTTCACAGTTTTAGCAGATTTTCTAAAAAATTCGGAAAAAAAACACTCTCAAAGGTAGAAATCATGCCAAAATCCCAAGAATGTAAAAAAAAGTTACCAATATCAATCTCCAAATGTCCTGAATCAAACGGTATGCCCTATGTATGGTTACACACGCAAACGTGGAATCAATAGCCACAAAGTGAGCAATGAACAATGGCCATTACAGCAACTTTTCAGATTTGTCAGACTAAACACCCCTCTATATTAGAAATACCCCCCCCCCAAACTATATATTTTTGAATCTACACATCATCAGCTACACAATGGTGTGATTCTTTTATGCATACCACCAATGGTATGAGCGCAGGTTCATGTAAAATTTCGCTTTTTTACCAGATTTTCAGGAAAATTTTATAAAATACAATTCAAAGTTAAAAATCTGGCAAATTTCCATGTCATGTAAAAAAACTTGTCAATTATCAATCTTCCAAATGCCCTGAATCAAACGGTATGCCATATGCGTGGATGTACACAGGGACATGGCCACCAACAGCTCAAATGGACACATGCAAAGTGTAATTACAAGAAAAAAATCAAAGTGCTCTGTAATTTCAAACAGCCCCAAAACTTGGAAATGCCCCCCACAAATAAAACCCCCAACTAAATATCAATCTCCCACATGTTCTGAATCAAACGTTATGCCATATGTGTGGATGCACACAGAGACATGGCCACCAACTAGCTCAAATGGGACGCATGCACAAAGCAATTACAAGAAAGAATCAAAGTGCTCTGTAATTTGAACAGCTACACATTTTCTAAGGAAACAGTCCCGAAACATGGAAATTCTCCCCACAAACATATATTTTTGGAATCTACACACCTTCAGCTACGTTACGATGCCATGCTTTCATACATACATGAAGAATTCCAGACCCACTGATCCAAAGAAGTCGTGTTTTTACGAGGTATTGTGAAAAATAAAATAAGATGATCAAGGGTTGAAATCCTACCTAAACCCTTTGACAAGCAAAAAAACCCAGTAAATGTCAATCTCCCACATATCCTGCATCAAACGGTATGCCATATGTGTCGGTGCACACAGAGACGTGGCCACCAACTAGCTCAAATTGGACGCATGCACAAGTCCAATTACAAGAAAAAAATCAAAGTGTTCTGTAATTTGAACAGCCTAATCAACTTGGAAATACCCCCCACAAACTATATATTTTTGGAAGCTACAACCTTCAGCTACGTGATGGTATCATGCTTTCGTATATACATGAAGAATTCCAGGCGGGTTATCCATAGAACCCGTGCTTTTAGGAGATTTTGTGAAAAAATAAAATAAGAGGACTCAATGGTTGAAATCCTACCTAAACCCACTCGGCAAGTAAAAAACCCACTAAACGGCAATCTCCCACATGTCCTGAATCAAATGGTATGCCATAAGGGGGGGTGCAAACAGAAACGGGGCCACCAACTAGCTCAAATTGGACGCATGCACAAGTCCAATTACAAGAAAAAAATCAAAGTGTTCTGTAATTTGAACAGCCTATCAAACTTAGAAATACCCCCCACAAACTATATATTTTGGAAGCTACACACCTTCAGCTAGGTGATGGTATCATGCTTTCGTTATACATGAAGAATTCCAGGCGCTGTTATCCTAGAACTCTGTGCTTTTAGGAGATTTTGTGAAAAAATAAAATAAGAGGACTCAATGGTTGAAATCCTACCTAAACCCACTCGGCAAGTAAAAAACCCACTAACGGCAATCTCCCACATGTCCTGAATCAAACGGTATGCCATAAGGGTGGGTGCAAACAGAAACGGGGCCACCAACTAGCTCAAATTGTACGCATGCACAAGTCCAATTACAAGAAAAAAATCAAAGTGTTCTGTAATTTGAACAGCCTAATCAACTTGGAAATACCCCCCACAACTATATATTTTTGGAAGCTACACACCTCAGCTAGGTGATGGTATCATGCTTTCGTATATACATGAAGAATTCCAGGCGCTGTTATCCATAGAACTCCGTGCTTTTAGGAGATTTTGTGAAAAAAAAAATAAGAGGACTCAATGGTTGAAATCCTACCTAAACCCACTCGGCAAGTAAAAAACCCACTTAAACGGCAATCTCACATGTCCTGAATCAAATGGTATGCCATAAGGGTGGGTGCAAACAGAAACGGGGCCACCAACTAGCTCAAATTGGCGCATGCACAAGTCCAATTACAAGAAAAAAATCAAAGTGTTCTGTAATTTGAACAGCCTAATCAACTTAGAAATACCCCCCACAAACTATAATTTTGGAGACACACCTTCAGCTAGGTGTGGGTATCATGCTTTCGATATACATGAAGAATTCCAGGCGCTGTTATCATAGAACTCCGTGCTTTTAGGAGATTTGTGAAAAAATAAAAAAGAGGACTCAATGGTTGAAATCCTACCTAAACCCACTCGGCAAGTAAAAAACCCACTAAACGGCAATCTCCACATGTCCTGAATCAAACGGTATGCCATAAGGGTGGGTGCAAAAAGACGGGGCCACCAACTAGCTCAAATTGGACGCATGCAAAAGTCCAATTACAAGAAAAAAATCAAAGTGTTGTAATTTGAACAGCCTAATCAACTTGGAAATACCCCCCACAAACTATATATTTTGGAAGCTACACACCTTCAGCTAGGTGATGGTATCATGCTTTCGTATATACATGAAGAATTCCAGGCGCTGTTATCCATAGAACTCGTGCTTTTAGGAGATTTGTGAAAAAATAAAATAAGAGGGACTCAATGGTTGAAATCCTACCTAAACCCTCGGCAAGTAAAAAACCCACTATACGGCAATCTCCCACATGTCCTGAATCAAACGGTATGCCATAAGGGTGGGTGCAAACAGAGACGGGGCCACCAACTAGCTCAAATGGGATCCATGCGCAATTGCAATTACAAAGAAAAATTAAAAAATGCCACAAACCCACCCCCCCCATCCCCACTCCCCTTTTAGTGGAAAACCAGTTAGTACGGAGAGTTACACAAGTTTTTGCACACTTTACTGATCCTAAAAAATCAATACGGTCTTTTTTGGTACCTCTGCAAAATTTCCTACTAAAATAGGCTTAGTTTCCCTTGAAATCCAACAAATATATGATCCGCGTTTACTTTACGATATCACCGGGGACATTGGGAAGCTTGGAGAAGACAACGTTTTTGCTAATTTATAGCAAAATCCGATCGGGAAAATCACCCGGAAATCATTTTCCAGGAAGTGATTTTTCATTCATTGGCAAAGATCAATAATTTGGTGATCAGAAGTGATCACCAAATTTTGATTCTGTCCCCATTTTTTTTCTAAGTCTTCGCTAAGTAGCAAAGACTTAGAAAAAATCCTATTTGTGAATGGAACTTTGAGTTCCATTCACAAATGTATAGTAAAAGCTGGCAGCTTGACAAGCTTTTACTATACAGGTACAGCAGCATGATCTAAATGGAGATCAAGCTGCAGTACCTCCACTAGACCACCAGGGGCAGCCTCTTACCACTTTCAAAGAAGACCCCGGTGAAGGAGGAAGTCTCGCGAAGTCACCGGGGTCTTCCTTTCCGGATCCGGACAAGCTCCACATGGGACCAGCCATCTCCTATACGGTCACGGCAAAAAGGTACCGTGACTCCTGATCCCCCCCTCGGATTTGGACGCAACCGAGGGGGGATCGAGGGGCTAGGGGGGCAGTTGAATGCTGCCCCCGGTCGCCCCTAGCGGGGGCCAATTTTTTTTTAGGTGAAGGGAAGCCCACAGTATATTCACGATTGTGGCAGTTAAAGCATTCTCTGCACAGATGTGAATATACGATCTGTGGCAGGGAAAGGGTTAAAGCCTTTCTGCTGACATGCTCGGACTCTGTATACAGCCCATCACTGCTTGAGGGGGAGTACACAGAGAGGGGGAGGGGACTACACAGCTTGGTACAAACTTTCGCCAGTGTGAAGAAACGAAGCCACACAGAAACATGAAAGTAAGGCAGCTTATACTAAGTGTTCATACATTGTATACAGACAAAGGTTTTTTTTCACTATAGTTGCCTTTAAAAGAATGTACAGAAAGTGCTTGCAATAAACCTTGTTTTTGTTGCAGCATTTGAAGGTCATTTTGCCTTTGTGCGTCCTGCCACGGCATGGCGGCAGCTAAAGGTTACTATGTTCCATAACATACATACATAACATAGTAACTCTTTAGTTGCCACCATTCCAGTGGATTATCCAACTGTTTATTTTCTGTATAATGAGGTATCCAAGTTGGTTTTTCCTGGCTATGCAGTGCTCTGGGGCAATAGAGAAATCATTTCCCTGCTCAGCCAGCCTGGGATTGCATTTGTAGTATAGTTTTTATTTTATAATAACCTTATATTGTAAGTGGATATATATTTAGTTCATATCAGATTATCTGATAATTGGGGGATAATTATAGTAAACGTAAGTAGCAGGGCTGCATTCATTACAACCTGGTTGTATTTACACTGCATGTTTTCCATATACAACCCCTATCCTATACATTCCCTATCTGCTCTCTGCGTGTGAGAGGCTTGTCATGGAATGGTGAAACTAGTAGAACAACTACATAGGCACTTGGGTTAGTCACTATTTTGCAGGCTATTTGGCCAAAGTAAAGCAATTTCAGACTCTGCAATTAAAAATTATTCATTTATCTGTTTAATTGACATGTATGTGCGGATTGTGGGCTGCTATACAACAAACACCATAGGTATGAAACCCAGGAGCAACAAAAATTCATTTTGCAGTCCAACCAAACAACCAGCCATCTACATGAAAATCTCTAACCTAAAGACAAAGGCAAGACCTGCTAGTTTGACTGCTGATTAGAAATTCAGCTTCTCTGAAGATTTCATGTGTTTTATAGGGTCTCATAAACACACCCCCAAAGTTCGATTGGTCTAGATACAATCTTAAATCTGGACCAATCAGATATTGTGGGTGGGATTAGGAGTCACTACAAATAGTTAGTCTAAATTTTCCAGGCTTGATAAAGCCTTTATATTCTTCAGAGAACTGGTGTGCAGCCTAATTTGTCTTACTATAGATTGGACAGCAGCGATCAATACTCCATTACAAGCAATCTGACACCAACATGCTACTGTATGTAACAATATCAGATCATGTAGATCTGATGGCTATAGAAGAAGGTAAAGCGTTAATGTATAATCCCAGAATCCCTGGTGGGACTTGCAAATCAGTTGTTTGCATGTTTAACTGATTCGCATGTTTAATTAATAAATAGAGCATGGGCATTTTAACCATTATACAAAACCCTTCTGATTGGTGGATATATCTCCATAGACTACAAGCACACTGCCCACTGTTCCAAAAAAAATAATGAAGTCTATGGCAAAAGTACAAAGGATAGCGCTCCCTACACTGCGGCAAAAACTTGTTTTGGGGGTGGACATGCCCTTAACAAATGTTCAATGTTAACGTACAATTGCACCCACACATATTCCAGTTGGGACAAAAAGTTCTCATTGAACGGACTTAAAAACCTTACTGATTTACATTCTCCCTGCTAGAAAGTGAAAATCTCCCAAATTATAACCTAAGCCAATTGAAAAGCAATTTCCATTTGTAGGAGTAACTGTAACATTTTGTATTCAAAAAGTGAGTAATAAGAATGAGGCAAAACATTGGATGGGGCTACAAACTCATTGAGTTTATTTGGCAAAATTGCAATATGGGCAAAATAAAAACTCACTAAGTTTGCAGCATCAGTCCAACATTATTAACTCATTTCTATAACTTACCTGTTGTAGGGGATGCCACCAGTTAGATTGTATTAAAAAAGTATGCTTCTACCTTTTTAGTTCATTTTGTGTACTAACAGTACACTAAGGCTACATGATGTTTTTTGTCAACAAAATTTTCTTTTTTGTCAGGAATTAGTTGTCATTACTTTTTGCATACAAAAATACATTTTGGTCATAGAAATAAATAGTTTGATGCTACAGATATTTTTTGTTGATTAAATGTATATTTGTAACCACAAAATTTCTTTGGTTGACTTAATATAGTCTTGTCACAAAGGGTTGTTTATTGGGGGGGGGGGGGTTTACTAGGAGAGGTGCTGCTAGCTTTGTAGTCCGTATTGCTGGGTTTAGGACAATGCATTTTGTCCGAATTTTGCTTGGTGAAAGACATGCGATCACAGGAAATATTGTAGAAAATGCAATATCACAGGAAATATTGGAAAAAATGCAATATCACGGGAAATATTGGAGAAAATGCAATATCACAGGAAATATTGGAAAAAATGCAATATCACGGGAAATATTGTAGAAAATGCAATATCACGGGAAATATTGTAGAAAATGCAATATCACGGGAAATATTGTAGAAAATGCAATATCACGGGAAATATTGAGAAAATGCAATATCACGGAAACATTGGAGAAAATGCATATCAGGGAAATATTGTAGAAAATGCAATATCACGGGAAATATTGTAGAAAATGCAATATCACGGGAATTGTAGAAATGAATACGGGAAATATGTAGAAAATGCAATATCACACGGGAAATATTGTAGAAATGCAATATCATGGGAAACATTGGGGAGAAAATGCATATCCACGGAAATATTGTAGAAAATGCAATATCACGGAAATATTGTAGAAAATGCAATATCACGGGAAATATTGTAGAAAATGCAATATCACGGGAAATATTGTAGAAATGCAATATCACAGGAATATTGTAGAAAATGCAATCTACAGGAAATATTGTAGAAAATGCAATATCACGGGAAATATGGTAGAAAATGCAATATCATGGGAACATTGGA
This sequence comes from Hymenochirus boettgeri, assembly GCA_019447015.1. Lineage (NCBI taxonomy): Eukaryota > Metazoa > Chordata > Amphibia > Anura > Pipidae > Hymenochirus > Hymenochirus boettgeri. Next base: position 58,051 of record JAACNH010000117.1, read on the forward strand.
GAAAATGCCATATATGGGAATATTGTTGAAAATGCAATATCATGGGAAATATTGTAGAAAAATGCAATATCACGGGAAATATTGTAGAAAAATGCAATATCACGGGAAATATTGTAGAAAATGCAATATCCGGGAAATATTGTAGAAAAATCAATATCAGGGGAAACATTGGAGAAAATGCAATATCACGGGAAATATTGGAGAAAATGCAATATCACGGGAAAATATTGTAGAAGAAAATGCAATATCACGGGAAACATTGTAGAAAAATGCAATATCACGGGGAAAACTATTGTAGAAAATGCAATATCACGGGAAAAAATTGTTAGAAAATGCAATATATCACGGGAAATATTGTAGAAAATGCAATATCACGGGAAACATTGGAGAAAATGCAATATCACGGGAAATATTGTAGAAAATGCAATATCATGGGAAACATTGGAGAAAATGCAATATCACGGGAAATATTGGAGAAAATGCAATATCACGGGAAAATTGTAGAAAATGCAATATCACGGAAACATTGTAAGAAAATGCATATCACGGGAACATTGTAGAAAATGCAATATCACGGGAAATATTGTAGAAAATGCAATATCACGGGAAATATTGTAGAAAATGCAATATCACGGGAAATATTGTAGAAAATGCAATATCACGGGAAATATTGTAGAAAATGCAATATCACGGGAAATATTGTAGAAAATGCAATATCACGGGAAACATTGGAGAAAATGCAATATCACGGGAAATATTGTAGAAAATGCAAAAAAAAAAATTTGCGTACGTTCCCATAGATTGTTAAATTTGATTCTGACACACTTGGACCAAATGTTGTGCACACATGCAGATAAAAAATGTACCAAATAGATTCAGAATGCAAATTATATAGTGGGAACAAATGATTGTGATTTCAATTATATTTTAAAATACATTCCGACTCACAAAACGCATGCAAAACAGAAAATGCTACGCAACGCACATAATGGGACCTAGCTCTAAATGTATGTTTTGTAAATACAGAATTTCTTTTGGTGGACAAATATACATTTCTATTCAATAATAAAGTATAGAATAATAATAATTATAATTATAATAAAAATAATATGCTGTAATATTATGATGAAACCTAGAGTCATATTTATAAACCTACGGCTTCTAAACACTCTGCCATAGAATTCCATGTGGTTGGAAACTACCTCAATGGTGATCTATGGCAGGTCGTAAATCTACGATCACAGTCATAGATTTATCATCGCTATAATAAATTTACGGCTGATATCATACATTTACAAAAGCGGATGTAAAATTATAATCACCATAGCAATCGGTAAAGTTGAGGTATCGCTAAAAAGCAACATGGCCCCTGCAAAAAGGAAATATCTCTTTTCTGTCTGATAAACACATAAAGGCCGATTTAACATGTTCTTATATTGTTAGTTCCTTGCATGGTAATTATGAAGAGCTTTCAAAATATATGGTGGATGTTCCATTTTCTGTGAAACAAGTGAACAAGAATCCGTCCTTATTACCCAATCACACTCTGGGGTATCACATTTACGATTCCTGTGGAGACATGCGGATGGCGGTGAGGAGTTTGTTCCAGATATTATCAGGTACCAGGGAATCGGTTCCCAATTACTTCTGTGTGGGAAATAGGAACATTGCTGGATTTATTGGGGATCTCACCTCAGAGATAACTGTTCCCGTAGCCCAGATACTGAGTCTGTACGGATATTTACAGGTAAGGAAAGAACTTTAACAAAATCACAATTTACAGAAAATGTATTTTATAACATAGGATAAAAGGACAGCAAATTAGTGAGATAAAGCTACACTGGTAAATATGCCTACCCACAATGCTGTACAATGCAACACTATTGCTAGTTTATTGTAATGTATTATGGGTATATAAAGTGTGACTGTTGGCACACAGTGGAAATTATTTGTGCATATTTTTACTTGTGTGGATACAGTGGATATTAAAGGGGAACTGTGGTCCTCCATATATGTGTCTAATGGAGGCTGCCATTGTTTACTAGATCATCTGCACTGCCCCCTAGGTTTAGGATTGGAGCATACTCACTGCTGTCTTTACCAGAAATGCAAAATGAATATTATAATTACCCAGAAGTCTCTTTTGCCCTTATTTGCATAATGAGTAAGGAAGTTGTGGGGAAACTCTCATTAACTCTCTTGTAAATCTTATTTTTTTAAACCCAGAATACACAGAAGCTGTCTGTTTACACATGAATATCAAAATTAAATAAAGTCAATGGTATGCAATATTTTTGATTGTCTTTGTAAAAAATAAGTAGTATGGTACCGTGCCATGACTTTCCTTTACTGTTAGAAAATGTTACAAGAAAAAAATAATACTTTCTGTATTATAATTAAAAAATATATAAATATTTTTGACAGGGCCAGCTCCAAAATAACACAACAGAAAACTACCCAGAATTCCACTCCAACACCCAGTGGTTAAAATTAAATCCCTTTACCTATACTTTGATTCAGAACCTTAGCAGTGCATTTTCAAAGCGCCAAATACTACCCAACAAATAACACCTTACTCTGGGCGTTCCTATAACACCTCTTAGCCACTATCCAATCACACCCTTAACACTTGGCTGTGATATGCTAATTGGGATTTTCCAGGGTACATAATTGCCACAGATTCTTGTACAAGTCATTCTGAATTGAGAGATCCAGTCAGATGACTAGCGAAACGTCTTCAAGAACTAAACTTCAAGTCCAGTTGATCTAATTGAATACAACAGATATACCATGACTAGGGATGGCCGGTTCGCGGATCCGAACCCGGATCCGCTGCGGATTTATCCCGATCGCGAACGGCGGATTTTTCCGGATTTGCCTTCCGAACTTCCGATTCGCGGATTTTTCATATTTTCAAACATTTTCGAAATTACGAGTTTTCACGTATTTTCGAAAATTTTCGAAAATACGGGAAAACATGTATTTTCGAAAATTTTCGAAAATACAAGGATTTCTCTTAATTCCTTACATACGTATTTTCGAAAATATTCGAAATTACGAGGATTACTTGTATTTTCGAAAATACATATTTTCGAAAATACATGAAAACTCATAATTTCGAAAATTCCCGAAAATACATGAAACTCGTAATTTCGAAAATTTTCGAAAATACGAAAAATCTCGTTATTTTAAGGGTATTTTTAATTTTAACGGGTCCGCTCGCGGATTTTTGAAATTTCGAATTTTCCCTAAAATTCGCGGATCCTCGAGCGGACTGGATTTTGTGAAGTTCGGACATCTCTAACCATTACCTGGATGAATGAGAACCTTCACAAGCATACCCAACAAACAATGAGGATCTAATAACCACCAGGGTCTTTAACGCACTCATTGCTGCAATCATAAATTTATGCTTGCCCGTATAATATCATTATGGTATTTTGGTACCACATGGTATTGTAATCCTGAATGTATATTTACATCCGCAATCATATTTTTACAATAACCTATGGTATTTTGCAATACCTATGGAAGTTTGCAATACCGCAGGTTATTAAATATACCCCTGTGTTCTGAAACCACCAGATAATATATTTTATTCCTAACAATTTAAGCAGGTCATGGTACAAATATATTCTGATATATAAGATAAAGAGGGCCAGGAATATCCACTAGCAAATGAAAAATCATTGTGTTAAAGGGCATCTACAGTGCTAAAATGACCTAGAGTGAATGTACAGAGAACGCTATCCTGTGTACTTTTGCCATATATGTTAATTATTTCTTTGAAGCAGTTATCCAGATATTTTCATTTTTATATGTCTTATGGGGCAGCCATTGATTCCTCTCGTCCCATAGTGGGCAGTGTGCTTGTAGTCTATGGAGATATATCCACCAATCAGAAGGGATTTGCATAATGGTTAAAATAGCCCTTTCTCTATTTATTAATTAAACATGCAGAATCAGTTAAACATGCAAACAACTGATTTACATTAACCCTTTCCCTTCTTCTGTAGTCATTATGGATGGCATAGAACTCGAACTCGAACCCGAGTTGGAGCCGAACTTTCGAGTTCCAGACGGACCCGGACTTCTCGAACTATCCCGGACTCGGAATTTCGATATTTCCCGGACTTTCGATGATTTATCGAATGTTCGAACATTCAATAAATCATCGAATTAAAAAAAAAAAAGTGCCCACATGTCCAAAATCACCCAATGGCAGCTAATTTGAGTATTGCCAGCCCCCTGGGTATAAAAGGCAATGTGACCAGCACCATTTTGTCAGTGTGTTGGAGTGTGTTTAGTGGAGACCTGACAGTGTAGGAGTTGGAGAGAGGTTTTTGTGATATTTGAGCTTTCTGTGTGTGGATTTCAGTGTGGTGGTTTAGCTCTTGTAGTTATCCCCCTGTATTCACACATCTCGAGACCCAACAGTCCTTTTAAGGACTAACCTTCCTTGGGAGACCCAACAGTCCTTTTAAGGACTACCCTTGTGAGACCCAAAAGTCAGTGGAAGTGGACGATGAGGTCACCAATCGTTCATGGGTGCCACAAGTGAGAGAGGAGGATAGTGTCTCAGAGGGGGAGCCCTCAGAGTGCGAGCACGAGCCTGAACCCAGAGGCAGGACAGGGGTCAGTGGTAAGGGCAGAGGCGGTGCATCTAGTACACTTAGTGCTGCTCGTGGAGGTACGGCACCAATGCCACCTGGTGCCAGTGCCCTACAATGGCAGGTAACCTCTGCTCCTGTGTGTGCTGGTGGCTCTGCTGTATGGGAGTTCTTCTCATTGGCTCCCTGTGACAACACAGTTGCAGTGTGCAGTCTGTGCCTGCAGCGTGTTAGCCGTGGGAAGAATGCAGCAACTCTGGGCACCTCCTCTATGAGGAGGCATATGATGCTCCACCACTTTGCCTGGTGGGAGCAGCGGTCAGGAAACGTGCAGGCACCCACGCGTTCCCTTCCTCGTGCCCTGGTAGCCACTGTTCCTCCTCCTCCCCCTCCGGCCCCATCAGCTGCTTCCTGAAGTTAGGGAGGAGAGATAGCCTTTGCCCCCAGCACGCAGTGTTAAGAGGCCTCTTGACACTGCTGCTGGGTCTTCAGGTATAAGGCAGGTCTCTCTTCCCCAGTTGTTGGAGTGGAGGCAGAAATTGTCCCCCAGTCAACCCAAAGCCCAACGTCTCACAGCCAGCTTAGCAAAACTCCTGGCACACCACAGTGGCAGGTGCCTGGCCATAGGTACTTTGCCCAGAAGGCAGTACCAGCCCTGTACGACCATCTGCAGGGCAATATATCTGCTTCGCTGGACTACAGTGTGGGCAAGAGTGTCCACATTACTATGGGCGCGTGGTCCAGCAAGTACGGCCAGGGGCGGTATGTCTCATTTACCGCCCAGTGGGCCATTCTGCTAGCCGTCAGGGACGCGTCACGGGGCACAAGTGGTGAGATTGTGGTACCACCACATATTGGTGATACACCAGTCTCCACCCCCCCTCATCTTGTGAGTCCTCTTTCCAGACAGCCCCGTGCCCCCCCAGAGCCTATGCTTCATGCCAGGTGAGATGGTGCCATGCAGAGTTGCAGCTTCTGTGTCTCGTTGATAGGAGCCACACCGGGGCAGAGTTGCTGGTAGCACTGCAAGGGCAGGCTGAGAGGTGGCTGACCCCACACCACCTCTCAATTGGCAAGGTAGTGTGTGACAATGCCACCAACATCCTGTCTGCCCTTTGCATGGGCAGAGTCACACATGTTCCTTGCCTGGCACACATTTTCAACCTGGTTGTCCAGCGGTTCCTCACCAAGTACCCTGGTCTGCAGGAGGTACTGAGGATGGCTAGGAGGGTGTCCAGTCACTTCAGGCGGTCATACACGGCCACAGCTCATCTGGCCGACTTCCAGCAGCAGCACAGTTTGCCGCAGAACCGCTTGATTTGTGACACCCCCACCCGCTGGAACTCTAGTCTTATGATGCTGCTGAGGCTGCTCCAGCAATGGCTAGCCATCATGGACTATTTGTACGAGTACGAGGCAAGATCAGGCTCTGGGGACCTGGGATTTTTGTTACCCAGACAGTGGCTGCTTATTCGGAATGCCTGCCGTGTGCTTGCGCTATTTGAGGAGGCCACCAGGATGGTAAGCCGCGATGATGCTGAGCATCAGCTACTGGAAGAGGATGCAGACACCGTGGTGCTTTCTGAGCCCAGGCATCACGTTGCAGAGCAGCCGTCCGATGATGAGGAGGGGGATTTAGGTGATCTGGACCGAGAAGAAATGGGGCGTTTCTCTAGGGGGGACGTCTCAACCCTCCCAAGTACCACATGTCATCCATGGTTGGGGAGTGGTTGAGCCCGACACTGTTGTCTTCAGTGACGATGAGGACACGGGGTCCTCTGCGTTCGGCGCTTTGCGGCATATGGGTATGCATACGCTGCAATGCCTACGCAAGGACCCCAGGATTAAGGCCATCAAAGAGAAGGAGCAGTACTGGGTGGCCACCCTTATAGATCCCCGCTATAAGGGTAAAGTGTCAGAATTCATTTCTGCATCTCAGAGGGAAAGCAGAATGCAGCAGTACGAGGCGACACTGCTACGTTGCCTCTGTTCTGCTTTTCCAGGTGCTGGCAGGCCTACAGTACCTGATGGTGGAAATGAGCAGGGCTCACGTCACCCTGTGCCTGAGAGGAGGAGCAGCAGCTCTGGAGGTGGCCTTGCAGCTAACTTCAGGCTGTTCTTCCAACCACAGTTGCCAGGCACATCTACTGGCAACTCTACCAGGCAATACTTCAGTCGCCAGGTCACCGACTACATTGGATCCAGGGCGGCTGTAGTCCCCTCAGAGACTGAGGATCCACTGGACTACTGGGTGGCGAGGCTGGATATAGCCATTGAGGTCCTTTCATGCCCGGCATCCAGTGTCCTTTCGGAGAGGGCCTTCAGTGCGGCAGGGGGTGTCTCTCCACTGAGAATGTGGACCACCACACATTCATCAAGATGAATGAGGCATGGATCACATCTCAGTACAGCATCCCTATTGCTGATGCCCGTGACTGAAGGCCTCCTGCCCCTGGCCACCCATACTGCTCCTTCCGTCTTATTTTCCACCTCGGGGCTTAGCTGATGCCAGTTTAGCTGGCACATGGCTAATTTTTCTATTGGTAGGGCCATTTATGGTCCTACCTTGCTCTACAGCATTCAAGTTGTAAAATTACAAATGCTCTACCGCAACAGCTACCCTGTGGCTAATTTTTCTACGGTTGCTCTCCTGTTTCTGACTCCATGAGGCACCTTTGTGGTGTCACCTACTCTGACCATATCATGCAGCTGCAACAGCTACTCTATGGCTAATTTTTCTATGTTTGGGTTGATCCTACTTGGCCCAATGCAAAAATCCATACTTGCTCTCCTGTCTCTCTCTCCACGAGGCACCTTTGTGGTGTCACCTACTCTGACCATGTCATACTCAACACGCTCATACGGATCTGTTCATGAAGAGTGTCCCCTTCCCCACTTTCCCTTGCACAAAGCATACTCTGAGGGAGAGAAGCCAATGGGGTATGGGGTCTGTCCAGTGGGCCAAGCCTGCCTGGCTCCGCAATAATATTGTCAAATTGCAGTGGGTCTACTGCTACTCAATGGTGCTGTTCCTACAAACCCTATCCCCTTCCCCGCTTTCCCTTGCATGAAGCATACTCTGAGAGAGAGAAGCCAATGGGGTGTGGGAAAAGCCTAAATAATTATGTTTGGAGTCAATATCATTTGTAAAGATAAAACACAGAGATTTGTTTAGTTTAACTTTTTTAGTAAATGTAACTAAGCACCTGTTACTTCGGTGCTTACCTAGTAATAATAATTATAACAATAATAAAAAAAATATATAAACAATAATAATAACCAACATGGTGCTAAAAACTGCACCTATTTATGTTTAAATATTAAAACTTTACGCTTAATGCGCCTCTCCCTGCTCTCCAAGCACCTCAGACACCTATTCAATTCTTCCAGCCGGCGCTGGCATGCTGGTCCCTGCTGGTGCTGGCGGTGGTGGTGGTGAAGGGGAAACTGGAGGCTGCACCTGCGGCCTTGGTGAGGGTACTGGTGGAGGTGACCCTCCCTCCTCTGCATCACTGGCAGAAATAGATTCCTCATCTGCAAATTTATATATAAAAAAGTAAATTTTAATTATAAATAATAATAAAAAATAATAATAATAAAAAATAATAATGGAAATATTGTAAATATTTTTCATGTGTACTAACATTTACTAATATTTACTAACACTAATTAACATTAACTAACAGTTACATTTACTAATACTAACACTAACTAACATTAACTAACAGTTACATTTACTAATACTAACACTAACTAACATTAACTAACATTAACTAACAGTTACATTTACTAATACTAACACGAACTAACATTTACTAACATTAACTAACAGTTACATTTACTAATACTAACATTAACTAACATTTACAAACATTAACTAACAGTTACATTTACTAATACTAACACTAACTAACATTTACTAACATTAACTAGCAGTTACATTTACTAATACTAACACTAACTAACATTTACTAATATTAACTAACAGTTACATTTACTAATACTAACACTAACGAATATTAACTAACATTAACAGTTACATTTACTAATACTAACACTAACTAACATTAACTAACAGTTACATTTACTAATACTAACATTAACTAACAGTTACATTTACTAATACTAACATTAACTAACATTTACTAACATTAACTAACAGTTACATTTACTAATACTAACACTAACTAACATTTACTAACATTAACTACCAGTTACATTTACTAATACTAACATTAACTAACAGTTACATTTACTAATACTAACATTAACTAACATTTACTAACATTAACTAACAGTTATATTTACTAATACTAATACTAACTAACATTTACTAACATTAACTAGCAGTTACATTTACTAATACTAACACTAACTAACATATGCTAACATTAACTAACAGTTACATTTACTAATACTAACACTAACTAACATTAACTAACATTAACTAACAGTTACAATTTACTAATACTAACACTAACTAACATTAACTAACAGTTACATTTACTAATACTAACACTAACTAACATTAACTAACAGTTATATTTACTAATACTAACACTAACTAACATTTACTAACATTAACTAACAGTTACATTTACCAATACTAACATTAACTAACATTTACTAACATTAACTAACAGTTGCATTTACTAATACGAACACTAACTAACATTTACTAACATTAACTAACAGTTACATTTACTAATACTAACATTACTAACATTTACTAACATTAACTAACAGTTACATTTACTAATACTACACTAACTAACATTACTAAACATTGACTAACAGTTACATTTACCAATACTAACATTAACTAACATTTACTAACATTAACTAACAGTTACATTTACCAATACTAACATTAACTAACATTTACTAACATTAACTAACAGTTACATTACCAATACTAACATTAACTAACATTTACTAACATTAACTAACAGTTATGTTTTACTAATCACTAACACTAACTAAATTCTAACATTAACTAACAGTTAACATTACTAATACTAACACTAACTAACATTTACTAACATACACACTAACAGTTACATTTACTAATACTAACATTAACTAACAGTTACATTTACTAATACTCACACTAACATTAACTAACAGTTACTTTACTAATACTAACACTAACTACATACTAACCATTAACTACAGTTACATTTACTAATACAAACACTAACTACCATTAACTGTTACATTTACTAATACTAACACTAACTAACATTAACTAACATTAACTAACAGTTTACATTTACTAATACTAACACTAACTAACATTTACTACATTCAAACTAACAGTTTTACTTTACTATACTAACACTAACATTAACTAACAGTTACATTTACTAATACTAACACATAACTAACATTAACTAACATTAAACTAACATTACTTTACTAATACTAACACTAACTAACATTAACTAACAGTTACATTTACTAACACTAACACAAACTACCTAAACTAACAGTTACATTTACAATACTAACATAACTAACATTTACTAACAGTTAAATTTACTAATACTAACACTAACTAACATTTACTAACATTACTAACAGTTCATTTTACTAATACTAACACTAACTAACATTAACTAACTATAACTACAGTTTACATTTACAATACTAACCTAACTAACATTTACTAACATTAACTAACAGTTCATTACTAATACTAACACTAACTAACATTTACTAACATTAACTAACAGTTACATTTACTAATACTAACACTAACATTAACTAACATTAACTAACATTTAACTAACATTACTAACAGTCATTTACTATACGACACTAACTACATTTACTAACATTAACTAACAGTTACATTTACTAATACTAACATTACCTAACATTTACTAACATTAACTAACAGTTACATTTACTAATACTACCACTAACTAACCATTACTAAACATTGACTAACAGTTACATTTACCAATACTAACATTAACTAACATTTACTAACATTAACTAACAGTTACATTTACCAATACTAACTTAACTACTTTACTAACATTAACTAACAGTTACATTTACCAATACTAACATTAACTAACATTTACTAACATTAACTAACAGTTATGTTTACTAATACTAACACTAACTAAATTTCTAACATTAACTAACATAACATTACTAATACTAACACTAACTAACATTTACTAACATAACATAAACAGTTACATTTACTAATACTAACATTACTAACAGTTACATTTACTAATACTAACACTAACTTAACTAACAGTTACTTTACTAATACTACACTAACTACATACTACATTAACTACAGTTACAACTTTACTAATACAACATAACTACATTAACTGTTACATTTACTAATACTAACACTAACTAACATTAACTAACATTAACTAACAGTTACATTTACTAATACTAACACTAACTAACATTTACTACATTAACTAACAGTTACATTTACTATACTAACACTAACATTAACTAACAGTTACATTTACTAATACTAACACACTAACTAACATTAACTAACATTAAACTAACATTACATTTACTAATACTAACACTAACTAACATTAACTAACAGTTACATTTACTAACACTAACACTAAACTAACCTAAACTAACGTTACAACATTTACTAATACTAACAATAACTAACATTTACTAACAGTTAAATTTACTAATACTAACACTAACTAACATTTACTAACATTAGCTAACAGTTACATTTACTAATACTAACACTAACTAACATTAACTAACATTAACTAGCAGTTACATTTACTAATACTAACACTAACTAACATTTACTAACATTAACTAACAGTTACATTACTAATACTAACACTAACTAACATTTACTAACATTAACTAACAGTTACATTTACTAATACTAACACTAACATTAACTAACAGTTACATTTACTAATACTAACACTAACTAATACTAACATTACTAACAGTTTATATTTACTAATACTAACACTAACTAACATTAACTAACATTACCTAACATTTACATTTACTAAACTAACACTAACTAACATTTACTAACAGTACTTTAACTAATACTACCCTAACTAACATTACTAACAGTTACATTACTAATACTAACACTAACTAACACTAACTAACATTAACTAACAGTTACATTTACTAATACTAACACTAACTAACATTAACTAACATTAACTAACAGTTACATTTACTAATACTAACACTAACTAACATTAACTAACAGTTACATTTACTAATACTAACACTAACTAATTTAACTAACATTTAAAAAAATATACTTTGAGGCGTTTATGAAAAAAGAGCTTTCAAAATCTGTATTATAATTAAATATTGTAAATATTTTTCGTGTGTACTTGTCATCTACTAACATCTAACATCTACTAACATTAACTGTTACATTAAAATTTGCTAACACTAACTAACACTAACATATGCACTTTGAGTCCTTTAGGAGAAAATCACTAAAGGCCCCGCAATCGTTTGTGGCGGTTTGCGAAGCGCTATCGCCAATCACAAGTGCTATAAAAGTAACAAGAAAAGTGCAGTGAATTCTTATAGTGGTTATACATAGACAGAGCTTGTCAGAAAGATCTGCTGCAGAACCGCCTGATTAGTGGTGCAAAAGGTGGTGTTATATACAACTCAATCACAGTTAAAAATTAATATATAAATGTGATACTTGCCTTGGACATTCTGCTGGATATCCTGGACGTAGTTTTGTCTCTGCCGTTTGAGGTCTGACCACCTCTTTTGGAGCTGAGATGGTCAGATCAATGTGAAACTGCATCCGCAGTTTCGCATGCAGGTGGCGCATTATGCGCCATTTGTGCTCCTTTATTTTGGGGGTGCCGACTGGTATCCCGTCATAACCCAGCCGGGTGAGATATTCCACCATCAGACGCTGCCATTGCATAGTGGCTATGCTTTCTGGTGGGGAAAGTAATGGTAGAATGACTACACCCACTTTCCAGGCTCGATTTTAGATCCTGGATTGCATATAGAAGTCAATGGGAAGAAGGGATTATAATCGAATGTCGAAATTGAATCCGCGAGTAAAATGTCCATGTTATCTCGGCACGAACATTGAATCTACGAGTAAAGTGTCCATTAAAGCCTATACGCGAGCATCGAATCTGCGAGTAAAATGTACATGGTATCTAGACGCAAACATCGAATCTATGAGTAAAGTGTCCATTGAAGCCTATACGCGAACATCGAATCCGCAAGTAAAATGTCCATGGTATCTAGGCACGAACATTGAATCTACGAGTAAAGTGTTCATTAAAGCCTATATGCGAGCATCGAATCCGCGAGTAAAATGTACATGGTAATTAGACGCGAACATCGAATCTATGAGTAAAGTGTCCATTAAAGCCTATACACGAGCATCGAATCCGCGAGTAAAGTGTACATGGTATCTAGGCGCAAACATCGAATCTATGAGTAAAGTCTCCATTAAAGCCTATACGCGAGCATCGAATCCACGAGTAAAATGTACATGGTATCTAGACGCGAACATCAAATCTATGAGTAAAGTCTCCATTAAAGCCTATACGCGAGTAAAATGTCCATGTTACCTCGAACGTTCGAATGTGAAGCGCGAAAGTAGCGCGTATGAGAGTAAAATTGATTTTACGAAAGTCCTGGATATTGGAACATTGGCTCCCCAGACCATTTCCCAGGTCCCACAGCCATTTACATTAAGTTACCATTAATATTTTAGTTTTATTTGACTCGAACTTTTCAAACTATTTGCCTCCCATAGACTTTAATGGGTCCGTTTTTGAACTTTCGAACTTTTCCAATAGTTCGAATGTTCGAAAACGGACCGGACTTTCAAAAGTTCGGCCATCTCTAGTAGTCATCAGAACTACATGATCTGATATTGTTGTGTGTAAATAGCATGTTGATGTTAGATTGAATCAGTTTATCTGTGTAACTACATATATTTAGGGTTATTTAAAGGGCATGTCCACCCCAAAACTATTTTTGCTGTAGTATAGGGAGCGCTATCCTGTAAACTTTTGCCATAGACTTTCATTATTTTTTTGAAACATTTATCAAGTTAAGTCTCCTTCCATAGTGGGCAGTGTGATTGTAGTCTATGGAGATATGTCCACCATTCAGAAGGGTTTTGCATAATTGATCGCTGCTGTCCGCTCTATAGTAAGACAAATTAGAGACGCACACCAGTTCTCTGAAGAATATAAAGGCTTTATCAATAAATGTTCACGTATATAACAGCAACGTTTATTATTACAAACTGGTTGGTTTTACACTGTAATTATCCATCTTTGCTACATGTGTTTCTGATATCCCTTTGATTACCATGTTGTTCCCTAGACAGGTTTGTAATCATCTCTCTATGTTCTATTATTGAAGATGATTTATGGAGGAATATTGGAACCAGATATTCCAATACATCTGCTGAGCATTTAGTTGGAATAGAAAATCAAACTTTTGCTGGAAATTATTTCTATCTTAGACACTAATAGCAAAATACTGAGAACTAAACTGAGAGCCATCTGAGCTAAAGGCTGTTCATTCAAGCTACCCAGTCAGATTCACTCAATAAGCTAATTTCCCAGTACAAAGACATAACATTTCAGATGAAATGCAAAACTGAAACAGGTGCTCCTAACTGAACATTCACCATTTGTAGTGACTCCTAAACCCACCCCCAATATCTGATTGGTCCAAGATCCAAGATCCAATCCGATTTAAGATTGTATATAGACCAATCAGATTTTGGGGGAGTTGTTTATGAGACACTATAAAACAGCATGAAATGTTCAGAGAAGCTCAGTTTCTAATTAGCAGTCAAACTAGCAGGTCTTGCTTTTGTATTTAGGTTAGATGTTTGCAAGTAGATGGCTGGTTGTTTGGTTGGACTGCAGAAATTAATTTTTTTTAGCGCCTATGGTGTTGTTGTATAGTAGTCCACAAACCGCACATACGTGACAATAAAATAGATAAATAATAATTTTTGGTTGCAGAGTCTGAAATTGCTTTATACTTTGGCCAAATAGCCTGCAAAATAGTGACTAACCCAAGTGCCTATGTAGTTGTTCTACTAGTTTCACCATTCCATGACAAGCACTCTCACACAGCAGAGGGCAGATAGGAAATGTATAGGATAGGGGTTGTATATGGAAAACATGCAGTGTAAATACAACCAGGTTGTAATGAATGCAGCCCTGCTACTTACATTTACTATAATTATCCCCCAATTATGATCTGATCTGAACTAAATATATATCCACTTACAATATAAGGTTATTATATAATAAAAACTATACTTACAAATGCAAAACCCCAGTTTATTCCAGGGCTGTGCTGAGCAGGGAAATGATTTCTCTATTGCCCCAGAGCACTGCATAGCCAGGAAAAGCCAACTTGGATACCTCATTATACAGAAAATAAACAGTTGGATAATCCACTGGAATGGTGGCAACTAAAGAGTTACTATGTAATGTATGTTATGCTATATACGTTATGTAACATAGTTACTGTGTTATGTATGTTATATTATGTATGTTAAGTAACATAGTTACTATGTTATGTATGTATGTTATGGAACATAGTAACTCTTTAGCTGCCGCCATTGCCGAATTTAACTGTAAATTTGAAAATGGGATGAAACTCATCAGTTTCGAACATCTCTAGTGACTGGTCCCAAGGAGGCCAAGATGAGGCCCGGAACACAAGGGAACGCCAGAATGAGATGCGGAACACACGTGGATGCCGCAAGGAACCATGGGAGACATGTGACTCAGATGAGGAGGATGCTGGGTCGTGGGAATCTGTTTGCTGCAAACAGTTCAAAACTCCATTCCAAGCAAGGAAATGCCTGGGTACCATTCAAATGTTTTAGTCCTGTGAGTGCCTTCGTATTTGTGTGTATATATATATATATATATATATATACTATTGATTAACTGATTCAATCTGACACCAACATGCTGATATATTATCATATATATAATATGTTTCTGATATCCCTTTAATTACCATGTCGCTCTCTAAACAGTTTGAAATCCAAATCCCTATATTCTATCAATGGAGATTGGTGAAATATTGGAAGCAGATATCCCAATACATCAATAGCTCTGTTACTCAGATTTGCTGTTGGGTACTTGGGAAAGTCCAGAATTTTTTATTGGCAACTTTTTTCTCTTCATACTAAGGGCCCTATTTATAAAACCTTGATATCGTTATCGAAAAAATAACGATCGCTATTTTCCGATAACGATCACTATTTTTATCTGAAAATAACGATCGTTATCGGAAAATAGCGATCGTTATCTTACGATAACGATCGTTATTTTTTCGATAACAATATCGAGGTTTTAGAAATAGGGCCCTAATAGCCAAACAACTGAGAATTAAATTGAGGGCCATCTGAACTAAAAGCTGCCCACCCCCAAAATCTGATTGCTCCAGGATCCAAGATCCAATCAGATTGAAGATTGTATCTAGACCAATCAGATGTTGGAGGTGTGGTTGGAAAACAATATAAAAAGTGAGAGGTCTGAGTTACAGCTTAGTATAGACTCAGCAGCTATACCGCCATGTAATGGTGCTTAGATATAAGCATTGCAAGCCATTGCTGTATGTCTAGTATACCTGACTGGGAAAGCTCAATGAGCTGGCTTCATCTATGGTGGCTTTCCATTTGTTCTTGTTTATTGTACTGTATTTATTGACAAGCATCAATACAGGGTTAGTGTGAGATCTGATTAAACCCTGAATACGGCATTGATGAAATATTCTCATTCCAGCCTCTGGTTATTTGGAGGACCCATGGGAAGGCATTCAGTGACAATAAGATATTTTTACACAAGTGAAAAAGGAATTGCATCAATATCAATCAATATTTTTTTTTAATTCACTGAACTTGAAATGTGATTTTGTTTCTCCTGGTCATGGGGGGAACACCGGAAACATTCTTATAACACAAAACACCACACATAATAATTATGCAGACACCAAGAGGTTGGATGTGGAGTAAGGCCGCAGCAAGCTTTTATTAAGCAGCAAATATTTTTGTTTAGCCAAACCCTCAGCACACGCTCAATGGAAGCCTTATAACATCTGTATTCTTATAACTTTAGGAAATGGCCAAACTATAGCAAATAAAACTGAATATGGAGCCGCAAAGCCTCCACGCCAATTAGAATTTGCCTATAAATTACTAATTGGCCATTCTCCACAAGGCAATTGCCTTCTCAACCATGTTTTGTAAATGCAAACAGAATATATCGATTCCTATTTCTGATAGGTATGTGCCATCCTGGCCCTCTCCTGGCATTTCCAACTCTTGGTGTCTGTAGGTCAAAATATTTGTACACTTTGGAAACTTTGCAATTGAGAAGTTAATCTTTTTTCTGCACTTTCCAATGGCTTTAAATTTTTGTTCTGAAACCAAATCAAACGGGGGTATTATTTCTGACCATATTATAATCAAGTTAGGGTGCATAATAAATTGGAAGTTTGCTAAGTCTCTACGAATAATCCTGATTAGCTCCATGGATTTAATCTTCATTATCCCCTAGATGGATAATCAAAGCATCTTGCGCGCCCCATTTAGTTAACAGGGATGCTAGTATTGGCATTGTCATGCCACCTTGCATCTCTTAAACGTAACCAGCGTATTCTAACAGATGCCTGGGGGAATCCTAAATTGACACCATATATTCTCCTCTCTGCTCTCTTCTTAGCCCAAAATATATGAGAGTGGCCGATAATCCAAATGGCGAACTGCCTCCTCCCTGCAAAAGATTAAACATTGTCAACAAGGCTTAGACGGACATATATTTTGTACCTGATTGAGGACCATCTACCTAAGGAGCAAATGAACTAAGAGTCTAAGCCTAGTAGGGAAGCTTGAGTTGCTGCTCCAGTTCTGAATGAGTGAAATTTATAATATTGGGTTGAGAGGCCGAGGGCCGATACAACTTTACTCAGGACCGCTCTGACCTGAAATTTGGATAATGAGGAGTGATCATGATGACTAAAGAATGAACCAGAGTTCGCTTGTTTGAGCGTTTTATACTCTTGGTAGGCTTTGACTGGGCATAGGCTGGTATCAGAAAATACTCCAAGGAGTGTCCCCCTCCCGGCTGTGTCAGTTTTGGATCTACGTAATAAGATTCTCAGTTTATCCTTCAATAGTGAAATGTCCTCTGTCTGCAAGCCCCTGGCTTGTTTTTGGATTCTGAAACTAGATCTGCAATTAGAAAAGCCAGGAAAAAGGCAAAAACAAACAAAAGGGTAAACATTTTTGTCTCATAATCTGAATAACATATATTGGGTAGTGCTGCTATCATGTTCCTTAAAATACTGAAAGTAACTGGCTTTCTAGTATCTTTTGTTTGGGTTTGACGACCCCAGCCCTTTATCAATTGCCTGATTAGACTTACTTTTGTGATGTCTGTTTTGCCCAGAAATTTCAAAAAAAAGGAAATGCTGGCTAGCTTTTTCTTGGCTAAAGCTAAGGATTGATGAGATTGGTATAACTGATAAATAAATCGCTAGCAAGTCCTTATCTGAAACGTTCTGATGGTCCTTGTTCTTAAATGCATTCCAGGCAATCCAGCTGGATAGGTAGGAATTTAGCCAAAGAATTACTGGTGAGCTTCAGCAGTGTGGGTAAATGTTGTCCCAAATATGGTCTGGGCAGGAGTGTCCGATGGCCTCTGCATCGGGGCTAGCTTCCTGAAATAGTTGAACTGAAAGCGGGATAATTTGTCAGCTATAGTGTTCTGATGGCCAGGTATATATTTTGCCTTGATCCACATGTTTAATTGTAAAGCTTTAAGCACTATCTGCCTTAACACAGGGATTACTGGGGGAGATTTGGCGGCTAAATTATTTATGGCATTGACTACCCCTAAATTATCACTATGTAGAATGATTCTATGGTTTTTTAATAGGTGGCACCAGACTTCCAGCAGTATTAAAACAGGCAGTAGCTCCAGTAAAACTAGGTTCCAAATTAATGGGGAAGATGCTACTGCTAGCCATTTGCCTTGAAAGTAGGCTGCACAACCCACACTGGCCGCTGCATCAGTAAATAAGTGATACGTGTCACTGTCTATGAACTCGTGTTGTATGCAGGAGTGACCATTGTAATGTTGTAAAAAACTTTTCCAAATGAGGAGATCTCCCTTTGCCTCCCTGCTGATTCTGATGTGCCACGTGAGATTGATTACTCCTGCACTCAATGCTATGAGTCTTTTATTAAAGGCCCTCCCGATCGGAATGATGCATGTGGCAAAATTGAGATGTCCTAAAAGGGATTGTAAGTGCTTTATTCAGAGTTTAATTGTTCAGTGGAATCCCTCCAGGTAGCTTGTGAGGTGCACTCCCTGTAGCCTGTGCCACATCAGGTAAACATCAATTTCATTTCAGTTCATAGGGAAGCACAAATAGAATATTGTTACACTAAAAAAATGGAATTGCTGTAACAATATTCTATTTGCGTGTGCTTCCCTATGAACTGAAATGGACTTTATTCCCCCTTAATGTGGCATCAATTAGTTGTTTAAGTTTGGCAAGCTTATCAGGGGGTAACCTAAATTCCATTCTTTCTGTGTCTATTATAATGCCTAAAAACTGAATGCAAGTGCCCTGTTTAATTGTTTTTTCCTTGGCCAATGGAACGCCAAATTGGTTTGATAAATAGACAAAGGTTTTAAGTAGAGTCTGGCAAGTTTTTAAACCCGCTGGGCCCACAAATAAAAAATCATCTAAATAATGTATAATAAAATCAAAGCCTGAAATTAACTTAACTGTCCATTCTATGAAAGTAGCAAAAAGTTCAAAATAAAAGCAGGATAGGCTCCAGCCCATAGGCAGGAATTTGTAGTAAATAGAGGCATTATTGAAATGAAAACCTAATAGATTATAACATTGGGGGTGTATAGGGAGGAGCCGAAAAGCGGATTGTATATTGCTTTTTGTTAATAGAGACCCTTGTCCACAGCATCTCACTAGTTCTATAGCTTTATCGAAGGACGCATAGCTCACTGAACACAACTCAGGTGAAATGCCATCATTAACTGATATGCCCTTTGGAAAGGAGAGGTGGTGAATTAGTCTATATGAATTTGGTTCCTTTTTAGGTACAAGACCCAATGGGGAAATCCTAAAATCTGCCAAGGGGGGGGGGGTTCAAAAGGCCCCTCTATTCTATTCAAAATGAGTTCCTTGTTAATCTTCTCCCATGCGATAGACTCCTTACCCGCGATAGATTTAAGGTTTTGTGGGACTTCTAAGTTTGCTGGGCCAGGAATAGAAGGTATCCAGAAACCCCATCTAAACCTGCTCTCCAATATCCACGCTTTCTCCTTGTTTGGATAGAGCTTTAAAAAGGGCATTAGAGCGGGTAGCTTCACTGGAGTTATCGCTTTTAAGCGGTTGTCCCTTGTTTCCCTTGGTCCCTTGGCCAGAGCTTCTTTTGAGGCAGCGAAATGCTGGATGCTGCCCGTTACAGAATGAGCATTCATGTTTAAAACGGCAATTCGCTTGCCATTTGCAGGAATTTTCATTGTGTGCCCAACATGTATTATATTTATTGCTAGTGGTAGGCCATGGATTTATGCACTGACATTTTCTGCCTGTATCTATCATCGTATATAAACCAGCCTAATCCGTCGTAGCTTCGATAGGCTTCTAGTATATTATCGACATGTTTAAAAAGACCTGGGCCTAAAGATGGGTCATGGGATGTTAGAATATTCGAGTATATGCAGAATGACTGCAACCAGTTAGTGAAAGTCCTGGCAATAGGTCTGCGCCTTTCTAACTCCCCATCCCCTTGCTTTTCATTATTTGCAAAATCTTTTGCTGCTGGCAGCAGTGATAATATATTTATATAATCACCCCTACAGATCTTTTCCCTGATTTGCTTGGACAAGTGTAAACCTAGGGGAGTTGTCTCACATGTAATGACATCTTTATGGGCATCCTCATGTACTCCCGTGTTTTGTTGTGGGACCGCCACACCAGGAGAAGAAGCCCCAACATGTTTTAATAAACAGTCTTTTAAACCAGGTATTGAATCAAAGAAATTACCTATTGACTGAGCAAGATTGTCCTCGGCATTCTGTGCAGTGGCAGTCCCAGGGGGTTGAACACATGGCTGCTGAATTCCACTTGTGCTTGCCCCAACTGTTTCAGAACTGTAAGTCTCTGCACCCGTAACAATAACTGAGGGCTTTTCTTTAGTTACCCTAACTGGGGACATGGAGGGCCACAATGTTGCAGCTGAGATGCCAGCCTCCTCCCTGCCCAAGATACCACCTTTTCTAGTATTACCAGTGATAGTATTACCTTTTTTTGTTGGTTGCTAGTGGCCTTTTCTTTTGTAGCTTTCTTTTTGAGGATAGTGGGAATAGGGAGTGAGTGGCTGCTTCTTCTGAAGGGCTGTCTTCCATAGCTGTAACAGTGTTAGAGAGCTGTTACTGGCAGATAGCCATTACCTTTTTAAGAAGTTCAGGGGCTGCTCCTATCAGCGACACCTCAATAGCCGATGCCTCCATATTGCTCCGCCCGCCAAAGATCCAAGGAAAAGGCACGCACTGGGTCTGCCTCACAGCCTTTCCTCAGGGTGTGCCTGGCTGCCGGTCAAGCTTCCCCTCCTTTTAGCCACGCCCTCTTCCCAGTCCTGCCCACAACCAATGAGGGAGGATGCTGGGCCCAGCATGTTCGGGTGAGATTACCTCACTCCCAAATGTTCGCGGCTTCCCCCCATGCGGCCAGCGGGTTAACCCCTTGTTGGCCACCAAACACCTTACAACAGATTTGCCCAACACTACTGCAGATGTCATTGGATCAGCATTTTCCTAGAAACTCTCTCCCACCAGAAAATCAGAATGGATTGTGGGAGTTACTTATTAGAACAGAGAAAAAAAATCTTATATTACGTTTTGTAATAACCTATAACATTAAACAAATCTCTCTATGCTCATGTTTAAACAAACACTTTACAAACATCTATAAACTGCTTAAAGGGCAACTATAGTGAAAAAAAAAACTTTAGCATAAGCTGCCTTACTTTCATCTTGCTGTGTAGCTTCATTTTTTACACCGGCAGAAGTTTGTACCAAGCTGTGTAGTCCCCCCTCCCCTCTCAGTCTAGTCCCCCTCAAGCAGTTAAGGGCTGTTTGAAAAGTCCGGGCATGCTCAGTTGAAAAGATTTTAAATGAAGTGCTGACATCCTGTTGACCCCTCCCTTCCAAAGCTAGACTGCAAGCAAGCAAAGTGTGTGAGAAAGTACAATATGCTGTAGAGAGGGGGAGAGAGGAGGACAAGTGGTGCTGAGATTCTTTACAAGTAAGTTACTGAGCTCTGCCTGTTCTCTAACTTTGCTAATTATTTACCTTTTACCTAAAGTTCATATCTCTTCCCCTGCTTAGCTGAGATCAGAATCACTGAAGACAGAGTCAGTGTAGCAGCAGCTGTAGTGAGACCTTCACAAACACAGTGACACTGCTTGTTATCCTGATACATTTCATTTGCTTTAGTCTATATATTTCATAGATTGCACTGTGTGTCTTGTTTGGTATATAGTCTGTATTAGTGTATTATTATATATACTGTATTATTATATATACTGTATTATTACATATACTGTATTATTATATATATACTGTATTATTATATATACTGCATGTCTTGTTTGGTGTATAGTCTGTATTACTGTATTATATATACTGTATTATTATATATACTGTATGTCTTGTTTGGTATATAGTCGTATTAGTGTTTATTATATTACTGTATGTTTGTTTGGTATATAGTCTGTATTGTGTATTATTATATATACTGTATGTCTTTGTTTGGTTATAGTCTGTATAGTGTGTTATATTATATATACTGTATGTCTTTGTTTGGTATATAGTCTGTATTAGTGTATTATATATATGTAAATATTGTTTGGTATATAGTCTGTATTAGTATTATTATATATACTGTATGTCTGTTTGGTATATAGTCTTATTAGTGTTATTATTATATATACTGTATAATATACTGTAGTCTTGTTTGGTATATAGTCTGTATTAGGGTATTATTATATATACGGTATTATTATAACTGTAGTTCTTGTTTGGTATATAGTCTATTAGTGTATTATTATATATACTGTATGTCTGTTTGGTATATAGTCTGTATTAGTGTATTATTATATTATACTGTATTATATATACTGTATGTCTTGGTGGATATAGTCTGTATTAGTGTATTATTATATATACGTATGTTTGTTTGGTATATAGTCTGTGATTTACGTTTATAATTACTGTTTGTCTTGTTTGGTATATAGTCTGTATTAGTGTATTATATAATACGTATGTTTATTTGGTATATAGTTTGTATAGGTTATATGTATATGTATGTCTTGTTTGGTATATAGTCTTATTAGTGTATATTATATATTACTGTATTATATATACTGTATGTCTTGTTTGGTATATAGTCTGTATTAGGTATTATTATATATACTGTATATCTTGTTTGGTATATAGTCTATATAGTGTATGTATTATATATTACTGTATGACTTGTTTCGTTATAGTCTGTATTGTGTATTTTATGTAACTGATTATATATTACGTATGTCTTCTTTGGTATATAGATCGTAATTAGTGTATTATTACATATACTTATTATATATACTGTATTATATATACTGTATGTCTTGTTTGGTATATAGTCTGTATAGTGTATTATTATATACTGTATGTCTTGTTTGGTATATAGTCTGTATTAGTGTTATTATTAATATTACCGTATGTCTTGTTGGTATATAGTCTGTATAGTATTTTTACATATACTGTTTTATATATATATGTATCTTGTTTGGTATATAGTCTGTATATATATAGTATGTGTATTTATATATACTGTATGTCTTGTTTGGTATATAGTCTGTATTAGTGTATATTACATATACTGTATTATTATATACTGTATGTCTTGTTTGGTATTAGTCTGTATTAGTGTATTATTATAATACTGTATGTCTTGTTGGTATATAGTCTGTATTAGTGTATTATACATATACTGTATTCTGTTTGGTATATATCTGTATAGATTAGATACGTATATTATATAAGTATGTAGTGTTTGGTATATAGTCTGTATTAGTGTATTATTATTATTATTTGTATGTCTTGTTGGTGTATATAGTCTGTATTACTGTATTATTATATATACGTATGTCTTATTGGTATATAGTCTATATTATGTATTATTATATATTACTGTATTACTGTTATTATTAATATACGTATGTCTTGTATGGTATATAGTCTGTATTAGTGTATTATTACATATACTGTATGTCGTGTTTTTGGTATATAGTCTGTATTAGTGTATATTATATATACTGTATGTCTTGTTTGGTTATAAGTCTGCATTATGTGTATTATTATATATTGTATGTCTATTTGGTATTAGTCTGTATTACTGTATTATTATATTATACTGTATTGTCTTGTTGGTATATAGTCTGTATTACGTATATTATATATACTGTATTAGTGTATTATTATATACTGTATGTTTGTTTGGTATAGTCTGTTTAGGTATATTAATATTACTGTATTCTTGTTTGGTATATAGTCTGATTAGTGTTTTATATATATATTTGATGTCTTGTTTGGTATATAGTCTGTATTACTGTATTATTATATAACTGTATGTCTTGTTGGTATATAGTCTGTATTACTGTATTATTTAGATTACGTATTACGTATTATTATATACTGTATGTTTGTTTGGTATATAGTCTGTATTAGCGTATTATTATATAATTGTATGTCTTGTTTGGTATATGTCTGTATTACTTGTATTATTATATATACTGTATGTCTGTTGTGGTATATAGTCTGTATTACTGTATTATTTACATATAGCTGTATTAGGGTATATATTTACTGTATGTCTGTTTGGTATATAGTCTGTATTAGTGTATTATTATATATACTGTATGTCTTGTTTGGTATATAGTCAGTGTATTAGTGGATTATTATATATACTGTATGTCTTGTTTGGTATTAGTCTGTATTAGTGTATTATACATAAATTGATGTCTTGTTTGGTATATAGTCTGTATTAGTGTATTATTATATATACTGTATGTCTGGTTGGTATATAGTCTGTATTAGTATTATTAATATACTGTATTAGTATATTATATTAACTGTAGTCTGTTTGGTTATATAGTATGTATTACTGTATTATTATATATACTGTATTAGTGTATTATTATATATACTGTATGTTTGTTGGGATATAGTCTGTATTACTGTATTATTATATATACTGTATGTCTTGTTGGATATAGTCTGTATTAGTGTATTATTATATATACTGTATTTAGTGTATATTATATATACTGGATGTCTTGTTTGGTATATAGTCTGTATTACTGTATTATTATAATATTACGTATTATTATATAGTCTGTATTAGTATATGACATATACTGTAGTTTTGGTTGTATAGTCTGATTATGTATATTATATATACTGTATTAGTGGATTATTTATATACTGTATGTCTTGTTTGGTATATAGTCTGTATTAGTGTATTATTACATATACGTATGTCTTTTTGGTATATAGTCTGTATTAGTGTATTATTATATATACTGTATAGTGTATTATTATATATGTATGTCGTTTGTTGGTATATAGTCTGTATTACTGTATTATATATTCTAGTATGTCTTGATTGGTTATAAGTCTGATTAGATTATTATATACGTATTATTTAATATACTATGTCTGTTTGGTATATAGTCTGTATTAGTGTATTATTATATATACTGTATGTCTGTGTTGGTGTATAGTTGTATTACTGTATTAGTGGATATTATTATTATATACGTATATCTTGTTTGATTATAGTATGTATTAGTGTATTATATATATACTGTATTATTATATATACTGTATGTCTTGTTTGGTATATAGTCTGTACTAGTGTATTATTATATATACTGTATTATAATACAGTCTGTATTACTGTATTATTACATATACTGTATGTCTTGTTTGGTATATAGTCTGTATTAGTGTATTATTATATATACTGTATGTCTTGTTTGTTATATAGTCTGTATTAGTGTATTATTATATATAGTGTATGTCTTGTTTGGTATATAGTCTGTATAAGTATATTATTATATATACTGTATGTCTTGTTTGGTATATAGTCTGTATTAGTGTATTATATATACTATATTATATATACTGTATGTCTTTTTTGGTGTATAGTCTGTATTAGTGTATTATAATATATACTGTATTATTATATATACTCTATGTCTTGTTTGGTATATAGTCTGTATTAGTGTATTATTATATATACTGTATTAGTGTATTATATATACTGTATGTCTTGTTTGGTATATAGTCTGTATTAGTGTATTATTATATATTCTGTATGTCTTGTTTGGTATATAGTCTGTATTAGTGTATTATTATATATACTGTATTATTATATATTCTGTATGTCTTGTTTGGAATATAGTCTGTATTAGTGTATTATTACATATACTGTATGTCTTGTTTGGTATATAGTCTGTATTAGTGTATTATTATATATACTGTGTGTCTTGTTTGGTATATAGTCTGTATTAGTGTATTATTATATATACTGTATTAGTGTATTATTACATATACTGTATTATTATATATACTGTATTTCTTGTTTGGTATATAGTCTGTATTACTGTATTATTACATATACTGTATTAGTGTTTACTTGGTGATGTCCATTTGAGTCACTGGTTTTGTATGTATATAATATTTATTTTGGGGGGGCTGTTTTATAGTGTGTTATACTCATATTGCTGGGTTAATAGTTAATTGATTGTGTTTCGCACTACAGCATTTGACTATGTGTGGCACGTGCATAGTGTGGGTAAAGGAGTGTGTGACAGTACTGCATGGGAGCTTTGGATTGTGTGGGTGTGTGCCTTTGAGTGACAGATGAGGTGTGGCAGCTCCTACAAATCATAGCATATTCAAAGGCTTATATCTCTGAGACTATGAAGAATTTAAAGAAACTAAATGATCCTGGTGGTTGGGATGACTTATAGGATGTATTAGAAGGAATTAAAAAAAAAAAAAACATTTTCTCTCTATAATTGCCCTTTAATGTCTCATTTGGAATATGCAGTGCAATTTTGGAATCCTGTGTACAAAAATGACATCTTTGAAATGGAACTGGTATTGATACATTAAGTAGAGTTGGGAAAGGGTTTGTCACTGTGAGAACGGTAAAGCTATGGAACTGTCTTCCAGTGGACGTTGTTTATGGCAGTTCATTGGTCGTTAAAAGCTGGATGAGTTTCTACAAACAAGGAATGTTACAAGTTACTGGGATTGATACATAAAGTAGAGCTGGGAAAGGGTTTGTCACTGTGAGAACAGTAAAGCTATGGAACTGTCTTCCAGTGGACGTTGTTATGGCAGGTTCATTGGTCAGTTTAATAAAAAGCTGGATGAGTTTCTGCAAACAAGGAATGTTACAAGTTACTGGTATTGATACATAAAGTAGAGTTGATCCAGGGAAATTTCCCATTGCCACTTGGAGCCAGGAAGGAAATTTTTGTACTTCATAAATTTGGTGGGTTTTTTTTGTTTTCCTCTGGATCAACAGTTAGGCAGGAAATGAGGATATTGCTAGATGGGTTGGACTGGATGGACGTATGTCTTTATTCAACCTCAAATACTATACTAAACTGGGAATTCTAAAGCTAAAGTCCCCCTCCCATTTATCCTATGTGCAGATGACATGCTTGCAAGAAGGGGCTATTGCTTCATAGTAGGGGCACCTCTGTGATAGTTACAGTAGTCCTCTGAAAAAAGTCAATTATAGAGCAGAGCAATGTAACTGTTTAATAGGAATAAGCAGGCTTAGTTCTCCTTTAAAAAACAAACTCATATAGTTTAAGAACATTACCATTAAAATAACCCCCCAACACACAACATAATAACTACTGTATGATTAGCAATAAAATATTTAATAATATTTTGCCATCACACATTAGAAAATTATTTCTTCCCCATTAGCAATAAAATTATATTTTGACCCAGTGTCTTTATTAATGCACATAAGTAAACCATTCCTTGACATCCAAACCCTCATTGGCACTACCAGCACAAAACCACCCCTTCCATGATACAACTTATTTGGCATATCACCTTTCTGCTTAGCAATAAAAGTATATTTTGCTGGCACCACCAGCACATCTCCCCCTGGTGCCACCAGCACACTTGCTGGTGGAGCCAGGGAGTGCTGGGGGATGCCAGAGGGATGTGCTGGTGAAGCCAGGGAAGATGTACTGGTGGTGCCAGAGGGGATGATCATCTCTGGCATGACAAGCACATCCCCCCTGGCACCACCAGCACATCTCGTCCCGGCACCACCAGCACATCCCCTCTGGCATCACCAACACATCACCTCTGGCACCACCAGCACATCTCCCCCTGGCACCAACAGCACACATGCTGGTAGAGCTAGGGGTGCTGGGGGATGCCAGAGGGATGTGCTGGTGATGCCAGGGTAGATGTACTGGTGGTGCCAGAGGGGATGATCCTCTCTGGCACCACCAGCACATCCCCCTGGCACCACCAGCACATCTCCCCCAGCACCACCAGCACACCCCCTCTGGCATCACCAGCACATCTCCCCCTGGCACCACGAGCACACATGCTGGTAGAGCCAGGGGGGGGGGTGCTGGGGGATGCCAGAGGGATGTGCTGGTGATGCTGGGGGGAGAGATGTACTGGTGGTGCCAGGGGTGTGTGCTGGTGGTGCCAGGAAGAGATGTGCTGGTGGTGCCAGGGAGAGATGTGCTGGTGGTGCCAGAGAAGATCATCCCCTCTGGCATCACCAGCACATCATCTCTGGCACCACCAGCACATCTCCCCCTGGCACCACCAGCACACATGCTGGTAAAGCCAGGGGGGGTGCTGGGAGATGCCAGAGGGATGTGCTGGTGATGCCAGGGGAGATGGACTGGTGGTGCCAGAGGGGATGATCCTCTCTGGCACCACCAGCACATCTCTCCCTGGCACCACCAGCACACACCCCTGGCACCACCAGCACATCTCTTCCTGGCACCACCAGCACACACCCCTGGCACCACCAGCACATCTCTTCCTAGACCCTCCAGCATATCCCCCTGACAGCATAACACCCCCCACCAGCACATTGGCATACAACTTTTGTACAATAATAACTTTTGTTTATTCACATTGCGGCATAGCACCCTCCTCCCATCAGCATTTAACTTTTGTAAAAACTAAAAAGATCATATATCTGGGTAGTGGGTACCTGTGGCTGTCAAGCAGGGTTAGAACGTTACTATCCACAGGAAAACCTTATGCAATATGCACCCCATGTGACCATACCTGCAGGTGCAGCAGTCCTTATTGGAAGACCAGGCCGGCACCCCTGCTGGAGTCCGGAGTCATTTAAAGGTAAATACCAGAAATTTGTGATATGCATACTGGCACACATGGATTGCTCCCGATGGGGCCCCCTGGCATCCAGGCCCCAGGCATTTGCTGTGGGTGCCTTGTTTATAATCTGGCCCTGCAGGTTCCATTAGTGAAGCTAAACACAGCGCACAAACCGATGGGTCATTGTTCAGGCATGAACACTGGAATGGGAGGGGCAGTGGGGTATAAGAAATGAGTCATCAGTGACATAGCTGAGTGATTTTTATAAGGATATATACCACTGCAGTTCCCATTTTAAAATATCACATTTATGTAGAATGAATAACAGTCTATGTGATAAGATTCCTCTCAGGTCACAGGGGTACCATCTGATTAATGACTCTGCACATATTATGCTGGCAAAGGATGTTTATTTTTTTGTTCTCCTTTCTTTTTAACCCTTTTCAAAAGTGGCCTTTACTATCTTTAAAAAAAATGAAACATCAAGTCAAGTTGATATAACTGAATACCATAGATATTTACATCTTAAAGGGTCACCGTACTCACCAAATCAACTTTTGCTTACTGCATTACATAATTTACAAAAGTCTACATCATTTAGAAAAACAATAATTACTGCCTAAATACATCACTGTCCACTCCTTCATAGACAGTGTCTGAAGCTAGTGCCCCTGGCACTCAGAACTTCTAGGCACGCTCAGTTGCAGGTATTCAGATACATATCAGACCTGTTTCCACCACCATAAGCTCCCTATGTGTCTGGGATTTAATATATCTTTTTAAAGGAGAAAAGACTTAACAAGTTTAAGTAAATTCACAGGAAGTGTTTGCAATAGACATTTTTATTGTCTTGTATTTTAAAGGGTCACTATACTCACTCAAACAACTTTTTGTATTGTAAAAGTACAATGTTAGGGTAGTAAAATGATGTTACTTACGTGTGTGTCTGTGACTGTCTGGTTAGTGAATTTTCAATGTTTAGTAACTGCTCCTAACTGCCCCTCCCTCCCTTAGTCACTCTCCACTTGTAATCCAGCTGACATTTTTCAGTTCTTATCTG
Organism: Hymenochirus boettgeri; assembly: GCA_019447015.1. Taxonomy (NCBI): domain Eukaryota; kingdom Metazoa; phylum Chordata; class Amphibia; order Anura; family Pipidae; genus Hymenochirus; species Hymenochirus boettgeri. Next base: position 88,236 of record JAACNH010000117.1, read on the forward strand.
TTCTAATGAGCCTTCAACAGCCAATACTATACAGCTAATAAAAGGACATGTAAACCGGGGCAAATCCCTTTTTAACTAATCACACAGTAATTAGGATTAATTACCACCAATCTTAAATCTGCCTTTTGTTTTCTTCTCTGACCTTCCTATACCTTGTTTTTTTTAGCTCTGGGAGTTTTACTTTTTAAAGAGGGCGGGGCACAGCTAGTCAATCACCCAGCCCCTCCCCCCGGCACACTATATGTATAAACTATCCATTCTATAGAAGTAAAGTTTATTTCTCGGTCACTGCAAGGACAATTGATTCAGCATTAAGATCAGGAAAAGGAATAATCATTATATGTTGCTCTGTGCTCTTTCTGTGCAGATAAACCCAATCCTGCAGTTAGCTGCTGTCTGTGTTACTGAAATCCCAATGTAGCACTGTACCTAAAGAAATCAATTACAAAGCCAAATGCACACACACACACACCTTCAAATTCCTACAGCTAAAAGAAAATATTACTTGATTCAAGCAGTTATCACAGCTCCCAGTGCTGCTTACCTTCCCATAACAAAGCAGTTTTAGTTTCACTATAACACAAAATCACTGGGTGAATGCTATTGGCTAAACATGCTCCACACTCCATTTGTGCCTCAGTTTTGGGAGGGGGTGGATAAATAGACAGGAGACATGCATACTAACTAGGAGAGAGCTGAACAGGATATGAGGAGACCTAGTGACCAGGAGCACTGAAAGCAAAAAGTGACCTCCTGTGACGCACTCCTGGAGCAGATGTGGCTTGTATCTCTCTCAATCTCACTGGTGTGTGTGCATCTATACTGCTAAAATACCCTGGAATACCAAGATACAGTATATATATAGATATAGACAGAAATAAGATAGACAGACATATAGATACCAAACCAGGATATAATTGCAGAGCACTCCTGGGTCTTGTGCAAAAAATAGATTTATTAATCCAGTGTTACAGACAGCAACGTTTTGGTCTTCTATTAGGACCTTTATCAAGCTATAAGTCTGCAAACTCACTACACACACTTCTAAAACCTTAACCCCCTAGAACATGACATCAGATTCATTAATTAGTTCATTAATTGGTATTAAAGTGCAAAGTGCTACATACATAAAATTCCTTAAAACAGTGAACATTATTTAAGAGGTAATTACCATATTGTAGGTATGAATCATAAAAAGTGAAGATTTTAGTGCTATGATATAGTGACATATACTATTTAAAATTGGATATATCATGAAATTACTATAGTTAACTGGACACTATCTCCCAATGGAACATATAAATAGGATAAGTTATCAATAAAATCTAAAATGTTTGAAGTATCAAAGATATCAAAAATCTCAACAATAGCAGTACATATTTATCTCTCGTCTAAAAAGCATTTAATGGCCAATGTCTATTTAAACCATGGGGTTTCAGGGTATTAAGTATTTTGATCCAAAATACCTCCCGTTGCAGGAGGAGTTTGGATCTGTCACCCCCTCCGTAGGGGATCAATGGCAATAAAATTGATATTTTGTGGCCCTTCTCTAAAAAATGTTTGGCCACTGGATTGCAAGATCTGCCATCTCTATATACTACATTGATATCAGACATATGGCCATCCATCCTGATATTCAGCACAAGATCTGTCTTACCCACATAAGCTAATTGGCAGGGGCAAGTTAATAAATAAATGACAAAAGTAGTTGTACATGAAATAAAATGCCTAATCTGATATATTGTATCATTCTGTGGATGTTTAAACTTTGTACTGGGCAGCATATTTTTACATGTCACACAATTACCACATTTAAACTAGCCAATAGGTTTCTTAGGCAACCAGGATGTATCTTTTTTGTAGCAGGTTACTGGATCAGTCTTGACCAAAAGGTCCTTTAAATTCCGAGGGCGTCTAAACCCTATTGTTGGATATTGAGGTAGTTTTTGTCGTAAGGTCTCCTCCGATCTAAGAATAATCCAATTTTTCTTGAGGCTCTGACGTATAGCTGTCCCCATGTTGGAGTATGCTGTTGTACATACCAAGTGTTTGTTAGATTTGTGCAAATCAATCTTGTCATCATGTAGCAGAAACTCTTTCTTTGGCTTTAACTAAAGCTTGATGTAGTAGTCCAGGCGGATATCCCCGTTGGAGAAAACGTAATTTAATGAGTATGTCCAGAAACTCGATTTCTGTGTTACTGACCTTAAAGGTAAATCTTATAGGACTGTCCGATCCATTCAGGTTATCAATCATTTGAAGGAGCGATTCCTTTGTACCCTTCCACACCAGGAATGTGTCATCAATGAATCTACAATAGAATAACAAATGATTCAAATATTGATGTAATATATGTTCTCTCTCGTATTGAAACAAACAAATTGGCATAGGCCGGCGCCATGGCCACTCCCATCACCGTTCCTGTCCTTTGCATAAAATAGGAATCCTCGAATTTGAAGAAATTACATTTTAACGTCAATCCTAATAAGGTTAGAAAAAAATCCTGATAAGCCTCCATTCCACTTTCACTCTCCTTTAGTAGCTTTTGGACTGTGGGATATTCGTGTATAAACTTGCAATGTCTAATGGTGCCAACCATATCTCCTAATTTTCAGGTATAACCAAATCATTAATCATTTGTAAAAAGTGAGTGGAATCCTTAACACATGTTTCCACTTTCTGCACAATAGGTTGTAATACTGTGTCTAAGTATTTTCCTATAGGTTCCAATACACCACCCCTTAAAGAAATTATTGGTCATCCTGGAGGGGCCGTTTGGGACTTGTGTACCTTGGGTAAGGTGTATAATATAGGGCATCTACATAGGATGCATTTGTACAAGGAACTGGCCCAATTCATTTGTGATAATGTTAGATGTTATAGCTCTGTTCACCACCACATCAGTTTGTTTACATATATCTTCGATGGATTAGATTTCAATTTGTAATAGACTGCAGTGTCCTGTAATTGGGAATATATTTCCTTTTGATAGTATACATAATCCATCACCACTATTCCCCCTCCCATGTCCGCAGGTCTAATCACAATACTTTTATCATCCTGTAGTGCCTTAATAGCCTGCCATTCCCTTTTAGAAGTATTATTTTTAATGGGCTTACCTTGTTCTTGTACTTGTAGTTCACGTACTTCAGCTTGTACTGTTTGATAAAAACTTTTTATGGCCAGATTGTTGGTCACAGGGTGAAAAGTACTTTTTAGTTTGCATGAATCGGATGATTTCTGAGCAAAATCAGACATATACAGACTATACAGACATATAGATAGATGGACTGAGACAGATGGATAGACAAACAGATAGAGATAGATAGATAGAGAGACAGAGACAGACAGAAATAGACAGAAATAGATAGGTAGAATCAGATAAACAGAGACAGATAGGCAGATAGACAGGCAGATAGATAGACAGATAGATAGACAGGAGACCAAATCATTAATCAGCTTATTATATTTGGGGATATATTAATAAATGTTTAGTCATGTTTAGGGACATCCTAGTAAGAGGTCACTGGAGGGACACAAATTATCATACCTAGTTTGAATGACAGGTCTTTTCCTGTACATGCTGTTATTTAAAATGAAGATTTCTGAGAACCTACAGCTCAAATTTCAAATCAGAAAAAAGTGTTGGAGTAGTCGGCCATTGCACAATCTAAAGCATTGTTTTTGAAAATTCTATTTTTGGAAGTATAGATACCCTTTAACTATTTTTTATATTTTACAGATCAGTTAAGGGGCTACTGACCAATCACTCGATGACAGAGTCTCATTCCCATATTTCTATCGGACGGTACAAAGTGATAAATCCAATCTTTATTATATTATACAGATCAGTTACGGGGCTACTGACCCTTCTCTCAGTGATAGAGACACATTCCCATATTTCTATCGGACAGTACAAAGTGATGAATCCAATCTTTATTATATTATACAGATCAGCTATGGAGCTACTGACCCTTCTCTCAGTGATAGAGACACATTCCCATATTTCTATCGGACAGTACAAAGGTGAAGCCAATCTTTAGTTATTATACGATCAGATATGGAGTACGACCCTTCTCTCAGTGATAGAGACACATTCCCATATTTCTATCGGACAGTACAAAGTGATAAATCCAATCTTTATTATATTATACAGATCAGTTACGGGGCTACTGACCCTTCTCTCAGTGATAGAGACACATTCCCATATTTCTATCGGACAGTACAAAGTGATGAATCCAATCTTTATTATATTATACAGATCAGTTATGGAGCTACTGACCCTTCTCTCAGTGATAGAGACACATTCCCATATTTCTATCGGACAGTACAAAGTGATAAATCCAATCTTTATTATATTATACAGATCAGTTATGGAGCTACTGACCCTTCTCTCAGTGATAGAGACACATTCCCATATTTCTATCGGACAGTACAAAGTGATGAATCCAATCTTTATTATATTATACAGATCAGTTATGGAGCTACTGACCCTTCTCTCAGTGATAGAGACACATTCCCATATTTCTATCGGACAGTACAAAGTGATAAATCCAATCTTTTTATATTATACAGATCAGTATGAGCTACGACCTTCTCTGTGATAGAGACACATTCCCATATTTCTATCAGACAGTACAAAGTGATAACTCCAATCTTTATTATATTATACGATCAGTTATGGATACATCGTACCCTCTCTCAGTGATAGAGACACATTCCCATATCTATCGGTACGGTACAAAGTGATAAATCCAATCTTTTATATATTATACAGATCAGTTATGGAGCTACTGACCCTTCTCTCAGTGATAGAGACACATTCCCATATTTCTATCGGACGTACAAGTGATAAATCCAATCTTTATTATATTATACAGATCATTTATGGAGCTACTGACCCTTCTCTCAGTGATAGAGACACATTCCCATATTTCTATAGACAGTACAAAGTGATAAATCCAATCTTTATTATATATACAGATCAGCTATGGGGCTACTGACCCTTCGCTCAGTTATAGAGACACATTCCCCTATTTCTATTCTATCGACAGTACAAAGTGATAAATCCAATCTTTATTATATTATACAGATCAGTTATGGAGCTACTGACCCTTCTCTCAGTGATAGAGACACATTCCCATATTTCTATAGGACAGTACAAAGTGATAAATCCAATCTTTATTATATTATACAGATCAGCTATGGAGCTACTGACCCTTCTCTCAGTGATAGAGACACATTCCCATATTTCTATTAGACAGTACAAAGTGATAAATCCAATCTTTATTATATTATACAGATCAGCTATGTGAAGCTCACTGACCCTCTCTCATGAAGTGAATAGAGACACATTCCCATTTCTATCGGACAGTACAAAGTGATAAATCCAATCTTTTTATATTATACGAGATCCTATGGAGCTAATGACCCTTCTCTCAGCTGATAGAGACACATTCACTTTTCTATTAGACAGTACAAAGTGATAAATCCAATCTTATTATTATAAGATACAGTTATGCAGAGCTACTGACCCTTCTCTCAGTGATAGAGACACTTCCCATTTCTACTGACGGACAACAGTGATAAATCCAATCTTTATAACTTATACAGATCTTTGGGAGACTGACCCTTCTCTCAGTGATAGAGACACATTCCCATATTTTCTATAGGACAGTACAAAGTGATAAATCCAATCTTTATTAATATACAGACAGCTATGGAGCTAAGACCCTTCTGCTCAGTGATAGAGAAACATTCCCATATTTCGTATCGACAGTAACAAGTATGATAAATCCAATCTTTATTATATTATACAGATCAGTATAGGATACTGACCCTTCTCGCAGTGATAGAGAACAATTCCAATATTTTTATCGACAGTACCAAAGTAATAAATCCAATCTTTATTATATTATACAGATCAGTTATGGAGATACTGACCCTCGTCTCCAGTGACTAGAGACACATCCCATATTTTTATACAGTACAAAGTGATAAAATCCAATCTTTTTATATATACGAGATCACACTGGAGGACTGACCCTTTCTCACGTGATAGAGACACTTCCCATATTCTATCAGACAGTACAAAGTGATAAATCCAATCTTTATTATTATTACAGATCAGTTATGGAGTACTGACCCCTTCTCTCAGTCGATAGAGACACTTCCCTATTTCTTCATCGGACAGTACAAAGTGTATAATCCAATCTTTATTATATTATACAGATCAGTTATGGAGCTACTGACCTTCTCTCAGTGATTAGAGACACATTCCCAATTTCTATCGGACGGTACAAAGTGATAAATCCAATCTATTGGCTTACCATTAAGAAATTATGTGAAAATAATGGTTGACCTGGGTGGGTAATCATGAAAACTGAATCGATGATAAGTGGAGAGGAGGAGAAAGTTAGACGTTAAACCAAAAACTTACTTCGAGGAATGGAATTTGTGTGGAGGTCTATGTAAACGTAAATGTTCAATGAAGGCAGAAAAGAAGATTAACGCAGAAGAAAAACTTGTAGGAAATGTATCAACATCTTCATATAATATAGTTTGGGGAAAAATATATTACTATACACTCATGTTACTTATGTATTATCCGCAAACAACTTATTCTTTGGCACCACTCAAAAGACATTTATCTTTTCATCTGCCTGGGGAGATAATAAAAAATTTGTTGAAAATACATTAAAGGTTTATTCCGAATCCATTTCCCTTCAAACCAGATATCCATATCATCTGGATACTGCAGAATATAAAGCATTTTTACAACATTTTACTCTATTTAATGATCCATACGACAATGATACAAGACATGTGGATATTTTATAAGTACTGTAAGACATTAGATGAATCCAAGAACCTATATAATGATCAAAGCAAAAAGTCTATAAAATTAAAAAATTGTACTGGGAAAGGCCAACTGTATTTTATTGATATTACCCATACTCCCCGTGTGCACCTTGCAGTCCAGTTGATGTCTGAAGCAATTCACACGATGCATGTCTCACTGGGGAAATTCTCCCAAAAGCAGAAAGTGTATAACTACCAGTACAAGGTAACTGTTACTGATTATATTAAATAACTTCCAATATACATATGACTTTCTATGGTAAACCCTAACATATATGGTATTATAAGTAATAGATTCTGTAACTGACCCCAGTATTCACTGTCTCTATGTACAGAGTATTTTCTATACAGATGTCTATACACCGATATGGAATCCCTGATAAGTAATAGATTCTGTAACTGACCCAGTATTCACTGTCTCTATGTACAGAGTATTTTCTATACAGATGTTCTATACCAACCCAATATGGATCCATGATAAGAATAGATTCTGTAACTGACCTCAGTATTCACCTCTCTATGTACAGAGTATTTTTTATACAGAGGTCATACACCAATATGGAATCCCTGATAAAGTAATAGATCTGGATGAACCAGTATTCACTGTCTCTATGTACGAGTATTTTCTATACAGAGGTTATTACACCAATATGGAGCCTGAGAAGTAATAGATTCTTAACTGACTCAGTATTCACGTCTCTCTGTACAGAGTATTTTTTATACAGATGTCCATACACCAATATGGATCCCTGATAAGTAATAGATTCGTAACTGACCCAGTATCACTGTCTCTATGTACAGAGTATTTTCTTACAGATGTCTTACCACACCGAGTATTGGAATCCGATAAGTAAATAGATTCTGTAACTGACCTCCGTAGTCCACTGTCTCTATGTACCAGAGTATTTTCTATACAGATGTTACACACCGATATGGAATCCCTGATACGTAATAGATTCTGTAACTGACCACAGTTATTCACTGTCCGATGTACAGAGTATTTCTATACAGATGTCTATAACCAATTTATGGAATCCTGAGAAGTAATAGATTTTGTAAAGACCCCAGTATTCACTGTCTCTATGACAGCGATTTCTATACAGATGCTATTAAACGATATGGAATCCATGATAGTAATAGATTCTGTAACTTGACCCCAGTATTCACTGTCTCTTGTACAGAGTATTTTCTATACAGATGTCTATACACCGATTATGGAATCCTGATAAGTAATAGTCTCGAACGACCCCAGTATTCACTGTTCTAGTACAGAGTATTTTCTATACAGATGTCTACACACCGATATGGAGCCCTGATAAGTAATAGATTCTGTAACTGACCCAGATTAACTGTCTCTATGTACAGAGTAATTTTCTATACAGATTGTCTTACACACTGATATATGGAAGCCATGATAAGTAATAGATTCTGTTGTAACTGACCCACAGTATTCACGTCTCTATGTACAGAGTCTTTTTATATACAGATGTCATACACCTATATGGCACACTGATACAGTACTAGATTTTGTATGACCCCAGTATCACTGTCTCGAGTACAGAGTATTTTCTATCAAGATGTCTTCACACCGATATGGACTCCTGATAAGATCGATTCTGTACCCGGACTCCCGTATTCACTGTCTCTTATGTACAGAGTATTGTCTCTACAGCGCTATACACGATATGGAATCCCTGTAAGTAATAGATTCTTTAAATGACACCAGTATTCAGGTCTATATGTACAGAGTATGTTCTATACAGATGTCTATACACCAATATGGAATCCCCCTGATGAATAATAGATTTTGTAACTGACCCCCAGTTATCACCGTCTATGTAACAGAGTATATTTTCTACAGATAATCTATTACAACCAATATGGAATCCCTGATAGTAATAGATTCGGTGTAACTTGACCCCCAGTATTCAAGGTCTTTATGTACGAGTATTTTCTATAAAGATGTCTATACACAAATGGAATCCCTGATCTGATAAGTAATAGATTTGAACTGAACCCAGTATTCACGTTCTATGTACAGAGGATTTTTTATACAGATATCTATACACCAATATGGAATCCCTGATAAGTAATAGATTCTGTAACGGACGCCAGTATTCACTTGTCTCTATGTAAAGAGTATTCTTTCTATACAATGGGTATATACAACAATATGGGAAAAACAAAGAAAAAAAAAATCCATGATATCGTAATAGATTTGTAACTGACCCCAGTATTCACCGTTCTATGTACAGAGATATTTTTTATACAGAATCTATACACCAATAGGAACCCGTGATAAGTAATGATTGAACGACCCCAGTATTCAACTGTCTCTCTGTATACAGAGTATTTTCTATTACAGATGTCTATACCCCCATATGGAATCCCTGATAAGAATAGATTCTGTAAACTGACCAATATTCACTGTCGCTATGTACAGATATTTATATACAGAGGTCATACACCCAATATGGAATCTACTGATAAGTAATAGATCTTAACTGGACCCAGTATTCACTTGTTCTCTCGGTACAGAGTATTATCTATACAGATGTTCTTACACCGATATGGGGACTCCCGAACGTAATTATTCTGTAATGACCCCAGTATTCACTGTCTCTATGTACAGAGAGTTTAATAAACGATGTCTATACACCAAGTGGAATCCCTGATAAGTAATAGATTCTAACTGACTCCAGTATTCACGTCTCTAGTACAGAGTATTTTCTATACAGAGTCTATACCCAATATGGAATCCTGAAAGTTAATAGATTCGTAACTGACACCCATATTCACTGTCTCTATGTACAGAGTATCTATACAGATGTCTATACACCAAATATGGAATCCCTGATAAGTAATAAGATTCTGGTAACTGACCCAGTATGCACTGTCTCTAGGTACAGAGTGAGTATTATAATAACAGATGCCTATACCGAATTGGAATCCCTTATATAAGTAATAGATTCGGTAACGACCCCAGTATTCACTGTCTCTATTGTACAGAGTATTTTTATACAAGATGTCTAATACACCCAATATGAATCCCTGATAAGTAATAGATTCTGTAACGGAACCCAGATTCACTGTCTCTAGGTACAGAGTATTTTCTATACAGATGTTGATACACCAATATGGAATCCCTGATAAGTAATAGATCTTAACTGACCCCACTTATTCACTGGTCTTCTACATGTACAGAGTATTTTTTATACAGATTTCTATCTACCGATGGGAATTCTGATAAGAAATAGATTCTGTATATGACCCCAGTATTACTGTCTCATTGGACAGAGTATTTCCTATAAGATGTCTATACACAAATATGGAATCCTGTAAGTAATAGATTCTGTAACTGACCCCCCAGTATCAATTCTCTCTGTACAGAGTATGTTTCTAATTACGAATGTCTATACACCATATGGAATCCCGCTAAGTAATAGATTCTGTGAACTGACCCCAGTATTCATCTTCTCTATGTACAGAGTATTTCTATACAGATGACCTATACACCAATATGGAATCCCTGATAAGTAATAGATTTTGGAACTGTATATAGAGACGTGAATACTGGGGTCGTAAAGAACTATGAATTATTAGGGATTCCATATTGGTGTAAAGTCATCTGTATAGGAAATACTCTGTACATAGAGACAGTGAATACTGGGTCAGAGTATTTTCTATACACCAATATGAAATCCCTGATAAGTAAATAGATTCTGTAATTGACCCCAGTATTCACTGTCTCTTTGTACAGAGTAGTTGTTGTCTATACAGATGTGCTATACACCAATATGGAATACCTGAAAGTAATAGCTTCTGTAACGACCCCAGTATTCACTGTCTTCTATTACAGAGTATTTCTAACAGATGGCTAATACACACAATATTGAATCCCTGATAAGATATAGATTTTTGATCGAACCCAGTACTCAATGTCTCTTGTACAGGTAGTATTTTCATTACAGAGTCTATCACCAATAGGAACCCTGTAAGTAAATAGATTCTGTAATGACCCCAGTATTTACCATCTCTATGTGTACAGAGTCTTTTATATACAGATGTCTAGACACCAATATGGATCCCATGATAAGTAATAGATCTGTAAAATGACACAAGTATTCACTGTCTCTATGTACAGAGTATTTCTATACAGATGTCTATCCACAAATGGAATCCATTGATAAGTAATAGATTTCGTAAACTGACCACAGTATTCAATGTCTCATGTACAGAGTATTTTTTCTATACAGCATGTATATACACAATATGGATCCTGATGTAAGTAATAGATTCTGTAACGACCCCAGGTATTCACTGTCTCTCTGTACAGGAGATTATCTATTAACAGATGTCTATACACGATTGGAATCCTTGATAAGTTAATAGATTCTGTAAATGACTTAAGTATTCACCGTATCTAAGTACAGAGTATTCTATACAGATGTCTATACAACGAGATGGAAGCCCCTGATAGCAATAGATTCGGTATCGGACCCCAGTTATTCATGTCTCTATGTCCAGAGTATTAGTATTTCTATTACAGATGTCATACACAATATGGAATCCCTGATAAGTAAAGATTCGTAACTGACCCAGTATCACTGTCTCTATGTACAGGAGGTATTTTCTATACAGATGTCTATTACACTGGTATGGAATCCATGATAAGTAATAGATTCTGTAACTGACCAGAGTAGTATTCAACCGTCTCTAGGTACGAGTATTTTCTATACAGTGTCTATACACCATATGGAACTTCCCTGATAATAATAGATTCGTAACTGACCCCGTATTCACTGTCTCTATGTACAGAGTCTTTCTATACAGATGTCTACACACCGATATGGAATCCCTGATAAAGTAAGAGATTCTGTAACTGACCCCGTATTCACGTCTCTATGTACAGAGTATTTTCTATTCCAGATGTCTATACACCCAATATGAATCCCTGATAAGAAAGATTCTGTAACTGACCCAGTATTACTGTCTCTATTGAACAGCGTATTTTCTAGACAGATGTCTATACAACGATATGGAATCCCTGATAAGTAATAGATTCTGTAATTTGACCCCAGTATTCACCGGTCTCTGTGTAAGAGTATTTTCTATACAGATGTCTATACACCGATATGGAACCCTGATAAGTAATAGATCGGTAAACTGACCGAGTATCCCTGTCTCCTATGTACAGAGATTTTTCTATACAGATGTCTATACACCAATATGGAATCCCTGATAAGTAATAGATCTGTAACTGACCCCCAGTATTCACTGTTCTATGTGACAGGTATTTTCTAACAAGATGTCTATACACCAATATGGAATCCCTGATAAGTAATAGATTCGTAACGACCAGTATTTCACGTCTTAGGTACAGACAGAGTATTTCATACAGATGTCTATCACCGATATGAATTCCTGATAAGAATAGATCTGATAAACTGACCGGTATTAACTGTCTCTATGTAAGAGTAGTTCTATACAGCTATCTATACACCGATATGGAATCCCTGATAAGTAATGATTCTGTAACTGACCCCAGTATCACTGTTCTATGATGTAAAGAGGATTTTCTATAAGATGTCTATACACCAATATGGATGCCCTGATAAGTAGTATAGATTCTGTAATGACCCACAGTATTCACTGTCTCTATGTACGAGTATGTTTATCAAGATGCTCACCCACGATATGGAATCCCTAATAAGTAATAGATTCGGTACACTGACCCCAGTATTCCCTGTCTCTATGTACAGGTATTTTCTTATCAGATGTCTATACACAATATATGGAATCCCTGATAAGTAATAGATTCTGTAAATGAACCAGTATTCACTGTCATAGTTACAGAGTTTTTTCTATACAGATGTCTATACACCCAATATGGATCCTGATAAGTAATAGATTCGAACGCCCAGTATTCACCGTATCTTATGTACAGAGTAGTTTTTATACAGATGGTCGCTACACCAATCAGGAATCCTGATAGTAAAGATTCTGTAAATGACCCCAGTGTATCACGTAACAAATACACTGTAGTTAAAATAAAATACACTGTATATAAGTAAAAAACACTGTATGGAAAGTAAATACCATGTTTTGTAAAATAAATACACCTGTATGTAAAGTAAATCCCCTGTCTGTCCCCTCCCTCCCTGTCTGTCCCGTCCCTTCCCTTGCGTCCGTCCCTCCCCTGTCTGTCCGTCCTCCCCCCCGTCGCCGCCCCCCCCCTTTTTGTCCCCTAACCCCTGGCGTCCACGCCCTTCCCACTGTTGTCCATCCCTCCCTGTGTCTGTCCCGTCCCTACCTTGCCCGTCCACGTCCCCCTGTCCGCCCGTCCCCTCCCCTGTTGTCTCCGTCCCTCCCCCCTGTCTGTCCCCTACTCCCCCCTGTCTGTCCCCCTCCTCCCCCCTGTCTGTCCCGTCCCTCCCCTGTTTGTCCCCCCCTCCCACTTTGTCCCTCTCCCCTGTCTGTCCCTCCCCTGTCTGTCCCTCCCTCCCCTGTTGTCCCCTCCCTCCCGTCTGTCCCCTCCCTCCCCTGTTTGTCCACCTCCTCCCCTGCTCTGTCCCCTCCCTCCCCTGTCTGTCCCGTTCCCTCCCTGCCTGTCCCGTCCCTCCCCTGTCTGTCCCGTCCCTCCCCTGTCTTTACCGCACTCCCCTGCCTGTCCCGTTCACTCCCCCTGTCTGTCCCGTTACCTTCCTGCCTGTCCAGCCCTCCCCTGTCTGTACAGTCCCACCCCTGTCTGTCCCACTCCCTTCCATTGCTGTCCCGTCCCTCCCCTGTCTGACCGTCCCTCCCCGTCGTCCCTCCCTCCATTGCTGTCCCAGTTCCCTCCCCTGTCTTGTACCGTCATTTAACCCGTCTGTCCCCTCCCTCCCTGTTTTGTACCCTCCATCCACTGTCGTCCCGGCCCGCCACTGTCGTGTCCCTCCCTCCTTGCCTTTGTCCCGTCCCTCCCCTGTCTGTCCCGTCCCTCCCCGTTTGTCCCCCTCACCTCCCCCTGTCTGTCTGTCCCCTCCCTCCCGGTGTCCCCCCCCCCCCCCCCCCCACCCTTCCTCCCCTGTCTGTCCCGTCCATTACCCTGCCTGCTTTTCGTCCCTCCCCTGTCTGGCCCCGTACTCCCCTTGTCTGTCCCGTCCAGGCCTTCTCTTCTGGCCGGCTTAGGCCCCTCACCCTCCCCCCTCTCTTCCCCTTCTCCCTTTCCGTCCCCTCCCTCCCCCCTGTCTGTTCCCGTTCACCCCCTGTTTGTCCCCTCCCTCCCCTGTTTGTCCACTCCTCCCCCCCCCTGTTTGTGTCGTTGTCTGTCCACTCCCCTTGTCTGTCCCCTCCCTCCCCCTGTTGTACCCTCCCTCCCCGTCTGTTCCCCTCCCTCCCCTGTTGTCCCCTCCCTCCCGTTCTGCCCCCTCCTACCTGTCTGTCCCGTCCCTCCCTGCCTGTTCCCCGTCCTCCCTGTCTTTCCCTCCCTCCCTGTCTGTCCGTCCCCCCCTGCCCCTGTCCCGTCCCTCCCCTGTCTGTACCGGCACTCCCTGCCTGTCCCGTCCTCCCCGTCTGTCCCGTCCCTCCCCTGTCGTCCCCTCCCTCCCTTGCCTGTCCCGCCCTCCCCCTGTCTGTCCCGTCCCTCCCCTTCGTCCCCCCACTTAGCCGGTCTCCGCATGCTTCACACCCCTCACTCCCCTGTCATAGTACCGGCCGTTCTCGGACCCTGCATCTGCTATCCTCCCATTCTTAGATTCAGTCCCCGTGTTGTTGTACCCTCCTTCCCTGTCTGTCCCGTCCCTCCCCTGTGTCCCGCCCTCCACTGTCTGTCCCGTCCCCACCGGCCCCTGTACGTGTCCACGCATCCACTTCCCACTGTGGTAGTCCTTCCTCCCCTGAGGGTCCACCGATATCCCTCCATCCTGTATTATCGGTCGTCTCCCACACCTACAACCCTGTCCTGCCCTATGTACTCAGTCTTTCTCTGCGTTAGTGCCTTCCCCTGGCTGTCCGGTGACCTCCCCTTTCTGTCCCGTCACGGCTTAGCTCCTGGCACTATGTTGGATGCACGTAGCACCACACCACTCCCACCACCTCTCTATACGCACCTTATCTTAGGTCCGCTATTCACCGATGACCCCCTGATGTGCATAACAACGGCCCACATTTTGTGAACAACACCCACTTGGGCAACCCCACCAGCAGGGTGTCGTCTCATTGATTCAAAACTTATACCTTCTTACCGTGCACCATTTCCAATATGACACATATATAAGCAGGCGTGCACAACATACCAAACACAAACGCGCAACCAAGGGAGCACACACAATAGCAACCGATTACAGCGTTCACACTCCCCTGATCTTTGTGCCAGACCACCATATATGACTCTGAACATGCACTATATAATAGTCATAGAGGCCTGCCCCCCTTTTTCTGCCAGCCTTGCGTTTGCTCATCAGCCGCAACACACCGGCTCATGAGGACTTCTTTACCACCTCCGATCACCAAGTCACTGAGCACAAAGACCTAATCCAACTGTAACCAAAAATGGTCGCACACTTTCTCACCTATCGACTCGTCAGTCGACTCTATGGACCACCACACCCACAGCAGGAGGATGACGATAACCAACCTTCAGCTCTCCTGCCCGCCAATACTTTCCACGCCAAAATGGGGACTGTCTCTGGCAAGTCGATTTTAATAGATCTACCCAACTCCGTCATGTACGCCATCCTTCCATACCAAGTGTCCGAAAAGGCGTTCTAGTCCGCATGTTCTACAACAAAGAAATCTTGTGTTCATCATTCAAGTAATTTCCCAATGCTCTATTGATTTGAACGCGCGACCCTGTCCAATGCTTTCCATACCCGCCCACATCTCCAAAATTTTCTTTTGGACTGCTAATCGAGACATATCACCAAACCTCCGGAAAGGACGCCATGAGGCTAAGTATCAGTCAAATGCATTTTATATCTTTTAGCAGCGTTTCATGGAATGATCCGACATCACTCCGCGCTAGAAGAGACACACAGAATTCCAGGTGGACAAATGCACCCCCACCGCATACTCCTTAACGGACTGTTCAAGAAACTGATTCCATAACGCCAGCCTTCTGACAAACCCAACCATCTACCATTTACTTCCTCCGTCAAAGCCAGTTGCCTGCCTCTGCGAACTGACTGCCCTTTGGCCAACAATAGAGTAGGAATGGCATAGATCCAAATACACCGTGGGTCTGAAAAAGAAGTAGTAAAGTGTAGTAACGACTTAGTACCTTTATCCCCACTGTCAAACCTTTCTGCTCGCCCCGGACACACGTACAAGGTAAGCGCGGTTAGACTCCCATCTACCTATTCCTCTTAATCGAGTTTATCCGTGACCCCTCGAGACAGCTTCCGTTGCCGCCCTACGGGATCGAATGACAACCATAGTATTTCCACCCTTGCCCCTACGGCCGTT
Organism: Hymenochirus boettgeri; assembly: GCA_019447015.1. Lineage (NCBI taxonomy): Eukaryota > Metazoa > Chordata > Amphibia > Anura > Pipidae > Hymenochirus > Hymenochirus boettgeri. The sequence goes on from JAACNH010000117.1 coordinate 104,541, forward strand.
TATAACACTTGCGGAAAACTGCCCTGAATTGGAAAGTTGACAGAAAGGAACCATCCTTGTGAATCAGTAAGGGGCCTGGCAAGAGCCGACCTGACGCTAGGAACTGCGATTGTGTGCATCGAATTGGGGCAGGTCGTATTCCCTTACCCAAGAGGACAAGGAGATAAGGGGTGCCTCTCCCCCTCGACCATTGTCTCTAGATCGACGAAATTTATATTTGAAGGCCCGTTCTCTCGCTCATGTCCCTCCCGCGGAGTATTCCCGCTACCTTAGCCTTACTGTGATTCCTAAGCTCAATCGCCTAATCCTCAACCAGGCCCAAAATTTGCCAAGAGAGGAAGGCCAACAATGAAACCAACACACACCTCAAAAAGCGAGAACTGCAAATTCGCAGTATCGAGAACACCCCGATTATTGAATTTCAACACACTAATGAGATAAACGGGCCTATTTACCAGACAAGCCTCTCCTTCTGTACCCTTTAGCGCTGTGACGTACTGGTAGCTATCACCTTTGTTACGTTCCTCCTGTGGTGGAATTCCTAAAACATAGATAAACAGCGAGATTCTGCTATTGTCGAAAAGTAGCTATAGAAACCCCTTCAGGTACATGTCTTGTTAATCCAGGCTAACAGAGAGATCGCAGTTCTCAGGACGGACACCGCCACTCAGAGATTCTCCTTCGTAAATTTCCTCATGACTTTCCATGCTTTTTCGGCCAAGAGGAGTAAGGCGTGCACCACGTATTTCTCGACCAGCTGTCTGCAAACTGGGCATTCCCCCAGATGCTCCATAACAGAACTCGGACACGGAAACTCCACCCGTTCTGCCGTAGGGTACACAGCAAAACCGGTCCCACTGGGAAGCGAGAAAGGGAATCGGCAATACGTTCTCTACACATGTTTTGCTTCTGAACCAAGGTTAAGTTTTATTAAAACATTTCAGCACTTAAATGCCTTAGCAGGCCTGAGCACTGGAGCGGAGGAAGCCGTGAGATGTGATGCGTGTTTACCACCTCGGGGGTTATCAGAATAGAAGCCACTAGTGATTGTGCGCCCGCCTCTCTCCCACTACTCTAACCACTATAAATATGGACAACAATTTTTAAGTTCTGCGTGAGGCCAATGTGTGCCAATGTCCAGGCCAGCCTTCCGCGCTCCAGAGGACCGTCCAAGTATGATCCGTACCCCCGTACCCGCACCGCGTCGGTTAAATTAACTAGGATGGCGCTGTTGATTCTTTTTGTGTACTTGCCCCACAACAAGACTTCCTTTTCAGTCAACTGCGACCAGAAATTCTGCCAGACTGCTAGATCTTCTTTCACTTCCCTGCGCAGACCTACAAAGCGGTGTGAGCTTTGCACCCGGCTGTTGCTTGAAGACAGAGGTCCTACAAAAAAACCCTAACCCCTGGGCAAGAATCTGCAGAAAAGTAAGCTTTCCAGAGAGATTGGATCTGCCGCAATTCCATTTTTGCAACCCCTAGCCCTGACCTATGAGCTCCAAAAGGTTCACTTGTAGCAGCTTGTCACCCGGGAGCCTTACACTCGAATCATCTCTAAACCCAAGAAACGTCATGGTTCTATATGGGCCCTTTGTTTTGTCGGCCGCCAGAGGCACCCCCAAACTCATGACACAATCCGCTGAATCACATAGCAATAGTGGTGCGCATTGATCAGGTCGCCGTGGGCAAAAGGATAATGGCCCAAGTAGTATAGAACAGTGTTAAACCTGGACTGAACCGCACCACCCATTCCAGGAAGGTAATAAGAATAGCTCAAAGTAGTAGCATTTGAAATGGAGCATTCCCATGGGTAGGATTGTCAACTAACTTTCCTTCCATCACAACCTAAACAGATGAAAGTGCAATTCGGATGACGGGGAGCGGACGGAAGGCAGGACTCGAGATCAGTCTGTGCCAGTAGGCACCTGGCCCACGTCCCGTAGTTAGCAATCGCTTCATCGAATGAAAGCAGAGCTTATGCTGCACTGTCCTGGTCATCCGCATAACTGATGAACTTTGGGGTGGGATAGGTGGTGTATGAAATCGGAACTTCCCAGGCTCCTTTTTGGATACCACCCCTTAAGGGGGAACGGAAATCTCCAAACTTCCATGGGTAGCCTGTCAATGGTCGTCCCGCAATATCGCCTAATTCCATTCCTTTGACAATTTCTTATATACAAGTTCCAAAGGCTTGCAAATGCGGATTTAGGTTTCTACAATAGATGATATTCGGCCGGCTGACTGTGCTAAAGGGAATATGGAAAACCCTCTGAAAACCCCTCTCTAGAATGCTCTGTGTGCCTATAAATTCTAAGAATAGTGGCATCGGGGGGATCGATCACTCTGCGTGGTCTCTTTTGGCGAAAAGGCTTGCTTGGTGGAGAATACTTTTGGACGTAAGTGTCTTGAAGATCTCGCGGGGAGGAGTTCCCCACAATCGTAGAACATTCGTGCGCCTTTGACCCGGCCGTGCCCCTGTATTTTTGCCGACGTCGACAAACGCCCCTGTGTTTGGAATTATGCACACACTCCGCCATCAAGGTCGTGCTCTACTGCACGACTGATGGGTCGTGATGCCCACGACGGGGTCCGGTTGGACGGCTACCGCGCGTGAATGTGTGCACACCGACCCGTCACGTGCAAATCCTGGAAAGTGGGACTGGCTAGGCTGCTGGGGCAAATATAGTTTAACCCACGTCCAAACGTCCCGATGATCCCAACCTTATGGACAAACACGCACTGCCTTACCTATTGTCACGCACCTGACTGTCCTAGCTGTCACAGATTCCCTTGCCCGATTCCCAGTAACACCCTTAGTGTTCATGAGCCAATGACTATGATGTCGCTGCCGACACGTGTGTCTAAAAGATTCTGTCCACTCACTCAGTGCACCGAACAATGCCAACTCGTAGATGGAATCCCTGATAAGTAATAGATTCTGTAACTGACCCCAGTATTCACTGTCTTTATGTACAGAGTATTTTCTATACAGATGTCTATACACCAATATGGAATATGGAATCCCTGATAAGTAATAGATTCTGTAACTGACCCCAGTATTTACCATCTCTATGTACAGAGTATTTTCTATACAGATGTCTATACACCAATATGGAATCCCTGATAAGTAATAGATTCTGTAACTGACCCCAGAATTCACTGTCTCTATGTACAGAGTATTTTCTATACAGATGTCTATACACCAATATGGAATCCCTGATAAGTAATAGATTCTGTAACTGACCCCAGTATTCACTGTCTCTATGTACAGAGTATTTTCTATACAGATGTCTATACACCAATATGGAATCCCTGATAAGTAATAGATTATGTAACTGACCCCAGTATTCACCATCTCTATGTACAGATAAAGGTCCTATACAGTGAGAACAGACGGTAAAGGACCCATACTGCGTGAACGGACGGTAATGGTCCCATACAGTGAGAACAGATGGTAAAGGTCCCATACAGTGAGAACAGACGGTAAAGGTCCCATACAATTGGTACATCCGAAAGACCCAATACCGAAACACAAGAAAAGCGACATTCATATTGCGATGCAGTGCAGTGAAGAATGCTCTGATTGTATGTGGGGGAGACAAACAACAACTGCATCACCGTATGGCCCAGCACAGAGAGCCAATTCCTCGGGTCAGGACTCAACCGTTTACCTGCATCTTAAGGATAAAGGACATACCTTTGAAGATTGTAATGTTAACATATTGGCAAGGAACGTGACTGGTCAAGAGAGGTGTTAAGGAGGCCATTTATGTGAAAATAAGAAACCAAGCCTAAATAGAGGTGGGGGGTTCGACACCCATCTGTCTGCCATGTACATGCTGTTTTGACACCTTACTCTGGGCGTTCCTATAACACCTCTTAGCCACTATCTAATCACGCCCTTAACACCTGGCTGTGTGATATGCTAATTGGGATTTTCCAGGATACATAAGTGCCACAGATTCTTGTACAAGTCATTCTGAACTGAGAAAAGCCAGTCGGATGACTAGCGAAACGTCTTCCAGAAACTAAACTTCAAGTCCGGTTGATCTAATTGAATACAACAGATAAACTTTCCAGATTCTTCAATCTAAACACCTCTCTAACTCAAAAATACCTCCAAAATGACATATTTTCAGAATTAACACACCTTGAGCTAAGCAATGGTGCCATTCTTCGTTCATCATAAATGGTGTGGGCACAGATCTTCGTAGAATTGGCACTTTTAGTATATTTTCTGAAAAAATCCTGCCAAAAACCCAAGTAATAAAAAAAACATTACCAAATATCAATCTCCAAATGTCCCCATAATAAAAGGTATGCCACCAATGCGTGGGTGCACTCAAAGACAGGCCACCAACTTACTCAAGAAAAATATTAGTACTCTTTAATTTTAAACAGCCTACCCTTTTTCAAGGAACATCCCCAAAACTTGGATATAACCCCACAAACTATTATTTTTGGAATTACAGACCTTCATCTACATACTGGTGTTTGTGCTTTTATACATACATGAAGAATTCAGACACTGTAATCTTTTTAGGGATTTTGTGTAAAGTAAAATAAGATGATTTAAAGTTGAAATCCTACTAAACCCACTTGAGAAGTACAAAAACCCACTAAATGTCAATCCCCACATGTCCAGAATCAAACGGTATGCCATATGTGGTGGGTGCACACAGAGACGTGATCACCAACTAGCTCAAATGAGACGCATGCACAAGTGCATTACAAGAAACTGGTCTGTTATTTGAACAGCCTATTCCTTTTCATAGGTCAGTCTCGAAACGGTTTAAAAAAAAAACTGATCGCAGAGGTTTGGGTAGGCCTTCTTATCATCTGGGGCTCCCAACGGGGGAGTAGGGTCTCCAGGTAGAGTATAGTTGTGAATTAATATTGGTTCTCTGGGCCTGTTTTGGTAGCCAGTGCCACATTAGGAATTTAGGAGGTATGGGAAAGGTCATTAAATGTTGGATTGAAGTTGACCATTTGGAAGGGAACCGTGGTGTCTCCACTTCCTCTGGAGTAGAGAACATTAGATGTTATCACCCATTTGCATAACCTTCAGTAACTGGGAATGGTAGTGTACATCAAGGAAGATAATATTCTGTGTTAGACCGTTCTGCTCAATATGAGCTTGTTGTTTAGTCTGACAGTGTCATATTGAAGTGGCCTGACTTTGGGGGTCCCCGTTCTAGGATTAAAAGACCCAAGTGTAAAGAGTTAATGTAATTACAGTACTTGCTCTTTCAAAATGGTAAATATGGAGAAAGGGATCTCCCAAGGAGACTTATCGCACTATTTAAAAGGAAGAAACATATTTAACATATAAATCAATGATAAAACATATTACAACTTATTAAACATGAATAAAAACTCTCCCTAATTGCACCCCACACTTGGCAAATGTTAAAAATAGAAAAAATATCCACCTCCACCAAGGTCCAAACTAATCAAACAACTGCAGGTTCCGAATACTGAATGACCCAACCAACACTGCAGGTTTGCTATGAGTGGATGGGATCGGGAAATTCTGAGACCAATCAATGGGTGTCGGGAGGTAAGGACAGTATATTGCTCCATATTGAATTACCTTGCATGCTGAGGACATCAGGAACATGATTAGGTTTGAATACCGGGATACTCAAGCAGCTGAGACAGTCAGTGTTGGATCCCTTTCACCAGCTCTAAGCTGTAACAATGTCCCAAGTCTTATTTGTCCCGGAGACTATAGCACAATAAACCTACACCTGCACTTTCTGTTTGTAACCCGGGATACTCACTGAACATGGAGGTCCGTTTTACTGACCGCTCAAACTTTTATTCCATGAAACGGCAACTTTCCTGGTTAGGATCCATCAAATGCCTTACAGGAATGAAACCGTGTGGTAATGCTTTCTTGGTTTCCCTCCATTTCCAGCACAGACATGGACAGATACCTCAGCTTGTGGCGAGGTTTTTAATTGGAGTCCTCCATTCCAAACACCCGTAGTTAGTCCCTTAGTCAACGAGCATTTCTCCAGAAACTGGGTGGCCTTCGTCAGGAAGTAAGCAAATGTCCTCCCCCAGGTTTTAGATGATAAAGACACCTCCCTTCAGTTGCGATGGATACTCTGAGGTAGACCTGGTTGTCCAGGATCCTAACATTATGAAAAGACTATTGGTAAACATAACATCAGCGATATAGTTTTTGATCAGTACAGCATTTTGCCAATTCTGATAATTAGTCATACGCTCCTATTTGTGTGTTTTCTTCCTAGGTGCACACACTCCTTGTCATTCAATTTAAATCAATTTGTAACGTTATCATTCTACTACAAATGTACTTATAATGAATCCACATTGATCAGTAAAGACTCCCAAGACAAGCTTTTACTTATTAATAAGAAATAACAGATCCTTTACACCATTTCTTGCTAAACACAGCACAAACAGGTAAGTAGGCAATACATTTATTGAAACTCTTCATAAGAGGAAAGGCATCCAGGGGGAACTTATTAACATCAGAAATGACGCCGGAGCCTGTCTACAAGAAACTGCCAAAAGACATCATTAAGGCCTCTCGGACTTTTCGTATTAAACCGATGTATCCAATATGACTCCCTTTGGAGTAATTTCTTTACAAGATTTCCTCCTCTAATCCCCAAAGAGAACCTCTCTATTCCACTGATTTTAACATTCGGTAGTCTCCAGATGCACATCTCTATAGTGTTTCACTAGATTATTAGTGGATCTACATTACGTAATGTGCTAATATGCTCTTATATGTTCCTGTGCTTCAAAACTAATTTCCTCTTTGTCTGTCCTATGTAGGTTTTTATCACATTTAAATTTAATTCGATAAATCGGTTTTAAAGGATCTGATCACGACCTGTGTCCCTCATATTGTTTTTTTTTTTTATTAACATAAATTTTTATTGGTTTCTTTAAAATCATTTTTATACATACAGCAGCATGTAATTGTACATATTTGTAACAACTTTTACATTTCAGGATTGGTTAACAATTGTCATTATGGTAAAAACAAGAATACAGTAAAAATACATAATTTGGGATATAGTGGTTCCCCGTGGACAGGTTGGAGATCATTCCAGGGAGAACGGGAAAAAAAGGAGAAAGAAGAGAAGAGATTTTTATTTAGAATTTAGTAATGATTACTAGTAGCATAGTACTTAGATTTTAAAGTAAATGACCTGTGGTACGTACCATATCTCCCAAATTTTGTAGAAGAATTGTGAAATTTGCTCTGAGAGTCATGGATAAATAAAAGCAATTAGTCAATAAGTTGGCCAAATTATTTTAATTATTTTAAGCAAATTGCTTTTATTTATCCAGGGTTTAGCAGACTGTTTGTAGTAGAAACCTTATGGAGGTATAATCACCAGAACAGAACGAGGATCGCACTCACTGAACAAATTTTTAATTTTTAAAATTTTTTTTTAATTTTTTATTGTGACATAGGCACGTGCACAACGTTTCGGGGTCTCCCCTTCCTCAGGTGCATAACCACACAAACAGTGTACTGGTTTAAATAGTGAAATAACTGCCCCTTCCTTATGGGTGGGACTAACAGTGTGCTGTGTTGGAAGATCTCATTAGTTTATACATTTGAAAGAATGCTAACAATTTAACAAAGTGCTACTGTGTATTAAAGGGCAAACGTTTTTCTATACATCCAATGGAATCCAACCACTTGTCAAAAAGCTACTATATATTAAAGTGCATACATTATTGTTATACATTCAAATACTAAAAGTGCACTGTTGTTACTCTATATAAAAAACATCATTTGGTGACTTATTAAATGGCATAAAAATAACATGTTTTTGTGGCATTAAAATATTAAAGTGCTTCTACCTTATAGGAACTGTGCCTCAATATTTCTTTTGCTGGTTGAAAGTGATAAAGTGCTACTTTTAAAACAATATTTCTAATCCATATAAGGTTGGTTGTTCCATTTACTATGTGTCAATTCTTGTTCCCTTTGTTTCTTTTATAGTGAAACATGATACATCTGTAGATCTAGGATAAGAAAAACCAAAACGAAGGGAGGTTTGAACTTTATATAGAATTGTACAAGCTTACTTTATATATACTATGCTGCTTTGTCTATAACTGTACTGCTTACTTTATACTATGCTGCATTTGTCTATAACGTACTGCTTCTTTATAATACTATGCTGCTTTTGTATAACTGTACTGCTTACTTTATATATACTATGCTGCTTTTGTCATAACTGTACTGCTTACTTTTATATAATATGCTGCTTTGTCATCACTGTATGCTTACTTTATATATACTATGCTGCTTTTGTCTATAACTGTACTGTTACTTTATATATACTATGCTGCATTGTGTCTATAACTGTGCTGACTTTTTCTTATCTTATACTATGCTGCTTTGTCTATAACTGTACTGCTTATTTATATATACTATGCTGCATTTGTCTATAAATGTACTGCTTACTTTATATAATATGCTGCATTTGTCTATAACTGTATGCTTACTTTATATATATATGTGCTTTTGTCATCACTGTACTGCTTACTTTATATATACTATGCGCATTTGTCTATAACTGTACTGCTTACTTTTTATAATAATATGCTGCATTTGTCTATAACTGTACTGCTTACTTTATATATACTATGCTGCTTTTGGTCTATCACTGTACTGCTTACTTTATATATACTATGTGCATTTGGCTATAACTGTACTGCTTACTTATATATACTATGCTGCTTTTGTCTATAACTGTACTGTACTTTATATATACTATGCTGTTGTTATAACTGTACTCTGTACTTTATATATAATATGCTGCATTTGTCTATAACTGTACTGCTTACTTTATATATAATATGCTGCATTTGTCTATAACTGGTACTGCTTACTTATATATACATGCTGCTTTTGTCTATCACTGTACTGCTTACTTTATATATACTATGCTGCTTTTGTCTATAACTGTACTGCTTACTTTATATATACTATGCTGCTTTTGTCTATCACTGTACTGCTTACTTTATATATACTATGCTGCTTTTGTCTATCACTGTACTGCTTACTTTATATATAATATGCTGCATTTGTCTATAACTGTACTGCTTACTTTATATATACTATGCTGCTTTTGCTATCACTTTATGCTTACTTATATATACTATGCTGCTTTTGTCTATCACTGTACTGCTTACTTATATATAATATGCTGCATTTGTCATAACTGTACTGCTTACTTATATATAATATGCTGCTTTGTCTATCACTGTACTGCTTACTTTATATATAATATGCTGCATTTGTTATAACTGTACTGCTTACTTATATATACTTGCTGCTTTGTCTATCACTGTACTGCTTACTTTATATATACTATGCTGCTTTTGTCTATAACTGTACTGCTTACTTTATATATACTATGCTGCTTTTGTCTATAACTGTACTGCTTACTTTATATATAATATGCTACATTTGTCTATAACTGTACTGCTTACTTTATATATACTATGCTGCTTTTGTCTATCACTTTTACTGCTTACTTTATATATATATATGCTGCTTTTGTCTATAACGTACTGCTTATTTATATATAATATGCTGCTTTTGTCTATAACTGTACTGCCTACTTTATATAATATGCTGATGGTCTATAAACTGTCTGCTTACTTATATTTTAATATGCTGCATTTGTCTATAAACTGTACTGTTACTTTATATATATACTATGCTGCTTTGTCTATCACTGTACTGCTTACTTTATATATACTATGCTGCTTTTGTCTATCACTGTTACTGCTTACTTATATTTACTTGCTCGATTTTGTCTATAGTGTACTGCTTACTTTATATATATATGCTGCATTTGTCTATAACTGTACTGCTTACTTTATTATAATATGCTGCTTTGTCTATACTGTACTGCTTACTTTATATATACTATGTGTTTTGTCTATCGCTGTATGCTTACTTTATATACTCATGCTGCTTTGTCTATAGCTGTACTGCTTACTTTATATATAATATGCTGCTTTTGTCTATAACTGTACTGCTTACTTTATATATAATATGCTGCATTTGTCTATAACTGTACTGCTTACTTTATAATAATATGCTGCTTTGTCTATAACTGTACTGCTTACTTTATATATACTATGCTGTTTTGTCTAAACTGTACTGCTTACTTATATATACTATGCTGCTTTGTCTAACTGTACTGCTTACTTTATATATACTATGCTGCTTTTGTCTATAACGTACTGCTTACTTTTAATAATATGCTGTTTGTCTATAACTGTATTGTTATTATAATACTATGCTGTTTTTCTATAACTGTACTGCTTACTATATATATACTATGCTGCTTTTGTCTATAACTGTACTGCTTACTTTATATATACTATGCTGCTTTTGTCTATAACTGTACTGCTTACTTTATATATACTATGCTGCTTTTGTCTATAACTGTACTGCTTACTTTATATATACTATGCTGCTTTTGTCTATAACTGTACTGCTTACTTTATATATAATATGCTGCTTTTGTCTATAACTGTACTGCTTACTTTATATATA